>OZ020484.1:44708569-45111391 GCA_963971405.1 Psococerastis gibbosa
CCACCGACCTCGCATTGCAGAATGCAAATGACATTGACGGAAATGTTTGTTTTACTCTATGCCATAGTTAAAATTGATCAATGATCATAGAGTAAATTCACAAACAAACTAAAATTAAAAAATGGCGTCATGGGATATGTTAATTACAAACATTTTAATAGATTTCTATAAAAAGAAAAATTCCGCCAATGTCATTTGCATTCTGCAATGCGAGGTCGATGGAAACCCCGCCCAAGTCTTGAATGTCTGTTACATTTCACCGTATTTGTATTTAGCCCTAGCCGGTCGGTGGAATATGCGCCATACCTGCTAGGCCAACACGTGTACTGCCCAACCATCATCCGAAAACACTTGGCGAGACTTTTTTTAATGCAGAAAAAGGCATATTCGTCATATTCCGGATAAGAATCGTTCCATTAGTATTACAATTCCACGCTTAAAGACTTACAATGTGTCAGCAGTCTGATCGAGGCGTTTATAATACCGGGGTTAAATAAATACCCTAGGATTATAACTGTAAACAAACAAATTTTGAATAACACTTTCCATTATAAAATTATCTTGTTTACCAGTGGATTAAATAAATACCGGTATTATAAACGCCCCGATCAGGCTGCTGATAGGAAGGCTCTATCATTATTACTATTATGATTATTATTGAGCGTGATAATTTTTTCAATATATTTCATCTGGACAAGGGAAAAAGTGAAGTGATTTAGAGAGTGGAGCTTGGAACCCGTTCATACTACGGCCAATGTCCATTAATCAACTGTTGAACAACAGCAGCTTAACCTTGTTAGCAAATACAGTCATGTCCTTTAATGAGAAGTCAGTGATATCGAACTGGTTGGTGTAGGCAGCCTCAGGACAGTCTAACAAGTGCTGGACAGTGGCCAACCACGTGTTCCGCGGTTTCCTCGGACTCATTGCATTCCCAGTACACGGCAGGACCTCCATGACCCAGTTTGGCCATGTAACCTCGTAAGAGACCATGACCAGCCGGTCGTACGAGCCGTCTCTCTACTGTCATTCAGTCTGTGCAATGAGGGACGAATAATTTCGATGCACGCAATTCGAGCGTTAACCGCCAACATACCATTTCAAGCTCTTTATGTACAGTTTTAACAGGGCAGGCTCTATTACTAGGCGACCCCCCACGCTGCGCACGCGGCACTAAGGGGGAAGAAGAAAAATAAGACCCTATTATTTAGCACATTAAAAAATAAGCCTCGCCAAATGTCTTCGTGTTATGGTCGAGAGAAGTTGTAGACATAATTTCAGTTCATTATTGCATGGGAAATCTATTATTTTTTCAATTAAATATGGGACTTTGGGAGCAAAAAATAAACTAGATTTAAGCTTAGCTACCTTTTAAAGCAGTACAATTTTGGAAATGTGGTCTTTATTTGCCAATTAATTACTTAGATTTAATAATGAACATTATAATAATATTTCTATTTAATTTTAGCATAACTCAGATCTCAATTTATTTTACTAAATAATGGGAATTTTGAAGTTGAAGTATGTTCCAGTGCCAGTGTGCACTAGGCTAACTGATAATTAAACAATTCTTAAACAATGGTGCCGCTACTTTGTGGAACTCAACTTAGGCGGCAATTCCACCGGCGGTTTTTCTTCATTTGTGATTTGAGATTTTTTGTTTGTTTTGCTTTAAGGAGACTTATTATGCAGATACTTAACTTATCTATTATAAATTAAGTTATAATAAGGTAGCAGACATTATTAATAAGTCTCTACCCTATTTTAACTTATAATAGATAAGTTAAGTATCTACATAATAGTTCCCTTAAAACAAAGCAAACAAAATATCTCAAATCACAAATGAAGTAAATTCGCCGGTGGAATTGCCGCCTTACTACAACTACTACACTTCTTACTTAACGTGTTCGGGCCTAGGACACGTTGATCCAAAACACTGTGGCCTCGTCATTGGCAACATTTTTGTGTATCATTAGTTTGGTAATTGACAGCTAGCCTAGTTTACGCTTTATCGTACTTATTTTGAATGCCCCCTAATTGTGGATTGGAAATAGTCTAGTAGCTTTATGTAATAATGGCTGTAGCCCTATAGGGTTGGAGGTCGCTACTCGCACACTGTCATTTTACTTGACTGTTTACGGAATGGGGGCTGAAGTAAATATTGATAAAATTACTAAAATGCTGCTGAATTTTACTTAAATCATTGGTTTGAATCCGAACGCCACTGCGAACAAAAATCTGATAGCTCTGAAAAAAATCAACGCCGCATAGCCCAATAATAAATAAAGCGGTATATTTTAGCTAATATAATTGGTGCTTTTTACAAGATAAGTTTTGAGTAAGAAAAATGCAACAATTCCAAGTCAAGAGTGTCTAATAAATTGAATATGCCGCAATCGCACTTTAATATAACACGGAACTACCTAAAAATAAGTTATGGGGCACGCTGGCCGTTTACAGGACAATTTGTTAAATCTGACGTTTTACATATGGGCTAATGCGTACATAAAGTAAACAAGAAGTTAAATTAGAATCCGCCCTACGGGTGTGTTTAAAGTCAGTACGGCAAAGTGTATTGTAGGCTAATTATCCAATTGATATAACCAATGAGAGAAACGACTGCTTCATACATTCAGTCATTCACTATTGTGGCTCATCTTTTGCCACTTGTATTGCCAGTAAGATGACAAGGTCATCGGCAGTTTGTGAAAATAGTACTTCTTGTTGGAGTCTTTGACTTGCAGCAACTTGTCAAATAAACAATCTGAACACTGGGCATCCTACTGGTGCTATGTTCATCTCAATGGCCCCATGCATGATGGGGACTACCAAAAACCTGGCAGAATGCATAAAACTTGCAGGTCTTATAGGGGTTAGCAAGCTAGCTTTACTACGGGGACAAATGACGCCCTGACTATAGTAAAGAGAAACCAGGACTTACCCAGGGGCTGAGGTCAGGAGAGATGTAACCAGAGGGACACTATTTAGAGACTCATGTTACTAAAGGAGGCGGACCTGGTTACTATAAGCCTAAGGCTTCAGTATAAGGGTTACCAGACCTGACAGGTTTCGACCCAGCAAAAAAGAACCTACGATTATAAGCGCTTTGTCATACCCACTTCAAACACACGATTATTACTGCTTTATTATTCTTAAACAATCATTAAGCCTTCTTCACATCTTGATGTGTTTTTCTACAATATATCTACATGTGATTTCTATACGCTTAACTATTCTTGAGCAATTTCTATTGTGATGACTTAAGTGTGAATTTTAAATAATTGGTATTCGTACATTTTTTAAATTGCATATTGTTGTATTGTGTCGAGTAGATTAAAGTCTTATATTCCACTGTTTTAAGTGTTATGGGTGTCTTCATTTTCTCTCTTTATTAATAATTTTTCGCTTAGATCCCAAAGCAACGCACGATTTCAGTGCTGTTACCTACAAAATTTGCTTCCAAGTAATCTTCCTCATTAAACTACAAGCCCTCATTGACATAATTCATAAACTTAGAATTTATATAATCGCTTTCTGCTTCCTTTAGGTGCCCATTCCACCGACCGGCTAGGGCTATTTACAAAAACAGTGACGTGGTAGCAGACATTCAAGACCTAGGCGGGGTTTCCATCGACCTCGCATTGCAGAATTGACGGAAATGTTTTTTTCCTCTATGCCATAGTTAAAATTGATCAATGATCATGCAGTAAAATCACAAACAAACTAAAATTAAAAAATGGCGTCATGGGATATGTTAAGTACAAACATTTTAATAGATTTCTATAAAAAGAAAAATTCCGCCAATGTCATTTGCATTCTGCAATTTGAGGTCGGTGGAAACGCCACCTAAGTCTTGCATGTCTGCTACCACGTCACCGTTTTTGTTAATAGCCCTAGCCGGTCGGTGGACTGGGCGCCTTAGAAATCCAACACATTTTCTCAATTATTCACAGGTGGGAGGGGTGGGGGGAGTCTGCAAGGGGTTCCAAAGTTTGTAATTTGTGAATGATATGAACATTTGGGAAGGACCTGGGACCGTTTTCACCCCCTCCCCCCTTCCCCGCTGACGAATATACTGGATTAGCTCCTGGTTTAGCTACCAATTCCTGTATGTATTTGTTTTTGTTTGATATTTTTTTTTGTAGGTGTTTGCATGTGAAACATACTATTATGTCAAATAATTGGGTGTTGAATTTCGCCATTGCCTTCGTAAACATGGCTTGCCAATCCGAATTACTGTATGCCATAGAGTTATCATTTCCTTAGATTTTAGACTCAATGCATGTGGAACATGTCTTTAGAGGAATCGTTACAAACTAAAAAAAAAATCGGCATGGTGGATATTAAACTATACTAATTAAATGCTCGTTCCGCAGCCCCCATAACGACATATCGTTATTTGAAGAGCTCCAAATTTAAAAACTTTGATAGTTCTTAACTTATGTTTCCTTACCTGAACTAGCCTATTATTGATATTTTAAATTTGAAAACCTGTAACACATTTGACAGACGTAAGCAGACGAGAGAGACAACACACTTCAGAAATAAGAAATAAGAAATAATAATAACAATAAATCAGAAATAATTCAGAAATAAGAAATAATTTGCCCTGTTAAGTAACAGAGTAACAAGTTTTTCACTGAACCCAACCTAAAGTGGATTATCAATGGAGACCTCAACTAGTCCTCAGCCTTGTGATTGGCCAGGTGAATCCCCATTCTTATGTTATGGGGAGAGGTGCAGATCAAATTTCGCGAGTGGCAACCCTGTTGTAGGATAACTGCACCTCTCTATATAATATTAATATGGAGATGCCCCGGGACAATCACAGTAAGGTGCAGGCCCTCCCATGTTCCTATAGGAAAGTTCACCATTTTAAATATTTAACAAGGAGCTCTTCAAAAAACAGTTATGCCAATATTGGGGTAGTATATTTAGCCTTTATAGCTCTTTATTTTGTACACCTAAGTTAGAAATAATTGTTTAATTCGTTACATTCCTTTCCTTTCATAATTTTTGAAGTCGGTCTGGTAGCAATTTTAATTCAGCTTTTCAGCAAAATGAACAGTGGCCACTAATAAGAAATCAGCTGTTAACTACGCCAACTGCGACAGCAGCTTAAAAAACGAGATTGGTTTCCTTACAGTCAGGGCACATTCTTGTTGTAATCTCTGACTTGTCCAAGTGAACCATCTGAACACTGGGCATCCTGCTGCTGCTATGTTCGATGGTCTCAATGACCGCATACATGATAGAGACTGTCAAAAAATCCTGTCGAAGTGAACAAGCTGTATGTTTCCAATGTTCCATGAGAAAATCATTTGTGCTTCGCCGTGAAAGTATGCCTAACAATATTTATTGTCAGAATTTGAATTATGTGAAGATATTTTCTTTTTTACACGCAATGGTAGTTAAATCCATACTCACCCCTAAGAGCCCCTGCGTACCTATCTTCCTACATTGATGAGAGCAAAAAATGGTGCACGTATATGATCCTCCTGGTACTGAAATTACTGAAATATCAACTTACATTACGGTATTTTGCTTGTATCGGCAGTGGCGGATCCAGACTCTAATTTTGGATGGGTGGTCTATTTAATTGTTGAATGGAGAAGAGAGAATTCTCCCTTTCCTAAATCAATACAGGGTGTTCAGTTTTCTATAATAATAATAATAAGTGATGATATCCACTAGATATTCACTGTGGTGGTTTTTATGGAAGGATTTTGGTCAGTTATTTATGAAAATAAGTAAATGTTTTTCATTTTATTAGAAATCGCTTTCGGATGAGGCAAACGCCTCGCTGCCCCCTCAATCCGCCATCGCAGTCATCAATGTAAAAAGACTGGTACACACGGGCTCTCAGGGGTCAGTATGGATTTTACTTCAATATTTCATTATGTATGGCATACGAAACAGGAGCCGTCTGGTCTACCTTGCAATTGCGAGCAAAAAATTTTGTTATCTGAAATCTCTTCGCGAAATTAAAATTCTAGCAATGAATGGCTTGCTTCCTAACCATACACGACGGTTGACCACCATAAAAATCTCGCCAAGACGGTCTCGCTAAAGGTTTGGGTTCCAGCACTGCCGACAGTCTGCTCAACGAACTATGAATTTACCTTAACAACTCCAATTTTTATTAAATGTTGTTGCAATTCATTATATTTTCATTTTTAATTCTCACTGTCATCGGGATGGTAATGTTCGCTAATGAGTCTGTAAACGTATGACGGCGAGTGACCTCCCCTGAAAACAATAAAATATTACATTATAGTGTAACAGGTTTGGATTGGATACGTCATATGCTTATCAATCGGCTAGGGCTCTACCAACGATAATAGAACATAATATATCACATCTAATCATTAGCTAAGGCGGGGTTTCCAGCGACCTCTCATTGCAGAATGCAAATGACATTGACGGAAATTTTTGTTTTACTCTATGCCATAGTTAAAATTGATCAATGATCATAGAGTAAAATCACAAACAAACTAAAATTAAAAAATGGCGTCATGGGATATGTTAAGTACAAACATTTTAATAGATTTCTATAAACAGAAAAATCCAATGTCATTTGCATTCTGAAATGAGACGTCGGTGGAAACCCAGCCTAAGTCTTGAATGTCTGCTACCACGTCAACGTATGTGCATTCTGCAATGAGAGGTCGGTGGAAACCCCGCCTAAGTACTGTCGATAGTGGACAAACATAGAGGGATAAGAAATGTGAATGTTGAAAGTTTGCAACATAAAAAACAAAACTATTGGAAAATGAAAAACAAACTAACATTCAACCAAGGACGTTCTGTTTAAACTGGATGCGTAACTTGGAACTATTAATTATAAGCTACTCATAGGTGACAATTTTTCAGATTCAGGCAGCCATTTTCATTTCAACCTTTTTTGCATATAATTTGCTTGCTGATTGTAGATTTTTTTTTTTAATAATTTTAAAAATAGTGTTTAAAACATGTTTACATATAGCTTTTCTCGTTGTAGATTTCATTTTTTAAAATAATTTCTAAAGCTTTAAAAGATTGTAATTTTTAGCAAGATTTACCAGTTTAATTTTTAAAGTTACCATTTGCTATAAAAAAGCAAAATTCAATAAAATACATAATGTAAGAAATAATGAAGAAAAATTTGAATTTTGGAAACAATGCAAATGGCCGCGGAAATGCTGCCGACTGGTATGCTGTTGCGAGTCCATATGTTTATATGTCCATGCATTCAACAGGCAGGGCTGACAAAAGAATCGCAAACGCGGAAGGTCTGCTCACTTTTACTTTGGTCACAACTATTGGCATCGATGATTGCTTGAGTCGGGTGGCAATCTTATAAGCTTTATTTTCACTGCATTGTGGGCTTATGACGGAAACCCCCCACTTATGCTGACAACTGCGGAATAGTTGATTGACGGAGCCGTGGATGGCCATCCAGCTAATTATTGGAGAACATGACGAATTAACAGAAGACTGTGTGAATGTAGCGAATGCTAACCAAGCCCAGTCTTCATAAAGATTTATAAGCAAAAATTGGCAGATTCAATAAAACAAGTTAAAGCTAACAATCCCCAAGACATTTTTAAATGCTACAAAATCTTATTTGACAGGTGACAAGGCTGACATTGAGGAAATAATTTGAATTATAAAACCCAACTTTTCAGTCATTTTATTGAACCTTAGTTCTATACAGGACAAATGGGACATCCGCTACCACCAAGAATATAGTTCTTAATTTATAGCACGAGCTACCTCGTCTTCTTTGACCAATCATATCACGCCTTGTGCTTATCCAAATAACAGCAAATCCTGTAGTGGCTGCTCGGAAAAAGGGGCATGTCACTTGGCCTGATCTGGTCTGATTGCTCGCAGAAGACGTGGCAGGTGGCACTAAAAATTCAAAAAAATATCTTTGGCGGGAGCTACTGTCCCATCTCACCGTAATAGAACTTTTGGCCTAACTTGTTTATTTGTAAAAAAGAAATTTTCTTATTATAAATTAGTCACATAAAAAAAAAAAAAATTACTTGCTTTCAATAAAAATAAGTAACATCATATTATGATCATTATCGTCATCATCAGGTTAGAGATACCATCTCGAGCCAATATCCGCCGTCGGACTGAAGGTTTCTGGCTGAAGGTTGATCGATGGTATTGAATAACTAATGACTTAACTAATAGCTGAATGGCCAGGAATAATCCAGTTGGTTGAAAACTAGACTATGATACGGAAGATAGAGCTTAGAGGCTCGACATCAATAACAAATCTCACTGCTGTGTCACCTCTTTAAGGCATTCGAGCGATTGATCCTAACAAGAGTAGGCGCTATCGTAGACAATAAGTTAATACCTGAACAAGCAGGCTTCAGACCAGGAAAATCTTGTAACAACCAAGTTTTAAACCTGACGCAGCATATTGAAAATGGATATGAGAAGAACTTGCTGACAGGAGTTGTTTTCGTAGACCTCTCGGCTGCATATGACACAGTTAACCACCGTAAACTAATCTCCAAGGTCTACTCTATGACAAAAGATGTTGCCTTCACAAAGACTATTCAATCGATCCTACAAAATAGAAGATTCTACGTGAACCTAGAAGGAAAAAAAAGCAGATGGAGAATCCAGAGAAATGGTCTGCCACAGGGGAGCGTCTTGTCACCGTTACTGTATAACATATACACCAACGACCAACCGAAAACCCGTGATACTAGAAGTTTCATCTATGCCGACGACACCGCCATCGCTGCTCAAGGCAAAACTTTCGAAGAAGTAGAAACGAAGTTAACCGAAGCTTTGGAAGCCCTGTCAGTATACTACGAAGAGAATTTTCTACGAGCGAATCCCCAGAAAACGCAAGTTTGCGTATTCCACCTTAAAAATAGGGAAGCAGACAGGAAACTCAACATCACCTGGGAAGGCATACCCCTCGAGTATGAACAGTATCCGAAGTACCTAGGTGTTAAACTCGACAGAACTTTAACCTTCAGAACACACTGTAGGGAGCTTAAAGGCAAAATCAGCGCCAGAAACAACATTTTACGGAAGCTGACTGGATCGTCTTGGGGAGCACAACCTGAACTTCTGAGAACCTCAGCACTGGCACTATGTTTTTCGGCAGCAGAATACTATGCACCAGCGTGGGAAGCCTCCGCGCACACTAGACATGTGGACGTTGCCCTGAATGAGACAGTAAGGATTATCTCTGGCTGTTTGAAACCAACGCCAACCTACAAAGTTTACCCTATAGTAGGTATAGCGCCCCCTCACATCAGACGGACAGTAGCCGCAGAAAAGGAGAAGACCAAACAGGAAAACGACTCCAGGCACCCAATGTATCAGCAGGAAAGACCGCCAGAACGTCTACGCTCCCGTAACAGCTTCCTCAAAAGACGAAAACCACTAGAAACTAATGCCGAAATACGGAGAACTAGTCTATGGGAGGAGGAACTCCCGATTATCTCCAATTTCAAAGCCAATGAAGAAATAGCAAAGGGAAGCCACCTGCCCTACGGAGAGTGGAGAACACTAAATAGGCTTAGAACTGGAGTCTCGAGATGCAGATACACGCAGAAGAAATGGGGTTATATTGAGGACGAATTATGTGACTGCGGGGAGGTCCAAACTGCTGATCACCTTCTCGTATGCAGAGACATGGGCACTGTTTGCAGTGTAGCTGACCTTTTTGTATGCAACGACAACGCCATCAAGGCCGCAAAGTTTTGGAAAATGATCTGACGGTCCGGACACGGAAAGTAAAGAAAGTAAGTAATAAGAAAAGAAAAATCCGCACGGCCTGGGTCCACCCAACACCTTATCATCATTGGTAGGGAAAACGAAACTGCCAGTCATGTTACTGACCACTGCATCCCAGATGGAGCAGTGGCCAAGAGAGAGGATCCTCTACCCGCCCACAGACTTAGACCCTTATTGAGTTGTCCCACGACGTTTTCATTATGGTTAGATAATAAGCCTAATACTCTGATAACCGAAATGTTATGTTTCATTATTTGAGCGTCTACATTTTTTAAACACACCAACTTCTACAGAACTTAAAAGAAACACTGCTTATTCCATAGCATAAAATTCATTCATATGTGTACATTCCAGAAATTTAAGAAAGGCAGTGTTTCTTTTTGCGGCAATTCCATCGACCTAGTTTTGCATAATGCAAGTGACATGACTGGTCGCACAGTGATAAATAGTGCAGGAACTTACACGTTTGAAATGAAGAGAGTGACCAGTTCAGGAGGGACGTAATCAAATACTGGATTATACACTTGGGTCTTGGCAGCAAGCGGCCCGTCCGAGTAATTCAGCACTCCTTGAGGTGACTCGAATACATTGAAAGCATGCTGGTCGTAGGAACACAAGTAATGTCTGCTCAATTTGTACATGGGAGCCAGTACGAATACCTAAAAGTTATTAGATACGAATCGTTAATAGAAACCGAGCAGTTTAGCAGTTCTTGTGGCGAATCGAATGGCACAAGTAATGTCTGCTCAATTTGTACATGGGAGCCAGTACGAATGCCTAAAAGTTATTAGATAAGAATCGTTAATAGAAACCGAGCAGTTTAGCAGTCCTTGTGGCGCATAGAATGGCATGCTGGCTGTAGGAGCACAAGTAACGTCTGCTCAGTTTGTACAAGGGAGCCAGTACGATAACATAGAAAATTAGAGATACGTATCGTTAATTGAAACATGGGCCATACCAGACCCGACCAATTAATTTGGCATTGCATTTGGTGACTCGAATTAGTGGTAGTAGAAGGCGTCTGCTCAATTTGTTCATGGATGCCACTGCCAGTTCGATTAAGAGTTAAGAGGGACACAGTTAACATAAGTATGGGCCCTAGCAGAGAGCTTCTTGGTATTAATTTACTATTCCCTACGTCTCTTCCATGTTATATTCTGTCCCCATGTTATGAAATATTCTCTCTTGTTCTTTTCAAATTTTGGGTTCGCATACAACAGCTCGTGTGCGAAGAATTGGTTTGAAGTGGGATACCCGAGGATACATGAAGGAGAAGAGCACCAACAAAAGGTACAGAAAGCAGCCTGAAGACGATTTTAGACGGGTGGGACTGACCACGGAGGGACAGGAAGCACTGGAGCTGAATGCTGGTTTAATATAGGTTTTCGAAAGTTACTTTGATTAGGTACCATAAAACCGTTTCTTTCTAAATGAAATAGCTGATTGTCCAGCAAAGGATGGAAGAGAAATTACACCAGTTCGAGGGCCCCAGGTTTCATTACCACACTAAAAATGTTGCTGAGAGTTCTCCTTCAAGAATGGATACAAAGGTGGAGAGATTCACCGACTGAAAGAGCCCTGTATGCAATAAACCCTAAGCCGACTTCAGCAGCACAATATTAAGGGGTAAATAGAAGCACCGCATCCTCTGCTGCCAGAACAAGAACGGGCCACAAACGAACACTTGCACCGTTCTACCTCGTAGTCCCCAATCTGACGTGCACGTGGACTGGCTTATGAGCACATCCTCCTGCAGTGCCCTTGCACATAACATTGCATGGTATGCCATCAGGTTAGACACAACTTCATAAGATCCTAACTAAGTAAAGGATATAGGCACTAGCAACAAGGGCATTTCTGAGAAATCAGGCAATCGGAAGCTGAGCTGAAAGCCATGAACTATGAAGTAATAAGTAAATAACCATAACACTTTGCTACGTCTATTTTCAAGCTTGCTAGTTATGAAAATATAAATAGTGACTTTTTTTGTTGAATTACTAAGCCAACCTAGCGGAGTTACCGCCTGCTTTACATGCCCTCTGAAGCATGGCCAGAAAATGTAGCAAGTATGGAACCTTTCGGGTGAAAGGCAGAGTATGTACCACTACTCTACATGTCCTGACTATGACATGCCCTAAATATGGCATCTGCTGAAGTAGACTCATGTGTTTTTGCACCAAACCATTTCGTCCAATGACACATCTCCCAGCAGTACTGTTACATTTTACGATTTTATCTTATACTTTACATGTACTGTATAATTTAAAGGAAATATATATTGTATTGTATTGAATTGTACATTAGATCTGCCCTTGTGCTTCGTGTCTAAAATGTTAGCAACTGTATGACTTACAGGCACAGAGTAATGTTTGGCAGCCAGGGCGAGGATATGGCTGCCGCAGATAGCCCGAAGTCCTCCGTTCGCCAAGACGGTGTGTGTGCCAATGATGACTTTATTGACACGGGACATCATTGCAAAAATTGCGGCGTCTGAGATGAGCGTTGTCGGTATTTTACTTGCCCCAAAGCTCAAAGCCAGGTCGCGACCCTGAAATCAATAATTGCACCTCAGGTCCTGTTCATATAAATTATGCTAGTTACTCGTATGTTGCAGATACAAAACAATTATATGACTCACTTTTAATATTATTGGGGCACGTTTAAAAGGTACGTAGCGTAACCATTATTGCGGTCAATCGGTGCTGTAAGTTACGTCCACATACTATCATCAAAATGTAGAGGAATACTTTTTATTTTTACTAATTTGTGCAAAAAACAAACAACAAACTTTCAAATGCCGTTTACTCGAAACTCCCTTTCTGCTTATCGGCCAGTTTTCCAGAAGGGTCCTCATTTCGATTTCGAACCTTGCAGACTGCTGCTCTTAAAAGGGTACCTAGTCGAGCTCTTGCTAAACCACTGCCTTAGGTTTTTCAACCAGGATGTTCTTCTACCGTGCCCTCTGCTCTTCTATCTTCCCTTGGATTATTACATGGAGAAGGCGATACTTTTCGTTTCTCATAACATAGCCGAATTATGTTAGTTTCCGTTTTTTAACCATCACGAGCTTATCGGCTTATTACCTGACACGTAGGGGCACATTCCGCAACGATAACTTCAAACTTCCTTGTTTTAGCTGCATGCTTTAGGAACGCTTCAACACTCGATGATCTGCCCAAAGTCATAATGATCTCGTTGGAGTGTATATGTTGGCCAGCCTGATTAGCAATATTCTCCGCACTCGTGTCTAGTTCAGCTTCAAATTCTTCGATATGCTCTATAATGGCTTCCTTTAGTTCAGGCACTTTCTTCATATAGTCCTCCCGCGCTCCTTCTGAAGTGATCATTTTGTGTAGAGATTGAATTTCTACTTCTTCAGGTTTATCCTGTAAATTATAATATTAAATATTATACAAATGTGAGGTATAATTGTATAGCAGACAACGCTATAAATAAAAATATATCCATTGCAAGCATTCAGTTCTTGCTGAGAGTGCATTGAACTCTGCAAGACACAACAGCGTATTCGTATAGTGAACGCCAGTGTGCGGGGCGTTTGTTGAGCGGATACGTTACCAAGACGAATGGATGGTGTTCGGATGAAAAAATAAGACTTAGTTCAGGGTCTTCTCTAGCCCAAGTGAACCCACGCAGGTTTCAACAGGCATCAAACCAGAGTAATACAAAAAGGCTGCAGTAAACAAACATAGACGGAAGTAGAATTTCTAACGCACTTGTACATTCCATCACTTACCTTTTGACCAGCGATATATTCTTCACGAATTATTTTCAGAACTCTGTGCACCATATTTTCAACGATAAACTGCAGAGGCAAAGCCTTCTCGAATTTTTTTCTTACATCATTGATAAGCGCGATGAATTCACTGTAAAATAATTTAAAGAGAAATATTAAAAGGGGAATAAAACATTACTTGCTATTCTGTTACTTAACCAAGCTTGGATTCAAATTTCACTGGAAATATAGATTTTGGAACTATCATAGAAGAAATGTTCCTCTACATTTTCATATATTATGCCGTCAATAACATGATACCAATTGGCTACGGTTATGGAACTACATTTTCAATAAAACCAGATAGCGCATGGAAGTATCAGATAGACGGAGCTCAATTAGACGGCACGGACACATACTAGGCTATATAACAGAATATGGAGTACTATTACTTCTGTGTGAGGACATGTAGAGTAGTGGAACGGACTCTGACTTTCACCCGAAAGGTTGTTGGTTCGAGTCCCGCACTTGCTATATTTTCGGGCCATGCTTCGGAGGGCATGTAAAGCAGGCGGTCCCGGGCTTTCCTAGTTGAGTGTAAGAGAGGGCTTATAGCCCTAACTCCGCTAGGTTGGCTTAGTAATAGAACAACAAAAAGTCGATATTTATTTATTTATTTATTTGCTAAGTCAATATTCGTTGTGATATTTTTTTCTCAAAATGACAGTAAAATCGCATCAATGTACTAGATACACTGTTTTCCTGGATTAAACAAATTTCAAGCATAAAAACAAACTTACTCAGCTTGTTGGCCAGATGTTTGCGCAATCAGTGATTTCAGAAATTTTATTGTCTTTACCGCAATGCTATGTGACGGTAGTGGCCCACTGAAACGAAAAAGGGTCATAAGCTTCAGGAACCAATTATTAAGCTAGGATAACTGCAATTCTTGAATTGTAAAATGTAGAACTCCCGATAAACTACAGGGTCGACGAGACAACTGCAGTGGATTGGTCATAAGCACAGCACGCCTGGAGACATCTATAAGATGAAAGTATTCGGAATAACTTCGAAGGACAATATTAGTGCGGAAAAGTGGCAGACTTTTGCTGAAGACCGGTATGGTATTTTTGGGCATTCGGAATACCTACTGGTCCCTCAGAACATATTACTGGCAATAGTGAATAGTTTCAATAAATTAATCAGTTACTTAAGTTATACTATAAAAACCGGCATAGAACGAGGTCAGTTCACGTTGCAGGAGGTTATCAGCAATAATACGGAGCTAGACATTGGAAGATTGGTGGACTATGGACATTGAATTGTAAGCATCAGTTGTAAATAAATACCCTGGGGGAGTGGCCAGCACAAGTAAATCCGTAAAGTGCTATTAATAATGACGCTGTTCTAAATAGGGTATACGGCAGCCAAATAAATACTGCTAATCTATCAACCACATTGTCCCAAGCGTTTTGTTGTGAAACATAACCGACTCGAACTCTGACGATGCATCATGTATTTCAAAATTAAAACCATTGGCTAGTTATTATTGTTTTTAATAAATTACAATGGGCGACAACACATTGTTTGAATACATATAAAGATCAGCTGGACAAGCCTAGCACTCAGTTGCAGCCTTGCAGGATCGTAGTATATAATATGGGTAATAGAATTACACATATGGACTTGTCGAAAGGAATATTATTTCTTTACCAGATAAGATAGCCCCAGTAGTATACTTACGAGTTTTTCAAACCATTGACAAAGTTCTGGATTTTGCTTTCTAATTTTATATCACTTTTCTTCATTTTTCACGGCTTTGAATATTTTTCTTATAAGAGTCAATAAAAGTATTCAGGCTAATTAATTATTAAAAAAAAAAAAAAAAAACAATTGTTTATTTACGCGTGTAAGCAGTCAAAGCCGCCATATTTGCAATGGCTGCATCGGCTGCAATTCTTCTATTGCCACTTTATTTATGTTTTGACTGAGCTTTGGATGGTTTTGGAAAATTAAAATTAGGTTGGTTGGCGTATTTCTTTGAATATAAATGACATTATAAGAATAATGTTACCGGCAAAAGGTCATTTCAAAGAGGATCCATGTCCACTTTTTGAGGAAGGCCGCTGTGACCGTCCCTACTGTCATTATAAACACAAAAGACAGGAGGTATCTACTGAACTTTTTAATGAGTATATTGTTAATTTAAATAAAATTATTGACACACTGCCATTAAAAACTGAAGAATCCATTGATTTTCAAGTTAATAGTTCTGCCACTGAAAGCGCATCTGTTGAAGTGGTGGCTGTTATAGATAATGTCAGTGCTGGAAATAAAACGGAGCCTGAGTTGACAGTGTCTGCTACTAATGGAAACCATGAGGTAATTGGAGAAGGGAAGTTACCGAAGAAAGATTCGGGAGAATTAGCAAAACCTGAAAATTCACAAACAGACAGCTCTGAGCGTCTTGATGATAAAATCAATATTTTAAGTTCAATTAATTTAGAAACAAATACGGAGTGCCCTACTAGTGATTTGAGGGAAGTAGCTGCGCCTGAGTCACACAATAAGAAAAACTATAGCAATAACACAAATAATAATAGTTCAGACAATAGTGCAAAGCCGTCGAGTGGAGGCACTAGAAAGGAACCAAAGCTGACCAAGGATCAGTTACGTAGTATTGACGAAATAGTACAGCTATTAAAAAAAGTTCCGGAACGCATTGACTTTATAGTGAGCTTTCTTAGAACAGATGAAAAGACCAAGTCCAGTTCATCCAGCTCTAGTCATCGCAGCAAAAGTCATTCCAGCCACTCAAGTAAGTCTCACAAATCATCTCACTCTGACAAAAAAAATGAGCATAAAAGCTCAAGTTCTCAGCATCGAAAATCTTCAAAAAGTGGCAAAAAAGATTCAAGTAGCCGTAAACCAGAAAAACGGAAAAGAGAAAGTGAAAATAAAAATAACGAAGTGAATGATGCGAAAATAGCGCGTCGCGAGAATTCAACGGACAAACCTGTTGATAATGAGATCGATTCAGATGCTTGCGACGATGCCGTGTTGGGTTTTAATGATGCTCTAGAGGTAAAAGAAGACGGGAGTGCCAAAAAACGTCTTTCAGTTGAAGAACAACTTGAGAGAATTCATGATGATGATGCTGGTCCGTCTGTTTCTAATAAATCATCCCATGGTAAGCGTAGAATAGCCCATGATACACCATATATTTCAGACCATACAATGCTAAGGGCTAAAGTAGGTAAATCGACAACTATAACGCGACCAGTAGATCGCGTTGCCGCTGTTGCTGCTCCGCAAGAAACCCCTGCAACTCACGAGTCCCGAGTCGCCGCGCTTTTTGGACTGAATTTAAATAAGCCTCGAATAATGGCCGTGCCCAATGCCCAACGTATGCTCGCCGAAAAATCAAACATAGCCACAACGGCTAGCCGAACAAACGCACATGTCCCTACTATCTCGAAAACAGTGTCGCACGGGTCGAAAAGAGTGGAACATCGAGTTGAGGGTAAAGACGTTCTCTGTCCGACAGTTAAAGAGGGATCAAGACAGGTTGGTCATACTTACAGAAATTTGACACTTCAACGCCTCTTCACCGCTTTTAGTTTTCTTCCGACAAAAAATGACGCCCGTGAAATGGCAATCCAAGAGGAGGCTAAAATATTTCGTGACACAAAGGATAATTTAAAAAGATACAATTTACAGTCAGTCGGAGCTATAATGAAAGCGAAAAGAGGGTATTCGAAAGACAAACCTACGGGGCCGACTGAAATTGAGTTCTATGAACTAGTGAAACCTTATTTACTAGCCGAAGAGCAGTTAGCTGAAAATGGGTTTCCTGTTCAGCTGGAAGAAGGTTTTGCCTCTTGTCATCTCAGTTCTGAATTTAAATACAACAAAAAATATAAACATATTAAGGACGCGTTTTCCAAAGGGGAAAGATACTGCATTAGATGTTTCAAAAATTATAGCGTTGATGAAACTACGTGGGAGCAAAAACAAATTCCAGATGTTTGTGTTTTTCACGCTGATAACGGCAAGAAAAAGGTATCAGGGGAAGTCACACATAAATGTTGTTCGTACCCTGGACCTGGCTGCACCTCTGAATCTCTCCACATAACCGATTTAAACGACTACGAGCGTTTTCCAGATTGTGTCGAGAGTCAGCCGAAATTCCCAGCCGAAAAATACCGCCGGGTTTTGGCTCTAGATTGCGAAATGGTGTATACGCGACTTGGAGTTGAACTTGCGTACATCGTCGTGGTCGATTGGACGTGTAGTGTCGTTTACGAAGCCTACTGCAAACCATCCCGCGAAGTAGAAAGCTACAATACCACGTATTCCGGTATTACAGAGGAAAAATTACGCAATGTTACAAAAACGTTAAGTACGGTGCAACAGGACCTGCTGGAGCTAATATCGAATGAAACCGTTTTAGTGGGACACTCCTTAGACTCGGATTTTCGTGCATTGCATCTTGTTCACAGTGTTGTTGCTGATACTTCCTATATTTACCGGGTTGAAAGTCCTGACGGGAGTTTCTACAAGCGACGACTGAAGGAGCTTGCTCAATCGGTGCTGGGGAAAATAATTCAGGAGAGTGAATATGGACATTGCGCGGAGGAAGACGCCAATACAGCAATGGCATTGCTTCGACACAAAGTGCTCTCTATGTAAACGTTCTAAGAAGGATGTCAATTCTTTGTTATTTATACAAGGGTTCCAGGTATTGTTCAGGTATGCTTAATTTTGTTGAAAGTCCAGTAAGCCTTGCCCAAGCAGAGAAGTGTAAACTACCCAGGGGTATATGCTGCAGTTATATCTTCTTTATCTACCTAATTAGTACCCCCTTCAGGGTGTCAAGGGACTCTCAATCTATACATAACTGTCGTTCGCACAATTGAGGATAGCGCCAAGCCTTAGTGTTCGGACTTGCTATGAATGAGGGAGTCTTGATTAAACTGGTTTCCGAACCATGAGATTGAGGTGAATTTAAGCGTGGAAATAAAAACCGGGTTAACCGCCAAAATCATTATTTTGAGTTATCACGATTTGCCTATGCCATAATGCATGATATTATTTGATCATATGACACATTTGCCATCTATTTGCTTTCTATTTACCAACTTCAACTACAATTTTGCTATTGTCGCTTGGTGTCGTTTTCAGGACATGTCACTTGGATCGTATTTAAGTGATAAAACTAATTTCGAATTTTCGGCTTGAGTTAACACGGTTTTTATTTCCACGCTTCAATTAGTTGTGGAATGGGACCCGTGACTGCCCTAACGAAAGACCAGATAGTTATCCACTACGCTACGGCTGCCACCAGCTTCTCAACAACCTCCTCGCACAATTACCCAATCCCATCAGATCAGCAAGTGTGACAAGTCTGACAGGCTTATGGTAATATATCTGTCATGCATACGGTCATTGAGGCCATCGAACACAGCAGTATATTGAATCCCAATATTTTCAGATTAGTTGGACTCCGTGAAGGGTATGTGTAAACCCACAGATTCTACTACAAAAGATTACGATGATCTGCGCACTTTCGTGTGATCCGCTTCACGCCAGCTTCCGGAGTCGTGAAGAAATCGACAATAAATCGTCTGCTAGCCCAATGGCTAACAATGGAAAAGACGTCGGCAATCGTGACTGAGAGGATCGTCCGTGTGCACCGGACTTAAAACTAGCTCTTAACCCCTGGGTATGTTATCCTTCTGTGCTGGTGTTGGGCTGCAAGTAAATTTTTCGATGCTGCATGAATTCGCTCAGTCGGAGCTGTGGGTCGATTATGGCGGTTAAAACTGTAAACAAATATATTTTGAATAGCACTTTCCATTGTAAAATTATCTTGTTTACATTTTTAAAACAAGGTATTATTAGAGGCGGCTATTCCACCGACCATTTGCCTCACTTGTGAAAGTGCTTGTGAAGCAGTGAATTTTGTTGTTGATGTTTGTTTTGTTTTAAGGAGACTATTATGTAGATACTTAACTTATCTAAGTGATAATATTATTAATGATGTCTGCTACCGTATTATAACTTAATTTATATTAAGTAAGTTAAGTATCTACATAATAGTCTCCTTAAAACAAAACAAACATCAACAACAAAATTCACTGCTTCACAAGCACTTTCACAAGTGAGGCAAATGGTCGGTGGAATTGCCGCCTTATTAATAATATTATTATTATAATATTATTGCATAGCATGGATGAATAGGCCTATTCGCTGTAAAAATAAATGAGGCAGCTTCTACGAGGGAAATTAGGGAAACTCAGAGAATTAAAAGTGATAAAAACAGTCCAGTTTCGAATTTTTTTTTTCTAAGTGTTTTTGTAATTGTCATGTTCCTAAAATATATTGTGGCACATGAAAATCACCAGCTTTACAATATTAGACAGGATCGTTTTAATGGCGAAAAATATGTAAAAATGCTGGCGGTCGTGAATATACGACCAAACATGATTGAATTTTCTTCATCGTCCAATTGCCAATTAAGAAACTATCTGACCCCATTGTTTTGTTTTGAATCGTTTTTAAGAAAATTACCTAGAACCTAGATATGTTGGATTTTGGAACATTGGTTCACTGTAAAGTTCATGGAGAAATAGCAGCACCTAAGTGTAGAAAAACCCTCTGAATTACTTATGCATGAAGAAGTCTTCTACACCTTCCTTAAACAAAATCTTAATAGCATGCGCAGTAAATTTAAAAAAAAAAAAATAGAAACTGACTGATTTTTGTGTGTTCCACGGGTGATCAATATCTACGTTCCATATCCTTTATTATTATGCATATTTACATTAGAAGAAATATTCCTCTATATTTAGATGCAGAGTATATGGCCGTCACCGATACTGTTTGGCCACAGTTTTGGTAGGCGTGGGATTTTCAGTATTTCCATCCATATCAGCTGTGAGTGTTATAGTGACGGCCACTTACATTTATTTCGTACCAACTCATATGTGCGGCTTTCTCTTAAGGCGCTGATTCCACCAACGTCAATAGTGATATTAAATGTTTTTTGACGTGGTAGCAGACATTTTTAGTATGGCTAAATGTCTGCTACCACGTCAAAAAACATTTAATATCACTATTGACGTTGGTGGAATCAGCGCCTAAGAAAAAAATGTGTTTCTACAAATAAATAAATAACATAATATAAAAACTAAAGGAAAATTGTCTATATTTTCATAGTGGGTGAATTTTTAATCTTTCGGCCCACTCTTACAAATAAAACATTACCTCATAAATATGTACAGGTTCGTCTATCCTGATTGGAGATTGGATGTTAAAGCATACAATTAAGGGACAGATTTCTAAATATTTTGTTGACAAGGAATGACCGTGTAGTTTTGACGAAATTAATTAATACCTTGTTCCACTGCCGCTAAAATATGAGTGTCACATGAAACGATTCTCAAAATTCTCAAAAAAAAAAGTCTAGGCCTATTTCCCCTACTGATTTACAACCATTCTATAACATCGGTTAATGCTTTTAAGCGAGTTTTTCAAAAGAAATAGTATTTCGAAAAAAATTATGATTTTTTTATCTGACCCCTTTCCCAACCTTTCGGCGGTGGAACGATAAATTAATTAATTACTTAAAAAATACATCGCCATTCCTCGTCAACAAAATATTTTACAATTTGTTCCTTAGTTTTCAGATTGGCTATGAATAAGTTACTACAATATTACGAACAATCTTTGCTGCAGATCCATACGTAATTTTATTTGTGATTAAAACAAATCGGACATCCATTAGTACCATGTTTTTTTTTTTTTTTTACAAAATACAAAATTAATGTATTGTTAAGTGTTCGCTTGAACCTAGATTCTGACGAATCTTACTGTATTTGTTTTGTCATCCTACGTTTTTTTATATTTTATTTCTGCTACCTCATAACTGCAGTTTATTAGTTATTTGATATTTAACACTTGGCTAAATATATTTTATTTAAGTTGTAAATAATGCACCTTTTGTTACTAGGCGTTAGAAATGAATTATATTGTTAAATCAATTTATATGTACCTAACTTACTCTGTTTAAGGGGCTTTACATTTTTTTTGTAAACAAACGCTGACTGGAGTTACTATATATTTGGACAAAATTAATTAATATCTCGATCCACAGCTCGAAGTCTATTAGAAGAGTCTTTTAAATACTTTATAAAAAAATTGCTTTCGTATTAAATTTTGCATTTTCTCACCTAAAATTATTACTAAAAAAAAAACATGATGAAGTCCGTTATACCGATTTTATAGAATTGTTAGGTAACATTATGTCCCTGGGGTAAAAAGTCGGTCTGGAGGAAGTTGTTTATATTATGATGAACTGTTAAAAAAATTATTCGTAATTGGTTGTAGCCTTGGATCGATAAATTAATTGTATTATATTGTAATTAATTTCGCCTAGAAACCCCCAACCGCACTTTGTTGACAAAAGAAATTGAAACGTTTCACCTTAATCCCTAAATTAATGTGCCTTGTGGAATCTTTACCATGATGGTGCTAATGCTTTTTCATGCCTGGTATAAGAGAAGAATTTCACAGTACGATCGTATTTTAATTTAAAACCTCATGACAACTGGCAGGAAGAATCTGTAAATCGAACAAAATGGAAATGAATCGTGAGAAAAATCAAACGTCTCGTTAGACTAGCTGATAATAATTACTTTACTTTATTAGCCTATCCGTGCCCTGATGCCGTCTACACAGCCGCCATCCTCGTATAATGTAATGCAGCAGATGGTATAACTATATTATGTTGTTCTGTGGATGGTATCATGAATATTTCAATCCCAAAGCACCACAGTTATAAGGCCTGAAAGTTTTCTCAATCACTGAATCCGGTTAAAACTTAATCTAACTTAATCTTAATAAAACTGCAAATTCACGGCCGGATTCTTCTGTCCCCACTGCCTTCAATTTAGGGGGGGGGGGGGGGGTCAGTGGGCCTTTTGGTCAAAACGAAATTTTTTTAGTTCTCAATTTGTTTATTTAAATAATAAATTATTTTTTTCTGTGTCCACTTTTTGCAAACCTGTGGATGATTTTATCGGCATTTAATTCAATATCGCTATATAATATTCATGAGTGCCAGGCCCACTATACGTTTCTTAGCCATTGAGCTGCGCAGCCAGTCTTTCAAGCGGTGCAGCGTGGAGAAACTCCGCTCATTAGTGGCGATTGAGATGAGGAAGTGGCCAAAATTAGTAGAATCTGATTTTATGTCTGGGTGTAGATCCGAGTCACAGTTATCAATAGAGTACATAACGGACCTCGGCATCTCTCGGCCAGTGGCAGCTTCCCTTGTCCACTGTAAACCCATTTTTATCTAGTGTAAGTTTATTTTATTTTGGGGGGGGTCTGGACCCTCTGACCAACCCCCCCCCCCCTAAAATCCGCCCTTTACTCGGACCTAATCTATTGCTAAATGATAAAATTGTCAGGACATGTAGCGTAGTGGTACGGACTCTGACTATCAACCGAAACGTTGTTGATTCGCATCCCACGCTGGCTACATTTTCTGGGCATGTAAAGCAGGCGGTCCCAGGCCTGTATGAGAGGGCTTTATAGCCCTAACTCCACTAGGTTGGCTTAATAATAGAAACAATAAACGTCCTTATTTATTTATTTATTAAATTAATACTATATTATACAATAGCGTTCCTTTTACTTCCCTATCCCTCTAAATATTATTCTCTTCGGCAATACCCTACCTATTGGGAAGCCAGCAAAGTATGTTATAAATATAGACCAAGCTCATATAATACATGCGTAGCCAGCGGCCCTAGCCTAATATTAATGGTAAATATGTCGACAGGGGATCCCGGATATCATTGTCGGTAGTGGTAATATAAGGGTAATTGAGGTTCTTGAATAAAATCCCGGGCACCAATACCTTAAACCAAGTAATTTATAGAATAGGTAGGCCCTACCGTAAACAGAAATAATAAGCTAGGGGCCTTTAACTTATGCATGACTCGTCCGGTGGTTCTCTTACCTATTCGGTCGAGCCAGCAGGCATACAGTTGTTACAATGTCCATGATATGTAGGCCTATGACATAGCTTGATCATTGGCCCTTGTAGTTGTTGACATGTGGGTTGACATCGAGGCGTGGAGCTATTTGCCATCGGCTGGAATTTGATTCGGGAATAATACCAGAACGGTAGTGTTCGAAACCGATTGGGTTGTTAGTAAAGCAAGGTTCAATGGTTGGCCGCTACAACTACAGCAAGTACCTAGCTTTTAAAAAGCCCTTCAATACAATAAGGGCTTACCGTTAAATTTGTATTTTCAAGACGAACAGTAGGCCTAACCGTTTACAAGCGTGTAGGTGTATGAATGATTGTATGAAAAGTTTAAATTTTGAGAAAGGATCATCCTGAAAACATTCCCAGTGTTGGTAAATAATATATTACAGTATAAAGGCACAGCTATCGGGCGTTTATATAGTCTATAGCCAACAAAATTTGTTACATGATTAATTCCAATGGCACAGGAATTAGAGAAAGCGTAGGAAAATGAAATATGTATATATATATACATAAAAATATAGGCATACAGTATGTTTAGTTAGTTTAGTATGTAGACTATTCACGATCCTATATGGTGTCTATAGGCCTAGTTTAATAAAGTGTCCATCCGACCCGTTTTTACCAGATCACTGATGTCACTCCTGTTTTTTAGCGCAATGCACTGGTTTTCTGTCTGCTCTGGTTTTGACCTGGTTTTCGATCTCAGTGACCTGTTATTTTAATTTTCAATTCTAAAAAAATAAAATTTACGATCCGAACATTCATAAAGCCCACTCCCCCATGAAAAGTAGGTACCTTAATTCGTAGGCTAAATTGAAGGGCTCCAAACAGGGGTTCCAGCCGTCTCCGCCAGTGGAAATTTTTTAAAATGTAAGCCTACATTGGGTGCGATTACCGTGCGAAAGAGTGGGGGACGCATTTTGATAGCATGTAAAATTAAGATTTTACTCATTTCAACAGCAAAGACTTTAAATATAACAAGTAAGTGAGTCGCCTATTTATAAAACATCAAACAGGGGTTATGAAAATACAGTATAGGCCCGAAGTTAGGTGCCCATTCCATTGACCGGCTAGGGCTATTTCCAACAACGGTGACGTGGTAGCAGACATTCAAGACTTAGGTGGCGTTTCCACTGACCTCGCATTGCAGAATTGACGGAAATGTTTATTTTCCTCTATGCCATAGTTAAAATTGATCAATGATCATACAGTAAAATCACAAAAAAACAAACTAAAATTAAAAAATGGCTTCATGGGATATGTTAATTACAAACATTTTAATAGATTTCTATTTAAAAAAAAAACCATTTCCGTCAATGTCATTTGCAATCTGCAATGCGAGGTCGGTGGAAACGCCACCTAAGTCTTGAATGTCTGCTACCACGTCATCGTTGTTGGAAATAGCCCTAGCCGGTCAATGGAATGGGCGCCTTATTAGGGGATTACCTACTAATTTTGATGACAATAATAATTCTTAAATTCTACAGACGAAGGTTAATAAATTGGTCTATAGATAGGTAGCAATAAACTGGGGGCCGGGAAAATGGGCAATGGGCATCTTCAATTTAAAATGTAGGTTCAGTAGGCACGAAATATTGGAGTTTACATCATACAACGGTATATGCCTGATGACATCAATCGGCAAATGAAATTTATCGCCATAATTTATAGGGACTTTCATATTAAATCAAATTTTAAATTTACCGCCCTTTTTAAAAGGCAGTGAAGACTGAAGAAAAAGAGAAAATTCATTATGCAAGGCAGTGACATTTATTTACAAACAAAACAATTAAACAATAGGCCATGAATGCTTTAATTCCTAAGTGTTTTATTTTATTTTAAATATATGCAATGACAACTACTGACGAAGAGTTGCGAAAAATAAACTGCGATTTAGGGAGCTTGTCTCGTGCGGATGGATCTGCGATATATGCGTCAGGTAAGAATAAACTTGCACTGTTGCACATAAACACTGTAAAGTAACCTAACTTTGTGCTTATGTTTCTGTATTTTTTTTTATAGGTGAGACTGTTGTTG
Organism: Psococerastis gibbosa; assembly: GCA_963971405.1. Lineage (NCBI taxonomy): Eukaryota > Metazoa > Arthropoda > Insecta > Psocodea > Psocidae > Psococerastis > Psococerastis gibbosa. The sequence goes on from OZ020484.1 coordinate 44,734,162, forward strand.
TTGCTGCTGTAAATGGCCCATGCGAGGTGAATTTACGAAAGATGCTAATCGACGAGGCTGCGATTGATGTTACTTTCAAGCCTAAACATGGCCAAACGGGTATGTAGGCTAGTCGGCATAGATTCTAGATAATTTCAATTAATACTCGAGTTTGTAGCCTCTGCTCTGTAGGTTTAAAATAAATAAATAAGGACTTTTTGTTGTATTAATAAGCCAACCTAGCGGAGTATGGGCAGGGCCCTCTCTTACACTCAACTAGGAATAAAGGAAACAAGGCCCGGGACTGCCTGCTTTACATGCCCTCCGAAGCATGGCAGAAAATGTAGCAAGTGTAGGACTCGAACCAACAACCTTTCGGGTGAAAGTCAGAGTCCGTACCACTAGGTACTCTACATGTCCTGACCTGTTTAGAGAGCAGAGTTGATAGTAGCATGTAATGCTAATGATTGCCAATAACCCATCGATCACAGTAAAGTTAATTTAGTGGGTAGGTCTACATATGTAAAAACTATCCAGCAATTTCACGTATTTCGAAAATATCTAGTAACAAATCTCAACGAGTTTACGCCGACAAACGAAGACTAAACAACTTACTTACGTGGCTGGTCCGACAAGGAGAAGAACGAAAATTTTGGAATAGTGGCGATTTATTTCTCAACATTGTCTCTTTTTAACTCGATACACTTGATCCAGAGATTCTCCAACTTCCTTAACCCTGCTGAAAAAAATGTTTTCTCGAGGTCAGCAAAATAGGCCTCCGTGGCGGTGATGACCTCCTCATTCGACTCAAATTTCTGCCCGGCGACTGACTTTTTCAAGTTTGGAAACAAAAAGAAGTCACATGCGGCCAAATCTGGAGAATATAGTGAATGGTGGCCCAATTTGTCCGTGCCAAGGGTGGACGTGTGAGCCAGTGCGTTGTCATGGTGGAAAGCACTTTTTTCTTCACCAAATGGCGCCGTTCTTTCCGCAATTCGACGTCGAATCGACCCAATAATTCAGCCTAGCATAGCCCTGTGATCGTTTTACCCTTCTCCAGGTAGTCGATGTAGATCACACCTTGTGAGTCCCAGAAAACGGGAGCCATCCCCTTTCCGGCCGCCCGAGAACAGTTTTCACCTTCTGAGCACGTTCACCGGGTAAAGTCTAATGTTTCGACTGTTCCTTGAGCTTTGGTGTACCAGTGGATTCATGTTTAGTCAACGGTCACGAAACGACGCAGAAACTCCTTCGGATTTCGCTTAAACAGCGTCAAACACTGCGCTGAAGTGGTCCCACGGTTGCGCTTGTTGTCCGGAGTGAGCAAATTTTGTTTTTTGTTTTTAAAAAGATTATTCGCATACAAACAATTCAATGAATGTCTCCGAATAACCTCTTCAGCCGCCTCTATAGGTAATACCTGTGTTGAGTTACGACAAGTTTCCGATCACATGATGAGTAGAGACTCGCACAAGTACGAACAAGCTACCACTATGCCATCGAAGACCTTAAATGCGGCACACATTGCGCCGACAGTTTTCTCATGCCCGAAATTTCATGCACCCTCTTGGTCTTTTGAGATGCCTACTGTCTCAACTATCTCACACAACTTCCATTAGCAGTCTGCCAATGTGAGATCGTGGACATTTGTCGTATTATCCTCCGTAGAAGCCGTTTTTGGGGCATCTGCGCGTGGCTCATCAAAAACCGACGTGTGACCACCTTGAAACTAGTTAAACCAATTTTTGACGGTCGCCATCGAAGGAGAAGAGTTACCGTACACAGCTACCAAGCGCTCTCTGATTTCGCTGCGCGATTTCTCTTCCGAAAACAAGAATATAATCACCGATCGATATTGTTATTTTTCCATTTTCCTAAAATCCGCAACACGCCCCTCTTCTACAAGTGGGCTGAAATTTTGGCAGACGCCGTCCACTGGAGTGTACAATGCGAATTTAAATGTCTCTTTCGATAGTGACGCCATGGGACGCTGAGGCTAAGTACTTTTCGGACCAGCCCCGTAGATTAGGCATTTTTTTTCAAATTTAAGCTGCTCAAGGGCTGAGCCCTGCAGCATATTAATTATTGCAACTTAACTTAATGGAAATTATTGTATTATATACTACAAAATCCATGCAATTAACTGTTCCGCATAATTTTAACCAAAGCACTCCTGAAGGCGACCAACTTGTCGATCCTCTTAATTTCAGCCGGGAGTTTATTATAACGATAATATTTAACGTTAATATTAGCAGTGTGTTATGTATTTGTAATGATTATTATTAATAGTAGATATTGCGGGATATTCTGTGTTTATTCTTAAATTTTCACATTTGACTGAGTGCCGCTGGGTCACTTTATGCTTGTGTGATTTACTGATTTTATTCTTCAGGAATCCAAGATAAGCTACTAGAGTCCATGTTGGCACAGATTAGCACAGTTGCCATTTTAACGACCCAACATCCCCGTACTCTTATTTCCATCGCTGTTCAAGAAATGCAAAATTGTGGTGGGGTAAGTAATGAACATAACCCAATGGTTTTCGTCATGGTAAGACTCATAAGAAAATAAAATCGATAATATTAATAATATAATATTAGATAATGATTTTTAATAATACGTAATGTCTCTATGTGCAGTCTGGTAGATCGTTGAGCGTCGGATCGTTCAAAACTATGATTGGAGTGTTGTCAAACAAGCCAAAGCCCTGAGAAGGGCTGTAAGCGGGAAAAAATCAGGTTGAAAGAAGGTCACCGATTTTGCTCAGTTCTATTTTTCGATTTCATAACAATTAATTTCGTTTTTATTTCAGTTGGTAGCTTGCGCAGTTAATGCACTCTGCCTCGCAATCATCCACTCGGGTCTTCCCATGAAGTTCTTATTTGCTGCTGTCAGCAGTATGGTTTCCGCTGATGGGGAGATTGTTTTAGATCCTGATCAAAAACAACTAAAGGTAGCCTCTATTTTACTGTGACCCCACCCCCCAACTTTACGCCCCTGACGCTACCTACGCTATGTGTAATAAAAAATAAAAAATACTTCATTATTTTCCCGATCACAACATCAACACACAAAAAACTCTTGTGTTTCAAACAATGACAACTATGAACTTTTACTTATTAAATTATTTTTAATTTGACTGGACGTCATCTTGAAATCGTTAATTTGTCGTAAAAAGTGTATATTTCCATTATCTTAGATAATAATACGGGCTTTCAGTCAGATTTTAATTCATTCCTCTGCAACCAATATTGACTGAGATATGAATTATATAAGGTTTCAATCGGCCGCCATCTTATAACTAAGCAGTGGATCTAGCTGGTTAACGAACTCGATCAAGGCATTTGTATGATCAATTTTTGTGCCAAGTTTCATCAACATCGGATAATATTTACGGAAGTCAGCGTGTTTCCTAAAATCTATATACATATACAGTATATATATATATAAAATTTTGAACGGAGGGTGGTTTTAGGCTCAGGGGGTCATGAAATGAAAAGTTGTGAAGAAATTTTCCGAAAGTCGAACATTGGTCACCATCTCAATAGGTAGATCAATCTCCCTAAAAACAAGTCCATAGCACAGTTCTCTGGACTACTAAATTATTGAATATTTGCTACGCGAAATTTCGATTTCAAAGTACTTATTTTACATTTTTTAGGACAGTAGAGCAGAATTCACGATAACTATGGATGACAAAGGAAGAATAATATCAGCTGATGTCACAGGAATATACGACAAGAACGAATTCTCAGAAATAATGATCAGAAGTCAGGGAGCGTCAGGAAAAATATTTCAATTTTATCGAGACGTTGTCAAAAAATTTTCAGATCGAATATCATTATAATAAAAACATTTAATCATAACATGACTCTATTTACTGGCTTTGGCATTGTCCAACTCATTTCCAATTAGTTGCATCAAGTATGTTTCCTTGTCGGGAATGGTCCTCCACTCTGTATAAGGCACCTGCAATCACAGATACGTAATACGATACTAAGTTACAAAAAAGTCTTCGGTCCATTAGTTACATTCTATTCAATTTACGGCAGTTTTTTCCACAGCCTGTGATAATCACGCTGTATAAAGCTTGGTACTAAGCCAAGCAAAGTTAGGACTTAGGGTTAGGCGCCCATTCCACCGACCGGCTAGGGCTATTTACAAAAACAGTGACGTGGTAGCAGACATTCAAGACTTAGGCGGGGTTTCCACCGACCTCGCATTGCAGAATTGACGGAAATGTTTATTTTCCTCTATGCCATAGTTAAAATTGATCAATGACCATACAGTAAAATCACAAACAAACAAACTAAAATTAAAAAACGGCGTCATGGGATATGTTAAATACAAACATTTTAATAGATTTCTATAAAAGAAAAATTCTAATTTCCGTCAATGTCATTTGCATTCTGCAATGCGAGGTCGGTGGAAACGCCACCTAAGTCTTGAATGCATGCTACCACGTTACCGTTTTTGAAAATAGCCCTAGCCGGTTGGTGGAATGGGCGCCTTATGGACGGAAGCAGCTACAACCCATTTACAACCTTTGCATACTGCACAGAATTGTGTGTGAGTGAAATCCGTTACAAGAAACCAGAGGTTGGCGCACTCAAACTTAGTACATAAAGCACACGAATTGCTGCCCATTCATCTCCATTACTATCAAAACTTGTTAAAGTTTATCACAAAAAATCTTGCGGACACAACCGCGTGCATCACTAGATCTAGAGCCGTAACAAGATCAGCAGCCTATCACACTATGCCCCTTCCCCATTGGAGCTTGACCAATTAAGACGTTCCCTACGGTACAAGGCAACGATTCTATACAACGCACTAAGCAAGGAGTTACACATGAACAAGGCTATTCCACCGACGTCATTTTTCAATGCGAATGTGCATGACGTGGTAGCAGACATCATTAATAAGTCTCTAGCATATCATTACTTAATTTATAATAGAAAAGTTAAGTATCTACATTATAGTTTCCTAAAATATGGCAGAGACTTATTAATGATGTCTGCTACCACGTCATGCACATTCACATTGAAAAACGACATCGGTGGAATAGCCGCCTAATACGAGAACAGCAACATGCAAGACAATTATAAGATTATGGACAAAGGATGAACTTCACAAATTGCTCTAGCATTGAGTGCTAACCTCGCACGCCGCTGGCATGAGGGGGCACTTTAACTTTCTTTTAATTTTCTATAAATGAAAAACAAATTAAGAAAAAATACACGAATTATTATTATATTACTGTCTGACCAGCAATTAAGTCATGAAACAGTGCGTTTCATAGCTCAATTTCAGCAATGTAAGTTTACGATTGTAATGAAATAAACCCGGAGTTTCTTCATTGTCATCCTTGTTAGTACCCTTTTCAGGGTGTCTAGGGACTTTCAATTCATACATAGCACAATCAAGCCGCTTGAAAACCTTAAATTGGTGGGAGCTACCTTCGAATATCTTCGAATTATTTGCTCCTGTATAGTAGGTTTATATTTTTTACCGTATTCCAATGCATAGCTAAAGACTGATTTCGTTGGTTTTCAATTACCATAGAAAAACCTCAATACTTAATTCCCTCACATCTTGAATGGTAGTTTTTCTCTGATAATATCTCTTCTTTCTTTTCTTTCAAGAATTTAAACCGAATATTATAAAAAAACAGAGTTCTATATAGGATAGAGGAGACATTCGCTCCCGCCAAAAATTTCTGGGGTCCCCTGCCACGTCTTTTCAATGCTTGGTGATAGGAGACGTGGCAGGTGAGCCCAGAAATTAAAAAAAAAAATTTCTGGCGGAAAGCGAATGTCCCATCTCTATAGAACTCTAAAAAAAACTACAGTTGGTGGGAGCCACCCTTAGAATGGAGCTACATTGTTGATGTTCACAATTTCTCATTTATGATGCCTATAAATTTTAGAACTCAGGACAATCATGATAGAAAATTGCCGAAAGTCTCAACTATGAGCAGCCGAACAGGACCTTGTCGTACTTACCGTAACAGAATGATATCCCAAGACACGAAGCTGTCTAATCTTTGCGGCCAAAGTCCCCAAAGGCTGATTAGTATTACGAATAGCCATGTTCCAGCCGCCTACAATAACTGCCAGCCAAAGGCGCTCTTTGTCGGGCGGATGCTTAATGTCGCCCCACTTGTGTACCCGCGATTCCTCAGGCACTGCTTGGGGAGTCAAGCTATAAGAAAAGTTACATTTAGGCGGCAATTCCACCGGCGATTTTACTTCATTTGTGATTTGAGATTTTTTGTTTGTTTTGTTTTAAGGAGACTATTATGTACAGGTAGATACTTAACTTATCTATTATAAATTAAGTTATAACATGGTAGAGACTTATTAATGATGTCTGCTACCATATTATAAGTTAATTTATAATAGATAAGTTAAGTATCTACATAATAGTCTCCTTTAAACAAAACAAACAAAATCACAAATGAAGTAAAATCGCCGGTGGAATTGCCGCCTTAATAAAACATCCCAAGAACTTCCGTTACGTTCAGCGTAATGATGATCAACTCCACGTGGAGTAGGTAGACCTTTCTTCTTTATCTACCACGTTAGTACCTCCTTCAGGGTGTCAAGGGACTCTCAATTCCTAAATACCACAATCACTGTCATTCAAACGATTCTTGTTTCGGCATGGGTTCAACTCTGAAACCTAACGATTGGTAATTCTAATGAATCTTCACGCTGTAGAATTGCGATTAAAAATTACTTTTTATAAGATAACTATTCATACAAAATCTGTTCTTCTTTCCTCTGAAATTGTCGAATGATGCATTACAAATCGGAAAGACCTATATACTGCCACTGGACAAGCTTTTGCTTGCAAAATCCAGTAGGCCGCGAAGTTACACTACTTTTAGTCAGTCCTCTGCCGGCCGAGCCAGTTCACGGAGTGTACGAACTACAAAGTTATACATCACTAGTCCAGTGCTTCAAGTTAGGGCGATCTTTCGTCTCACGCAGTAACTCATTTCAGATATATTATTTCTGGGACCTAGAGCCTTTAACATGCTCCCTGTCGAGTTGCAGCGAGCCTCGAGTAGGGCAAAATTTATGACAAAATTAAAATTGTTTTTAATATCTGAAGAGGGTGAACAAATTATCAAAAAGTTTAAAAATTAGAATTAGGATACAGTATAGTATAAATTAAGTGAAGTATTTGGGCTATATGGGCTTACGCTCATCGCCGTCATTGATGTATTGTCAGAAATTTATTTATTTTCTCTTAAATGTAGTTGTCAATTTTCTGGCCAATACACAATTGTTATTATTATTATTTTTATATCACGGTCCCTCGCCTTCCTCCGACACCTTCCTCGGGTCGCCCTATACCTCTTTCTTCCGGTGGTTGTCCTGTCTTGGGGCCAATTGCCATCCGTTCTTGCTCTGTATTGAGAGTTTGAGTCTGGTGTGCCCTTTGCTCCACATCCCATACCCATCGGAATATTTGGTACGACAGCCAATCACTTAAGTTTAACATTTACTAATCGGCTGAAAGTTTTTTTTTAATACTTAAGTTAGGAAGTCAAATATATCACGAAATATCACCCCACTCAATTGATTCACTGTGAATAACATTAACGGGTAAATTACCTTTCATCAAAACCCAATAGGAAGTCGGGGTAGTGATAATGAGGTATTAACGACGTATACAGTACATTTCTCTCTCCGTACAATCTCTTCAACACATCTTCTAGTTCATACGAAAACTTCTGCGTGCCAGTGTTTGTGCCAGAGATAGAAAATTTGGAAATCTGAAACAAAAATTGTTCTTTCATTTTCTGCATTTTTTTGTAGAACATTTCTTCATTGTCAGGAACACATAATTCGGAGAGTTTATCTTCTGCCACGTTTCGTTTACACTATGTCAACTTATTATTGTAGTTTTTTTTACAGGAGAATGGAACATAAATATTTTTTTGAATCCAGGGGCCATTTCTGCAATGACCAGCCATTGAAAAAAGGTACCAGGTGGCACCAGGAGTCTAAAAATATTTTTGGCGCGCTTGAATGTCCTATCTGTTACAACTCTAATTATTATTATTGAAGAGCTTTTAATGTCCATAGGTCTACATTGGCCCATTGAACCTTGCCCTGCGAACAACCCCATCGGTTTTCATTATTGGTATTGTTTCCGAATGTATTTGCAGCCATTGGCTAACTGGTTCACTCCTCGATGTCAATCCAAACCGACTACAAGTGCCAATGAGGAAGATCAGACATGCTTATCATTGGCATTATAACAGGCGTCAGCTCGACTCAACCAAGTACAGGAACGAGTCAGTCCTGTTCAATCACCTGACTCCGGGCGTGAAAGCCTTTGCAATTACATAGGGTATCTGCCGTATTTAATTTTCTGGTAGTCTAAACTTACCTTGGCTGACGTAGTAACCAATTTTGGGGATAAACGGTTTCCTGTATAATCGGGGCGTTCTATCGCCACACTTGAGTCAATGTAAATTATTTCAGATGCTATTTTCCGGTAACTCAGACCTAAAAGGCAATATAATCATGAGAAACACAAGGCACTAATAGGTACATTCAATGGTGAAGTTGCATGAATTTGAGTAGCAAGGGCTACTGAGCCATCGAGGTACAACCTTCGAAGTCTACGCAGCGCCACTGGAGATGTCGACCGCAGCTGTTTGGAAGTTCACTTACATATCGACCACGGTCCATCAGCCCGGATTCTACTGGTTCTTCATTCCTCGGATCTCTTTGAGCAGGTGATTAATCTGGCCAACTACGTCTACTGCGACTTTGTAGCATCTGACGTTTCAACTTCTCTCCACGTACCGTAGAGAAACCTTTAACGTTGCCCATGCATTTATTTATAAATAAAATAAAAAATGTCAAACATATCCTGTAGAACCCATGCAATATCGTTAAAACAATCGTAAAAAAATCCTAATTTTGAGTAAGGTACGTTTAACACAAATTAACTAGTGATCATTAAATTAAAATGTCGAAATTGCTAACCATATAACACGTAAATGCTTCCAAATAAGTTATGGGGCACACTGTGAGTTCACAAGACGGTTTGTCGAATCGGACACCTATATAAATTGAACTATAACATCGTAGGGAGCATATTAGAATCCGCCCTTATTGTTTCAACATAATGTAAAAATCAACGAGACATTCGCCTTACCCCTTACCAAAATTTTGCGGCTCGCCATTTTGGGTTAAAAAAAAAAAAAAAAAACCTAGCCAAGTGGTAGACATTCATACTACCACTAGACTAATAGCTAAGTTGAGCGCACGCATGGTTTTCTAAGCGCGTTGCTAGGGATCTTGGTATTTCGGTTAACTGGGACAGAAGTGCAGACAGACAGATTTAAGTTAATACGTTTATAGAGATACAAACCATAAGTTTCGGAGATGAACCGTTGGGAGAGAACGGTGTCAATTAATTTGTAATTGTAGTGTTGCAGAATAGTTAGATATTGGACTAAGCTGACGAATGCTTTCGGGTATAAAGCAATTTCTTCTTCTCTTAATTCAACTTCCTTCAGCACTCTAGATATAAAATCATCGTCCTTAACATTGAATAAGCTAATGACTAGCAGCAATCTGAAATTAGGACAAGTACTTATATTGTTTTACATTTAAAAGGTTTCCATCTATAAAATAACGAACGTAGCGTAGGTTGCTCTTTGTCAATATTTCTAACAAGAAGTAATGTTTCCATTAGGCGGTATCTACATAATAGTCTCCTTAAGGGGGGTATTCCATATACTTCAATCGTCAACGAAAAATTGAAAAATGACGTTTTAGCAGACATTAAAGACATACTAAAAATTCTGCTACCACGTCAATTTACGTCATTTTGACGTCATTTTTCAATTTTTCGTTGACGTTGTACGTATATGGAATACCCCCCTAAAACAAAACAAACGTCAATGACAAAATCAAATATGAAGTAAAATCGCCGCCTAAGCCAATGATTTCTTAGAACTATAATATTTTTTCACCGTTTACGGGTGGCTGAAAACAGGGTCAGGCGAAATTGGGACAGTTGCCACGACATTTTTTACTTCTATTTCTGAATGAGGACGCAGGAACTAGAACGTACCAAGAGTTGCAGGGAGTTGCTGCTAACCATTTGTTGAGATTGTGACCTCAGCAGATGTCATAGTTTAGATACAGAGATATTCATCAGCTTCTGAACTACGGGCGCTGAATACGGTTCAATTGTTAAGCACAATACGATTATATTTTATACAAAGTCAATAGCGCCCATGTGGGCTTCGTCAATCGGTCTATGTATTAAAGACTTCATATGAGCTTAACATTTAATTGGATAAATATCCTTAGAATGTATATTATTTCTTAGGGACTACCGCGAAGTCATTTTGTTCACGCTGACTATACAGAATTTACCTTTCCATGTCCTTTAATCGAAGTTTGCTAATATCTCTCCGAAGCCTATTGAGAATTGCCGAGATTAACTGCTCATTGTAAAGAAGAACGCTGGTTCCTGAAAGTGCGAGATGGACTAACGCAGTCTCACTGAACTGATCCACACGCGCCGCCATCTCGGACTGGAAAACGTATAGCTCGTCTGATAGTGACAGAGGCATCGAGTACCGGATTATCTGTCAAACACCCGAAAATATGCTGCTTAAAACTGTTAATCAAACAAGGTTGAGTCAACATCTCTGCAAGAGCCGACTGCCAAGAACGTCTTTCAGGACATGCAGAGTAGTGGCACAGACTCAGACTTTGTCGGTTCCAGTCCCACACTTGCAAAATTTTGTGGCCATGCTTCGGAGGGCATGTAAAGCAGGCCTTCCTAGTTGAGTGTAAGAGAGGGCTTTATAGCCCTAACTCCGCTAGGTTGGCTTAGTAATAGAACAATAAAGTCTTTATTTATTTATTTCCACCATATACTGCCAGTAGTCGGGAACCCCTGGCTCCGAAGGACTTCAGGTGTGGCTCCACTTGGCTAAGGCTACTATTCCACAGAAAATAAATAATAATTACTGATTCCCAAAAATAAATAAAAAATAGAAATATGAAAAAAATTACTACTAATACTTACTAGGCCTTAGTAGTCCAAGTACAGATACGAGTCTTGTACTGGGCTATACGGCGTGCCATGGACGAGCGTTGGCTAAAGTACAGTAAGTCAATTAAGATTAAGTGGGAGCAATGCAACGAAATTTTAGAACCACTGGAAGGTAACCCATAACATAATCGTTCCTATCCAATTAGTAGATTAATCGATTAGATATACTTTAATACAGTATAGTCGATATATGAGCCTATAATATCAATAAAATATAAATAAATATTGACTTTTTTCTATGACTAAGCCAATCTAACGGAGTTAGGGCTATAAAGCCCTCTCTTACACTCAATTAGGCAGGCTCTCATTCTCTCCGAAGCATGGCTAGAAAATGAAGTAAGTGTGGGCTCTAACCAACGACCTATCGGGCGACAGTTGGAGTCTGTGCGACTACTCTACAGATTATAATACGATAAAAAAAGAATACAGTCAAATATGATATATAGCAGAAGAATCCGTGATGATAGGCCGAATTTCACATTATCGTAACTCCGGCCGTGAAAACCTTAATATTACAGTAAAATCTAGTCTTCAGACTCAAAGAATTTTTAGGGATCATATTTGGAAAAAGAGCAAACATATTCTAACGCTTGCTTGAGATGGGGAAAGATATGGTATTAGGCATATTTCTCCATCGGCAGTTGGTCGTAACCAAAACTAAACCAAGACAAATTTTTGTGTGCAAACCAAGAAACATTTCATACCTTACTTAACATAGCTAGACTAAAACTGTCGCAGCTACCGCTATCTTCCAGTAACTTTCTCAAAATCTTTGACATAATAACCTTATTATTTAACTTGTTCTGTGTTTTGAAAAATGTAATTGAAATTATGGCCATTTCTTGTAGAGAGAGGTGATCAAAATGGTTAACCAGCTGATATTGTATATCAAAATTACTGTATGCAGGCGGAAATCTGCGGCATACATGGGCTAAATGCATTACTTGCAGCATCTGAAACAGTAAAAAATGCAATGGGTAATTTCTTATCCGAACATAATCGAAGACTACCGTACGACTGCGACCAGAAAATTAATAAATTAAAAAGGAAGATGTCATTCTTCAGAAGTGCGTTATAAAATAAGTGCTCCAATCTCCAATATCTACAACAAAAATAAGACCTGTGAGCCGAGCACCTACAGTGGGTGACGGAGCCACGAGAGCTGTTTATGAGCCTGTTCCCCTGGGTAGACGACCCCTGGGCCGACCAAGGCGAATATGAGTGGACCAATTCAAGGAGGATATCCGCTCCAAGTTGGAGCGAGCAGATCCTCTTTGAAAGCATCCAAGTTGGTTTATCTGCTAAAGCCTGCCAAGCAAGAAATGGTTTTGACTTTGCCGATGCCTAAAACTAAGACGACATGCCTAGGCGGTTGGCTTAGTTAAGACTGGTGGAAATACTGAAATACAGAGCAGCCAAAAAGATAAGAATGGTGTTTCAATGCTAAGGCGCCCATTCCACCGACCGGCTAGGGCTATTTACAAAAACGGTGACGTGGTAGCAGACATTCAAGACTTGGGCGGGGTTTCCACCAACCTCGCATTGCAGAATTGACGGAAATGTTTATTTTCCTCTATGCCATAGTTAAAATTGATCAATGATCATACAGTAAAATCACAAACAAACTAAAATTAAAAAATGGCGTCATGGGATATGTTAAGTACAAACATTTTAATAGATTTCTATAAAAAGAAAAATTCAAATTTCCGTCAATGTCATTTGCATTCTGCAATGCGAGGTCGGTGGAAACGCCACCTAAGTCTTGAATGTCTGCTACCACGTCACCGTTTTTGTAAAATGTAAATAGCCCTAGCCGGTCGGTGGAATGGGCGCCTAAGCCAGAGCGGCCAAAAAGAAAAGAATGGTGTTTCAATGCCAAGTAAAAAGATGGACCCCTACCTGATGAGAAGTAAGTTTATCCAGGCGGCGGCAATATCGCTTAAGCGCAGCCCAAGTCCATTCGGATCTATGCGCAACACCCATCTCAATCAACGAGAGACAAATAGAAAGAGCAGCAGACGGATCTGCTCTGGGCATTCTCTCTATGGCTTCTCTGTTAATTATCGAAACAACATCTTGAACAATACTTGCAGACGTGCAGGATTTTAATTCGTTAAATATTGCTGCTATTTCTTCGTCCGATAATTTGGCAATATCCTGATTGAATTGATTGGGTAGAGCATTCAAAGCTTCCACCGACTCCGAACCATTGTTTACACTTTGTATAAGTTTTAAACTGGCATTCAGATTATCTCCATTTATAGGGATACTGGAAACGTTAGGATTAATTATGCTTTTCAGCAAATTATATGTGTACTGGTTTTCGACATTCTTTCTGCGATCCGGTGCGGCTAATTCGCTGTGGTAGTTTTGGGTTGTTACTCTGAAAATATGTGTAGATACCGAAAGAGTTTCAAATGGTACTGCTTTCGTTACATGTTTAGAAGAGGATAGTGGTTTTATTAAACATCTTAGAGACACAAGGAACATTTCGTAAATCTTAATTAAATTTAAATGAAGAAATTTTCAGTTTGTTTTGTAAATTGTAACTTTGTTTACTAATACTAGTGGCATTAGATTTTCTGACGTGTAATTAGAATAATTAAAAATTGGCGCCAGTAATCTTTGAATCTAAATATTTTATTTATTTCTTTAAAGACTAAAATCAATACCCCGGTCACCGAATTCGATTAGTTATATTAATTAATACATAGCTATGAAGTGTTATCCGAAAAAACCGTAGATAATTGCAATCACCATTCCCCTAATAAGGGTGGTTCCCCCCGAGTGTAGGTTTTCCTTTTTGTAAAATTAAATGGAATCCAATGGATATAGCACGATACAGTGATTTTAATATTAAATAATTATTACCTAGTGTAAGTTGTTCCCATTGAATAAATATTTTCGTTGCATTGGACCAGTAGGCCTAGGTCCATAAAAACATTATTCTAATTTATATACAGTAGTGCGAATTGTTGAAATGCATGATTTGCCAAATTTAATAGATGTTCAACAGTGAGAGGTAATCGGTTTGGTTGGTCAAATTCAGCGTCGCTTCGGGCCGCTGCCCTCGACAAGAAGTTGATGGCTAGTGGTGATACGCCCCCACCCCCATAAAGAAATATTTTATTCATACACCACTGATACAATCTTTTCCATACACTGAAAAAAAACCTTCAGTAGGGGGATTTGCCCAAAGAACTTTATAACGGGCAAAAAACATCCCAATGTAAATTTAATTAGCCTAAACTAGGGTAGATGTTGGCTACACAGCCTACATTAGACAGTCTATATTCTAAACACATAATTAAAAATGCTTGACTAACTACATACAGTAGCCTATATAGTAGCCTATAGGAAGGTATACAACATTACACTGCCACAAATACAATATTAGGCACCCAATATGGACCATTATACGGCTATAGCTAATAGTCTCCATCGTTACTTTACCATTGCTGCTATTAAAAAAGTAGTGGCCCATTTAACAATGCTGTTCGAATCTGAATTATATAATAACAGTAACAATTACCTAATAGGCAAATTATAATTGCAGTATTATTAAGAATTGACTAGTAATGCAAGAGAATTTTGGTTTTGGAGGATTTATACATGACTATGACACTAACACATTTATTATTAATATTATTATAAGCATTTTTGTAACGGGTATTGTAAGTGGGAACTTTCCCTCATACACGATTCATCTCATTTTTAGAAATCGTACAGTTCATGAACATGGATAATCTGGTATCTATTGTATTAGTTAACTACTTAAACTCGGTCTACCTTGTCATAATGTTGTTAATGTAGGTATCAGACACGGCTATGACATGACTCTGAGTAACTAAAGAAGTACATAGCTAAATTCGCTTTGATTTGAAAAATAATATACATCAGTAATGCGCAGGGTATATAGCGTAGGTAGCAACAGATGTTTTAAAGTTATACTTTTATAAAGTTTTAATAAAAGAAAAATTGACGGAAATCTCTTTTCTTTTCCAAATTGGCCATAAAATACAGCACGTAGAGTAAGAAATTTCTAAGCTTAAAAATAAAAACCTTTTTTCAATAGCAAGAAGCCGATTCCCCTGCATTAGTCCTACTTAGCCGTTGAATAAAAATTTATTTTAGAGTTAAACCTTTTGTTTACATTTTTAAACCCACAAGTCATTCTTTAAAAGAAATGGTAAGCTTAGAAAACATAAAATATATATACAATAAATTTTCAAATATGGTCAGTAGTGTAGTAACCGGGTGGCCAGAGCAGCCCAGGGACGCCAAAACACCCCAAACATAATTTGTTTTCATTATTAGTAAAAGTAAAATTACGATAATTAAAAGCATAAAAATGAAATTATAATTGAATTGATTTTGATAAGAAACCGTTTGACAAGGCCTCCAGCAGCAGCCTGATCGAGGCGATTATAATACCGGGGTTCAATAAATACCCTAGGATTATAACTGTAAACAAACAAATTTTGAATAGCACTTTCCATTATAAAATTATCTTGTTTACATTTTTAATACCAGGGGATTAAATAAATACCGGTATTATAATCGCCTCTATCAGGCTGCTGGTGATTTTAAAAGTATGAATTATGGAGGGGCGCCATCACTAGCCCAGGCCAAGGGCGTAAAATACCCGAGCTACACCACTGAATATGGTACACAGTAACTATGAGACTCATAACTAAATTGCAATACAAAATATTATTGTCAACGTGTGCAATCAGTGCGTAAAATCATACAACATGCATCACGAGAAACGACGGAATTATTTAAATAAAAACATTGCACAATATCTTATAAGCTAAGCACCCGTCTGGCATTGGCAAATATTTGATCGAAATAAATAAATTATTATTCTTGACTTTTCCACTGAAAATATGCCCATTTACCTAATTGGGATGAAATAAAACAGCATCCTGTTTTCCTCACAGTCATTAGTAGTATATTAACTAATTATTGTTTTTCATTTTCTAATGCTTTAACCAACCTTTACTCTATTTTTAAAATTATGCCTTGATGCATCTGATTTTGCAGGTCTGTTTCAATCGGACTATGACCTTTCGGCTTTCGCCTTTCGGTATACGAGTATGTCAAAGCTTGTGTTCTATATATTTTTGCACATGTGTTGAAAGTCGCATCTTGACAATCTAGGCTATGTTAAAAGCAGAAAATCAATTTTTATTTTGGCAATGCAAACGACTTGCGCGATGTAATGGATATTTATGCTTATAGAACAAATGCCATTTCAAAATTTAGCCAGTTGAATAAAACATTTTGCACCTTATTTTATCACATGGGTGTTCATCTCTAATCTTGCTAAGTTAGAAGCAGAAAATCTGTTTTTCATTTGGGCTCGTGCGAACTTATTTTTTTTTTTTAAATTACGCCAAAGCATCATAACATCAGCTTTCTTGCAGCTTACAACACATGATCTGGTGAACCTCTGCTATTGACTAGTATGCAATATAATGGATATTTAGGCTCATAGAAAAAAGGATTCTCTCCTCGGAAAGCAGAATACAGTTGGATTTAAGCTCTAAATTTTTGTTATAGGCCTAGGCTTATTGACAGTGAAAAAGCTGCGTTTCGTACAGCTAAAATTGAATAGCACCCTCGAGAAACACTCTAAACGCCGTTTCTTTTAAAATGGAGTTTTATGTGGATGAATACTCAGTAGGACAATCCTAACCAGCCAGAGTTGGTTCTCCCATGTCCAAACACACATCAAAACAAGGCCATTATCGTGAGAAAAGAGTTAAAGTGCGTTAGCTGTCCGTGCGATAATACGTCCAGGCTGTCAATTTTCACAGCCAAACATAAGCAATGCTGCCGTCTACGAGAATTCAATCAAATTAACTATAATCCAGTACATAGCAGAAAAGGACGAGTAGATCGTTTTACTTATTAGAGGCAGCTAGCGTTCAATATAGGAGATAGTTTCCCAAGTCCACCTGCCATGTCGAAAATTCGCCCATCTTCTATAAACCATTTGAACGTGGCAGGTGGGCATTGGAATTCAAAAATTTCCTTGGGCCGGAACGAATTCTCACCCTCTCCTACACAGAACTCTAGAGGGGACTATTCAATAATTCTTCAAACGTCACGTCAGCTCTTCGATAATTGATCCTCTCCGGCGTACAAGTAAAGTGGAGGTCATCTACTCAGGAAGTCCGAAATTAGATCCCGGACGAGCTCGTAAGTCGCAAAACTGATTCCCGTTGCAATAGGCCCTTTGACCCAGTTCATAGTGAGACCTTTGAAATAGCCCCTAATGAATCCTTCTTCTCTGAAAGAACAAAAGAGAACTTGTAAACTGACATGACTTATAGATACCGTACTAAAACTTACTTACTTCTTCCTGGCCTGCTCTGCCACATCGCGCCAGCCAGCGCTCTTCTTCGCCAGTAATCGACGCCAAGGGTCACCAGATCCACCTCGACGTCGTCCAGTCATCGCAGCCGAGGTAGTCCCACTCGTCTTATCCCTTGGGGCACCTTGTGCAAGGCTGCTCTTGTAGCACTATGCTCTGGCGTTCGTTCCACGTGCCCCAGCCACCTGATGATTGATTTCGGCTACAATCGTAGGTTCTCGGTACATCCCGTAAAGCTCGTCATTTCAATGGATACGCCACTCTCTGTCCCTCCCTCTCCCCCAGATTTTGCACTGGTCCATTCACCTTTCAGAGTAGCATTTTAGTAACACCTTTCAAACAACTCCTCGCTCCTCCGAGTCATAACCCATGTGTCACACCCATAGGTCTGGACGGATTATCATTCAATATATATTTTCCTTGCATCCTCTCGATAAGGTTCTTGATTTGAGGAGTAGGAGCATGCTGAAATAACGTCTGTTCCCAGTGCAGATTCTCTTTTTTATTTCCTCGCTGGTCTCATTTTCATTTGTAATTGGGGCACCCAGATATTTGAACGTTGTTGTCTCGTTCTACAAACGAATGTGACTATTTTTTACCTAAAATACAAAACTTGCTTTATTGTACTTACGAAGTTCAGTTTGGAGCTTGTGGTCACGAGCAACAGACATGGTAGTATAATACAAGCAACTGAGATAATCTACCTAGAATAGCCCACCAGAGGAGAAGAAGGGATATAATTATAAATGAAGTGATGAGAAGATAGTTCGGGGTGGAAGAACCATTGGTGGAGAGGATAGCAAGAAGAAGACTGCAATGGTATGGACACGTTGGATAACAGCATGTGAGCGAGGAACTGTAAGAAACAGAGGAAGACTAAGGAAGAGATTCAGAAATTAGACTGAGGACGATCTCAGAAGAGTAAGACTGGTACCAGAGGAAGTGTTGAATAGTCAGAAATGGTGGCACAGGAGGGAGTGAAGGAGGTTTACGTATCACACCTGGGCAACTGGAGCTGATGACGATGATGTTGAATCACAAAACTAGACTAGTCCAGTTTATAGGCGCAAACTGGATGGTGGCAAGTGTTTTTTAATCAACAGGGCATACTTACTTAGCTAGAAGAGCGAATGACGCCCAGAGTTTGTGGTAGTTGCCCCCAGTGATGAGAGCCGTCTGCATGCGCCTGCGCACAACGTCGAACGGATATGACACCATCTGGCCGCAGATTCCAGCTCCAGCACCAAATAACAGTCTTTCTTTTGTCCCTGGAGTCTTTCCTCCGGAGGAGACTGAAATACAAAAAACTCCGTTAGCGAAAAAAGGCAGAAAACTAGGGGGGACAATTAATTGCTGAAATATTCAAGGGTTTTTATCCTTCCTCGCACTTTACCTAAATTAGGGGTCCCCACATACTAATAGTGAAGTGGGAAAAGTCGGGGGAAGTAGAACATTTTATAAAGTGCGCATATACAGTACATATATAAACCTGCCTGAGATTGCAAACTGTTGCTGGTCTGAAGGGAGTTAGCAGGAGTGTGTCCAAATTGATGGTCGCCAAATCTTCGACTGAAGAGGCATTAAAAGAAGGAGTGTGTTGGGCGTTTAATATGTAGCTAAGTAACAGGGACGAATGATACCACCACTAAATCTCAGGACAGGTAGAGTAGTGATAATGACTCCGACTTACATAACTGGTTGTTGGTTCGAGTCCCCCTCATTAATATAAAATTTAATTTATAACTAACCATAATATTCACGTTTAAGTAGCTCGTATGTAAAGAAACTAGCACCTGCGTAGGGGATGACGCCTAGAACTGTAGGCAGGTACCCTCGGTAAAAACCTCGTACTCCTTCATTGCGATACGTCTCATTGAACACCTAAACAAACAAAAACAAACATGATGCCATCAGATCGATAGATAAGACACTTATTGGTGTTAATTAGAGAGGCTCGAGTGCCCGCTATGATAACGTATGCTGTACAAGCTACCTAGCAATAATTGCAAAAGCAAAAATGAACACAGCGAAGTGAGTGACTGGATTCAACACTGAAGGCGTTATAAATTATTATGAGCTTCCCAATGAAATGAGAGCGGCCAAAATGCTAGAAACTTGGCTTTAGTAACTTTTTATAAGGCGGCAATTCCACCGGCGAATTCACTTCACTTGTGATTTGAGATTTTTTGTTTGTTTTGTTTTAAGGAGACTATTATGTAGAAACTTAACTTATCAATTAAGTTATAAGATGGTAGCAGACATCATTAATAAGTCGCTACCATAATATAACTTAATTTATAATAAATAAGTTATGTATCCACATAATAGTCTCCTTAAAACAAAACAAACAAAAAATCTCAAATCACAAATGAAGTAAAATCGCCGGTGGAATTGCCGCCTATAAGCGGAGCTAACTTTCTTATTGAATTGGGAGCTATTTGGAGTCACTGCATAATTAACATTGACAATATTGATTTTATTTTTTACCCAATTTTTGTTTCATTTAACATACCAAAGTAAAAACAAGACAAACGTATCTTGCAATGAACACTAATGTAGGACTTTTTAAATTGCCTGGGACATAGCAGGGCTTTCAGGAACAAACTAGAACTTCTGTCTCCCATGTCTCCAGAATCACAGCTGTTGCTTCCAACAGACAGCTACACCACATAGCGGACATATTCCCCAAGGATGGGACACGTGCCTTTCATTGGCGGAAAATCTCAACAAGTCTAGGGGGGGGGGGGGGGTGGGAGGGCTAAGTCCCGAATAAAAAAACAGTAAATCTTCCAGTAGCCTTCTCGCCTTCTCATTAAAGCCAAACTAAGCCCCCCACCCCAGGGCCCCCCATTTCCGCCCATGGCGCCATTGCAGAGGCTACAGACTAAAAAATTATTCATTGAACAATTTTATACATACAGTATATTCCACAGGTTTAAAACCTACCTTTCTCAGGCTTCCAAATTTGTCATCATGAGTCACAGCCATTCTGGCCCGGGCTAGGTCTAGCGGATAGGTAATTGATTGAGAGGTCACTCCGGCCAAAGATCCCGCTAAAAAGCTTAATTTTCGCAAATCTTCTCTGGAAATTACAAGTTAAAATTTTGGCATTGCTTGTGTGAGGGTGGAGAGACACAAAGAGAGAGAGTTGGAAGAGTATTATTATCATTTTTTTTTTATAGAACCTTAACCTGCCAACGACCAATTGAATCCTCGGCCATTATTGGTAATGTAAAACTAAGCGACTTCGATGGCAAGGTGGTAGCGTGCTTGTACTTGTGCGAGTCTCTACACACCTTGCGGTCTGAGACGTGTCGTCATTCGACACAAGTACCTATTAGGCGCCCATTCCACCGACCGGCTAGGGCTATTTACAAAAACGGTGACGTGGTAGCAGACATTCAAGACTTAGGTGGCGTTCCACCGATCTCGCATTGCAGAATGCAAATGACATTGACGGAAATTAGAATTTTTCTTGAATTTCTTTTTATAGAAATCTATTAAAATGTTTGTAATTAACGTATCCCATGACGCAATTTTTTAGTTTTAGTTAGTTTGTTTGTGATTTTACTGTATGATCATTGATCAATTTTAACTATGGCATAGTGGAAAATAAACATTTCCGTCAATTCTGCAATGCGAGGTCGGTGGAAACCCCGCCCAAGTCTTGAATGTCTGCTACCACGTCACTGTTTTTGTAAATAGCCCTAGCCGGCCGGTGGAATGGGCGCCTTAGGTTACTTAGTGAGGCGATTGAAGAGGTTAAGGCGCCCATTCCACCGACCGGCTAGGACTATTTACAAAAACGGTGACGTGGTAGCAGACATTCAAGACTTAGGTGACGTTTCCACCGACCTCGCACTGCAGAATGCAAATGACATTGACGGAAGTTAGAATTTTTCTTTTTATAGAAATCTATTAATATGTTTGTACTTAACATATCCCATGACGCCATTTTTTGATTTTAGTTTGTTTGTTTGTGATTTTACTGTATGATCATTGATCAATTTTAACTATGGCATAGAGGAAAATAAACATTTCCGTCAATTCTGCAATGCGAGGTCGACGGAAACCCCGCCTAAGTCTTGAATGTCTGCTACCACGTCACCGTTTTTGTAAATAGCCCTAGCCGGTCGGTGGAATGGGCGCCTAATGGGATACATTCATTAAATTGTTTGTACGCGATTAACCATAAAAAAAATAATAATAATACAAAACGTAACAATTTTGGCCACTGGCAACTGGAAAACGTCCTCGTTGCCAACCCACACCAGCTCAAACGACAATGGACAAGTTGTGACATGCTTGCCATTGACACAATGTAACGGGCTGTGACTTTACCAAGATCGGGTACGAGTCGATGGAAGAGGAACCAAAATGAATTGTAGATTACAGGAAAATATACGTACACATTTTCCCCTGGACGGATGTTAGCAATTCCTAATATTCTTTTCCACTGTTCATGCGAAGAAAACTGGATGCCAGCATATGGGATAATTCGCGCCATCGTGGCGGAGTTGCCTTTCCATAATGCGAAGAAACCCTTCGTGTTAAATTCATTCTTAAGGAATGCGAAGGCAGCTCTTGCGCTGTACCTCTCTTTACTAGTCTGCAATACATAAATTTGCATTTGAAATGTGGATACACAGGCGAATGCTGCGCATCTTGGAGAGATCGTGTCCCTAATTCTGAGGTCCTAGAGCCGAGTTGCTTCTGACAGTTAAGAACCTAACATACTGCGCCCATGTGATGAGGAAAGACGAGTATCGCCTTCCGCATGTAATTAGGGAAGACAGAAGAACAAAGGGCTCCCGGCAGAAGAACATTCTAGTTTAAAAACCAGATGCAGTGGTTTGGAAAGAGTACGACTTCCCTTTTCAGAGGAGTTGTCTCCAGCAAGGTCCAAATTGCCATGATGGTCAACAATTTTTGACAGAAGAGGCATTCAAAGGGGAAGAAGAAGAAATAGACGTATTTTCTTGTAAAGTGATCAAATCAAAGAAATGAAAAATAGAACGAGAGCGCGGGATTCGAAACCGGGCCTATGTTTCTGCTGACTTGAACATCAAACTCATATTTCATTAGTCACCTTCAAACTTTATTCATTCTTGAAAATTTTGCAAGACACTTAATTTTTCTCTCTTTTTTTTAGGCCAATCCCAATAACCAACGGCCTAATTGATTTTCAGGCATGATTGGTGTAGCATATCGGTACAAGTCTGAGCAAGTTGAATTTTTGTTGAGGGGTTGCACAAGTACGGTTTATTAATTGCATGATATTACGTGCAGTACGGTAGTTGGCAGGCATTACAAAATAAACCAATACAGTTCAATTAGTATTTTTTTCTCGTGTTACAAAGTCGATCAACATCGACTGCAAGCTGCAATGTACAAGCAGCGGCTTGATTACAATTGTAGCAAGTATTTGCAGTGTGAGTCGGCACAGTTCAATACATTTTCCCTACAGCTCTATTCTACTGCTACCTTACTCTGGTATTTAACAGGTTCCTAATGACTGGAAAATGGCATTGACTACTTATAACATTAGATATAAAATTTGTTACACACTTGGAAATAAATCTTGCACCTATCTAATGGTGCGATCGTCGTTTTTGCGATAGCACCCGCTGTTGCTCCTG
The DNA here is from genome assembly GCA_963971405.1 of Psococerastis gibbosa. Lineage (NCBI taxonomy): Eukaryota > Metazoa > Arthropoda > Insecta > Psocodea > Psocidae > Psococerastis > Psococerastis gibbosa. Next base: position 44,757,265 of record OZ020484.1, read on the forward strand.
CCGCTAAGCTTCCCAAAATCTTTAACCCCTGCAAACGAAACAAATTATAAGATGTCGACTCTTTCACAGCTGAAATATGGGAATTTACTAGTTTATATAAACTGAACGTAACACCATACTTAGCCTGATTTTGGCTGGTCACAGTATGGCATTAATACTGTATTTGTATTTTCGTACATTTGTACATGGGATATTTATATCATATTCTCTGTCATTGAACTTCAAAGACATAGGGAATGTATCCGTTTATATCAGAGTTTGACGGGGCACCACACCGGTGTAAACCAGTTGGTAGATAACTGGAGGAAAGGGTCCACCCATGACCCAACCCGAAAATGTACCCACATCGCATTACAAATAGAGCAGTGTTCAAGAAAGAGGATCTTTCACTAGTCCTCTAGCCTGAAGCCTCGAGAAGTTGTTATGTATGGCACGGCACTTTTTAATCTATTTGGTAATGTGCCGTAACGCTCCCATAAATGTAATTGTTATTTTAGGCTTATAAAGAAATTCTTACCTCAGGCAGCTCTTTTCGGTCATTTTTCAATGTAGGTTCATCAAATGAATGACCCATATTATTTTCTTGTTGCAAATTGCACTCAAATAGAGCTCTATGATAATTAATTCCAGAATGCCGCCCAAAGCCGCACAGGGGCAAAGTACAAGCTAAAAGTTAAAAGTCATCATGCAATGCACACATTTAACCTTAAAAAATTTGATTACAAAAACTGTTATCCAAAAGCACTCAACTAAGAGAATGTTGTTGTAAAACAAAATACTAAAGAGCATAATCTTATCAGCTATCAACACAAAAATAAGACCTCAAATGCCTAATATAACGATGTGAGTATATTATGTAATCGTAATGAGGAACAAACTATGTGCGGCAGTCAACTGTATGCCTACCTACAAACAATATTGGTTGTAACGACAATAAAAAGGAGTACTTCTAAGGAAATTGCCTATTTAATAATACCTGTTTACTAATCTTAAGTGTCTTTGAACTAATAATAGGCTACATAATCTATTTAAATGTCAATGCGAACTGAAGAGCGCCGTAACCTTGCCTTGTATGGTCCCAACCTGTTGGCTGTTTTATCTGGGTATGCTTGACAGTTGACACAAGACTAAACCAACATGCTTCCAGCCCAGTCCGTAGCCGGTTCAATCAATGGTTATCAGCTTGATACCACAAGTCTTTTTTAATGACTTATTTGGAGTTAGCGGTCAGATCAGAAGGGTAGATCAGATACCACATTAAAAAATCCTCTTATTTTGGGTATACAATTGCTAAAGTGTACTTAAATAAACACAGAATCATTAGGAGATATGTAAAGGCTTACCTATATTTCCAAAAATTGGTATACACTTCTCCCATTATGAATAAATTGGAATTATAATAAATTACATTCTGCAAGTATGAAGGTCAAATTTTCAATGTTTTGTTTTTAAAGAGTGTTTAAAATTAATATTGTGCAGTTTTTTTACTTTTTAAACATAACTAACAGAAATAAAAACCTTTTTTAATACAACAATTTTTATAATACTATGTCAAATATTTATCACATTCATTATATATTTATTTTTCTGAACTGGAAGTTTGTTTGATTGATTGTTTTTTATTTATTAAAAGGGTTAGGGATTAATTTTAATTATTTTAGAGTTATTAAAAGTTGGAAGCTTTGTTTGTACATATTTTTGTATTTTTTGTGTTCATTCTCTGTTGTCAGTATTGCAATCAGCTGTTTTGAAATGTGCATGTGCGCCGGTCTGGGGTCTTGATAAAGTCCTAGGTGATAATTACAATCACAAACTAGTTGGCCGTCACTACTTACTTGTGAACGTGGGTTGACTGTATCGCAATGGCCACGAAGAGGAAAGTCTGCATCGTTGGCTCCGGAAACTGGTAAGTCTCTTACAATCTATCCAGCCCCCTGGAAATGTGTAAAAGACATGGCACCATCCGGATCGGCTCCAAATATTGGCTTTTCCATGCTGATGCTGTTTGAATCAAGGACACTGTTCTAGACCTACTGTCTTACGCATTAAGGAATAATCGGAATAATCCACTAACACAGAGCTAAAGTGTAATCTATAGACTATAATCATGACGCTTTTGGTTAGCCTACATTCCATTATCAGATCTTTGGTTTTGCAGCTTCTGAGCTCTATGCGAATCTCAACTGAGTGGTAGTCCGAAACTTGACAGCACCATGAAGAAATAGATCATTATTATCACTACTCCCTGTCCCTCCACTTCAGGGTTCTTAGCACGTTGTCCGTTTCAATTTTCAAATCACACTCTCCCGATTTCGTCCTCAATCTGGGTCCTGTTCCTCATCCTTTTAGTTGTTGTTGTTGATAGTAGCATATAATGCTAATGATTGTCAAAAATCCATCGATCAAAGTAAAGTTAATTTAGTGGTACCATAAAATCCGTGCAATTAACTATTCCGCAATTTTAACCAAAGTACTCCAGTTTCATTTATTTTATGTTATTGTGTCTTAGTTCTTATAAAGCCTATTGTCTCATGTTAATGACTCATTATAGAGATATTCTATTCCTCTCCTTCGTGTACCCTTCTGTACCGATCTCCCCTTCCAGCCACTTTGTGCACGGGCTGTTCTCCTTTCACTATTCTCTACATGATGAATGGTTCCTCAACCCCGAACTCTCTACAAACCACTATAAATAAAAAGTGTGTATATAACACCTAAAAATTTGATAACTGGTGCCAAGGTTTAGCGTATTTTAACATAATTATGTCATTAATTTCAGTCCCTTGGATGTGGGGTATTAGCCTTCTCCACTCTTTGTCGCGTCTCTTCTAACCATTCACGTCCTCCGAATCCGCCCCCTTAGGTTGTCTACTGTCTACTATTTGGTTTCAGCACCTCGTCTTTAGCATTGCTCTTTGCTCGCATTCGTGTACCCTTCGGCCTCCATCTCCCCTTCAATCCAACGCAGTGGATATCTATTTCCGTACCAATCTTGAAGAAATATCATATTAATTTCATTTACCGATTGCAGCTTTGCCTCGCACAAGTACGAAATGGTAAATTTGGCTTAATCGTAGTGCTTGTCCATTGTCACTTGCAGCCATTGTAGGATATAATATATCAGTTTTTCAGCTGCCCTAAGGGAAAACAATAGCCTACCAACAATGTCGAAAAATTGTTATGCTTGTTGGTTCCCTATGCCTATAACAAATGATATAGTAGTACACATATGGTAGCTTGAAACAGCTTAGCGACGAGCAGTTAAGCACCATGACAACCTTGGTACAGTTTAAGGTCACTATATGTATCTGCCAAATGCTTTCGGGAGTAATAAAATATAGAATGGTGGCCGACAGAATTATAAAACGGAAAGAAGCACTATTTTTAACTTTACCCCGCTCGATAAACCAAGTCTCTGTCGAAGCAGAACCTTTGCGATATAACTTGAGCTGTTCCAATTTACTTTTTTGGAATTGTTGTTGGTTTGCTCAATGGAATATTTTTTTCATTTCCCGGAATTTGTTAGTATTCCTGCTTTTAGGCTTATTAGGGGGATTCACTCTGTTGATAGAAAGTAGAAATAGAACTACAGTTTTTTCTACGGTAGAAATAATGCCATAAGGACATGTGTTAATCGTGTCTTTCTACGGCTTTCTACTACTTGGGGAATCAAAAACAAAGCAAATGGTCGACCATATTTGTTGTTTTTATTGCTCATATTTTATTATTTAATTTTAAAAATGAGTTGTACAAGACAAATAAACGACAAAAAACAGAAGGAAATATGTAGCAAGAGGTGGACTGCGGAAGCTGTTATTAAGTTCCTCGAGATATTAATAGCCAAAGTACAAGAAACTTAATTTGGAGGTAAGTTGCTTGTGTTTATATCAAAATTAAATATGCTGCTTACGTTATTTGCTGTTGATACCCATCTGAAAATCGCCAAAACATGCTAGGAATTAGGATTATAATTGATTGTTATTAACACGTAAGTTTTACGCTTAAAAAAGCCACAGACACAACTACTTCGTTCCTATGAAGTACGTAGGTACTGTACTTATGCCTTATGGCCTGTGTTTTTTTTGCATTTGTTCGGGTATTTAGGTAAATTATTCCTTAGGGCTATTCTGTAGGAAATTTGGAGTTACTGTAGCCTACATTGGAATACGGCGTTCAGTAATTTTGCTACGAATAATAATATTGGTGTGGTGCATGGATTCTACATTATTGAATGCAGTTAGGTCTACACATCTCCGGTTTTTCTTTCTGTTTCAGAAACCAACCGCCCAGACAACAACAAAAAGAATGACGCCAACGGCCCAATCAGAAACGAGAGCGCCTGCGCACTGAACCATTCCTGCACGACAGCACCAGTCAGTTGCTACGATACCTCCGCGATACAACCTTAGAAGTATAGGTGTACGTAACACCACTGAAGATGTCGTAAGCAGTTGTTGACGAAACGTTTGGAAGCCTACTTTGAAATCGACCAAGGCCTATTAGCCCGGATTCTTCTGTCCCCTTATTAGACTCCAACCGTGAAAGCCTTCGTTATTATATTGAATTCAAAATGTGTCGTTCGATACAATTTAAGTGTTAATTTATTATTCTACTGTCAAATCAATAAAACATTGAACCATATTTCCTTTGTATATAGGCCTTAATACATTAATTATTTAATTTGATTACATTAGTTATTTATATGAATTTATACGTATTTATACGAATTGTTATTGCTGCTGGCGTAAGTCAATCATTGAAAGAGAACGAACGGTCTAGCTATAAAATACTTATAATTGACAGAGGCTGCATCATAGCTTTAAAACTGTTTCCATGAGCGCCTTCCTTTTTTCTGGTACTGGCTGTATTATCTTGTACATCTTGCGCTTTGATGGCATAATTTTGTTTGCGTGAGTAGGAACTCTCCACAACCGTCTAAGTAGCCAATACAATGAGGCAGCTCGTGAATTTTTGCATTGACGATTTCTCTTCTTTCCTCTTCAAGTGGCCAGTGCAAAACTCTCATGAAAATGTTAAGCCGCACATTTCGTCGTGGACTCGTGGCTCGGAAGCACGTTGGTCCACCACTCCTTAGATTTAGGGACAGACCCAATGCAAAAGCGTACGCTATAGGCCTACCGTAATGACATGACCACAGAAATATCGTCGATGGCTTAACTTAGTATTTCTTCCTCCTCTTCAAAATTCTCGCACATCATTGCATTGCATTTTTCCGCGAGGAAGTTGATGGCTTTCAACGTATTTCCTAATTTAGGCATAGGTAGGTAGGTAATGAAAAATAAGTTTAAACTTAAAGAGAAAAAAACACCTGCTAAAATCAAAAACAAATTACACGGCTAAAAACAAAAACAAAAACAAACTGACAAAAAGACAAGAACGTAGCGCCCACACCTGTTGGTAGTTCCTTGTAGTATACAATTTCAATTTTTACCTCACAGAATGCGCCTTAAAAACTTTCTCTATTTCTACCGTTGACGGAGGTATCTTCACTCTGAGCTTTTTTTCGATTTTTCTATTCCCTTTTCTATCAACAGAGTGAATCCCCCTATTGTATTAATCCTGTTAGATTCATATTGTATTATCGTTCAAGGTCTCCATTATTTACACATTTTCTTATCACAGGTAGCTGTCCTAATTTTCCTTCGCTATAGTGTATTGTCATTCGTCTACATTTTGCCACTGATGCTTGATGTCGCATGACATATTTTAATTTCAATTCGCGGTATGACTACTTAACATTTTGTTCCTTGCTTTATTAGGCCCAGTACACATGGATGATTCTGCCAGTCGCGATTTGCCGACGTCTTTTCCCTTGTAGCCGCAGAGCTATTAGAAGATTTCTTGTCGTTTTCCCGACAATTTCACCGCACAAAACTGCTCGGGTTTCTTCTAAACACGCCAGAGCATAGAAATCTTCTGAATTAGACTCTGTGCTTTTGCACCGACTATTCACACTGCCCTATCCGTACAGTGGAAAAGTCGTCGGCCTCAAAGACGCGCACAAAGACTTTAAATCTTGACTGATGGAATCGTCCACGGGTGTGTACTGGGCCTTATAGACTTATGGTTTCGCGTCACGTCACATTTAATTGAGCTAAATGTGGCTTTTCAGGTGTTTTAATTTCAGTGGAAAACGCCTAACCCGAATGCTAGACCTCGTTTGTTCACAACTTGTCGAAGCTCCATTGATTTACGTGACCTTGGGTTAGGCTATTTAATTCTCTAACTAAATCTTATTATTGTGCCGATTGTTAAGCCTAGGCGAGAATTTCGTCAGGCAGCAATCTTGTCAATATGAAACAAACACAAGAATGACAACCCATTGAAGATTTAGGCCAGAGGACTGGTAGGTAGACTGTTTTAACCACAGCTTTATTTAAATTGTTGTGTCAGCTACATGACAGGTAAAGCCTTCCCCTTATCGGTGCCCTTAGGTTCAATTGGTAGAGCAACACTACAGTCGCAAACACCCCGTCAGTTGCACTTTCTGTTTTTATATTGTTTTTTTTTTTTTCATTCAAAAAGTCCAATTTAACTAATTAAATATCGATTGTGAAACCGTAAATGAGACGTTATGAATCAGAAGAAATGTTCCTCTTCATTTTTATGTACAGTATGTTGTAGTAAGTGGCCGTTAATAACACAAATCGGCCACAGTTTTAGAACTAATTTTTTTTAACCTGATATTCTCTGTGATCGTTATTTTTTTTACGAATCAAGTTCAATCAAGTTCTATACTTGTGACCGATCGGTGTCAGTGACTGCAAAATAATGTACATAAAAATGTAGAGAAATATTATTTTCTACTAAAAAAAAAAATACTTACTTTTAAATGTAGACTAATTATTAGCGATTATATTAATACTACATAGGGATCTCATTAATTTATCCTGGGGCTAGAGTGGGCACCTACTTTATAATGGTTTCTTATATATCATTATTAATTAAATATTTTGCACTGTCACTGCTCAAAGATTGCTCGATAAGGCGGCTATTCCACTTGTCAATGTTCCGTAATTTGTTCATCAATAATTGATGAGATGACTTAGAGTAAAGAAAAAATCTATACATTATTGAAGAAAAATTGACAAGTGGAATAGCCGCCTAAACAGAAGCTTGAGCGTGATAATTTCATTAAATGTATTAAACAATGTTAATACATTGCACTTTGTCCGGGGCTACTGGAAAAGAAAAAAAGTGAAGGTTATATTTCACATATACATAAATTTATATCTCTATGATTTCTACGATCTCTACGATTTATTTCATTTAAAATTTGACCTTGTACAAAAAGCGGATTCTTCTGGAGTTTCAATCTATCGATTGGCTTTTATTTATTTATTTTGTTTTTATTTTATTTTATTTACTTTGATTTATGTCTCCTTCACCTTGTGCGGTTCCTTTTAGTGCAACGTAGATGTCGCATCCTAGGTCCTTTTTGATGTCATCCAGATACTCCTTCCGGATCGCGGGGGGATTTGATTTGTTTATTTGTTATCTACTACTAATAGCACAATATTAATTTGACTTATCTATTTATTTATATTTATTATTTTCTAAAATGATGTTCGCTGGGCAAGGGTTCAATGGGCCTCCAGACCTTCCATAAATAGTATACGCTAATCTAAATCCAGAGCTTCACGATATAGCGGAAGAGTTGGAGTCAGATGTTTGGTTAGCAATAAGAGCTTTAATGTCAAGTACATAGCACAGGTCTTTATCGAGAGATGACCGTTGGATCAAAGCCAGTCTATTTCATTGTGTATCAGGGGGTCAGCTAATGCTCCTCTGCGTCCTTTTGTCTAATCGCACGCCAATTTATTGGGAAACTGCTTGCTGGCGTATAAAAAAATATTGCTAGCTGATTATACAGGTGTTATGGATGAAACAATGTTATACATATATGTATTTAAACTAGGACTGCAGTGGCCCTACTATGGTGATTATTTTTAAAAATCTTAATCTCGGATTAAAAATATAAACAAGTTCATTTTTGAATGGAATAATCAAAATTGTTGTGTTTACATTTTTAACCCCAGGATTACGTTAATACTAAACGGTATAGTAGACCCGCTATTCGAACGTGGATCTATTCTACACATTGCATTGGTGTGTCGATTTTTAAATGGCTAACCATTGTATACCCTCTCGTTCAATGGTTGACTGACCCTTCTCGCGTGTGACATAGGGCCCGATATTGTGTCTTTTTTTTAAGATCTATCGTAGAGCTATACAAATGTCTCATTGGGTAGAGAAGAAATGTTCCTCTACATTTTTACGTACATTACTGTCACTAATAGGTTGTCAAGACATGTAGAGTAGTGGTACAGACTCTGACTTTCACCCGAAAGGTTGTTGGTTCGAGTCCTACACTTCCTATATTTTCTGGCCATGCTTCTGAGAGCATGGAAAGGAGGCGGTCCCGGGCCTTGAGGGCCTTCCTAGTTGAGTGTAAGAGAGGGCTTTATAGCCCTAACTCCGCTAGGTTGGCTTAGCAATAGAACAACAAAAGCAATATTTATTTATTTAATTTATTGTCTACTTGACAATTTTTGAAAACCTAATTCAATGCATTAGTAGATTTATTTTATACTCCTTAATATTATTTTTTCCCTTCGTATTGCTTCAGAATGAATTTTTAGCCGTTGGTAAATTAGCTTATTCCTCGCTGTCAACCCACACCGACCCATGAGCAAGCTCAGGCATGATTACCATTCACATTAGAACAGGTGTTAGCTCAATTTAACCAAGTTTGAGAATGAGTGAGTGATAGACCAATAACTTACATCAAAATTTAGGGGAACATTTCTTCTAAGCAATAAGGCGGGGTTTCCACCGACCTCGTTTTTCAACGTGAGCGAGATATTGACGTGGTAGCAGACATTAAAGACAGTCTAAAAATGTCTGCTACCCCGTCAATATCTCGTTCACGTTCAAAAACGAGGTCGGTGGAAACCCCGCCCAAGAGCTCTACGATGGATATTTCTTCTGAAATTTTATTTTATTAAAAAGAAACGAACTGGGGGGAGGGGTGTCCCATTGTCTCCTCATAAATAATTTTCATCTCCCTTTTCACAATCTTGCGTTTTTGTAGATTTTGCACTGCTGTGGCCCGATCATGGCGATTATAATTCCGGGGTTAAAATAATACCCTGGTTTTAAAAATGTAAACAAGATAATTTTACAATGGAAAGTGCTATTCAAAATTTGTTTGTTTACAGTTTTAACCCCAGGAGTAAGTTAAGCCTGAGTATTCAAAATGTTTTGTAAACAAGAAATTACCGTACTTTTTGGACGAAATTAATTAATTGCTCGTTCCACAGCCACAAAAAGGGAATAGATAAAAAAAATCTTAAAAAAATACGAGCTTTCTGTGAAAGCTGTCTATTTCCCTTACTGATTTACAACTGTGCTACAAAATGGGTTTAAGGCTCTTTATCCAATTTTTTTAAGGTAATAATATTTCAGTTCAGAAAATATAAACTTCCGATAACTGGGATTTTTTTTAGTTTTTTATCTGTTCACTTTGTTATCATTGTATCTGTAGAATGAGCAATAAATTATTTTCGTCAAAAAATCAGCAAAATTTCTTGTTTACAAAACAAGAATTATCGTACTTTTTGGACGAAATTAATTGATTACTCGTTCCACAGCCACAAAGACATAAAAGGGAACAGATGAAAAAATCTTAAAAAATACGAGCTTTCTGTGAAGGCTGTCTACTTCCCTTACAGATTTACAACTGTGCTACAGAATGGGTTTAAGGCTCTTTATCCAATTTTTTTAGGGTAATAATATTTCAGTTCAGAAAATATAAAACTCCTGCGATAACTTTGATTTTTTATGAGTTTTTTATCTGATCCCTTTGTTATCTTTGTATCTGTGGAATGAGCAATAAATTATTTTCGTCTAAAAATCAGCAAAATTTCTTGTTTACAAAACATTTTGAACACTCAGCCTTAATACCAATCACTATAATCGACCCACTGGCCCTGAATTTCGCTATTATACCGCTACTGAGCCTATGCATTACAAAAATTGGCCATCAAGTGCGGCTAAACCTTGTAGTTCATAAGCTAAATGTAGTAGATTACACAATGTTAAGTTGTTTCTATTTGAATTTTATTTCTTGAATAATACCGTAATCCGGCCGTTTGAAATAAATTGAGGTACTAAAAAATTGGAAAATTTTCAAGGTAGTTTCCTCAAACGAATGAACGATTTTCTATTACAGTAACAAATTTTACTCGCACCACCGGTGGTCCACGGGCCAAAGTAAGAAATAAGAAAATAAAACAGCTGAGCTGAGCACTGAACTACAAAATCCACCCGATACCAGTTCTAAATATTTAATCAAATATTAGCACGTAATTGTAGGTACAAGCTACTTGATCTTGGTCCTTGAATTTAACGGTTTTCCTATCTCAGTCATGGGTGTCCACGGAAAATCTCTAGTGGTCCACGGACAAAAAAGATTGGGAACCCCTGGTTTAAACAACAATTGATTTGTTTCAGGGGCTCTGCAATTGCCAAAATTGTCGGTGTCAACTGCAAGCGATTGGACAGTTTCGAGGATGAGGTCACGATGTACGTGTTTGAGGAGCTTGTGGACGGGAAGAAGCTCACAGAGATTATCAATACGACACACGAGAACGTCAAATACCTGCCGGGACACAAGCTGCCCGAGAACGTCGTAGCTGTGCCGGACGTCGTGGAGGCAGCCAAGAATGCGGACATTCTCATCTTCGTGGTCCCCCATCAGTTCATCCGTGGCCTGGCTGGGGCTATGCTTGGAAAAATTAAGACTACTGCTGTCGGCCTTTCTTTAATTAAGGTAAGCAACTGATTAAGTCCGAGTACGTGGTAGAAGGGGTCAAGAACGGATACAGAGGGGGTAGGGGGTAGCTGCCCCCCCCCAAATTTGGTAAATCTATTGTAAATTAATATATTACGCTCTAATTTAGTCGATGCTACATATGTTTTTCCTATTTTGACCCACTACCCCCCCCCCCCCCCTAAAAAAATGGGCTGGATCCGTCCCTGGAAGGGGTTGATATCTTGGAGGCTACACAGAATATTCCACGAATTTATATTAGTATTCTTTGAATCATGTTTGGCTGGCATGGTATCATTAATCAGCTAAGGCCCGATCGAGGGATCGTTAGCAACGTTTCTGCCAACCAGCCAGCCGGCTGTAACTTGTATAAGTTAGAAGTTAGAAGATCCCGCGACTGTTACTTATAATTTAAGTGGCGCTTATCTTGTTATTATTTTTGTTATTCTTGAATCAGCTCACATAGCCCATCCCGTGGCTGGAGACCGTTATCAATATGGCTGCTAATGTAGCCTGCAGAAGATAAGTACGCAATTTGGCGGGGAAAATAGCCTGCACGAGCTAAGTACAGAGTTTTTGACCGGGTCCAGGTATCCGTTCTGCTATGCTGCAATGTGTAAGACTGCGATATTTTTTGCGTTGGTACTTATCTCTGATAGTTGGCTTATGGTTAACGGGTGCGTCGTAAGGCATATTATGGCTCCCGCTGCTCCAGTTATATATTTCTATGACATAGCCTCATCAGCCGATTCAATAATAACAACAAAAATAATAACAAGATAGGCGTCACTTAAATGATAAGTATCAGTCGTCGGATCGGGCCTTAGTGACATTAACTTCTCAACTTTTGAAACATTCATTACCGACACGGCGACATCGTTAACGTCAATTTACTTATGATTCCGTTTCCATTACAAAAATAACAATTTGTTGCAAGATTCTGAAACAATCGGTCAGACCCAGGTGGGTAAGATGGGCATCTGCGGCTCAGTAAGTCAATGATACCGTTTAGGTCAAATGAGCTGCACTACTGCGCCTGTGATTCTGTTGTCAGCCCTGCCTGTTCATTTGTTTTTCATTTTCCAGTATTTTTTTTAATGTTGCAACCCTACAGCTTGGTCACATTTCCGTTGACCACCTTTGCCATTTCCTTCCTCCTAACGCTATCGGTTATACTTAGCTTATGGTTAGGAGCCATATATTTTATTTATAAATTAATAAATACTACTTTTTCCATTACTTAGTCAATCTAGCGGAGTCAAGGCTATAAAGCCCTCTCTTACACTCTCCGCCTGCTTTACATGCCCTCCGAAGCATAGCCAGAAAATGTAGTAAGTGTGGGCCTCGAACCAACAACCTTTCGGTTGAAAGTTGGAGTCTGTACCACTGCACTACATTTAATTATCGATGATCAGACCCCACTTAGACAATATCAGAAGGCCAATTCGAACCATTATCATTTAACTTTGTCTCGATGGGAGCAAATTGAATTTGGATGTTTACAATCAATATTCCGCGAGATAAGTGCTTGAGTTCGGTTATCGGAAAAGCTCCCATGTACTGCTATTATTTAACTATCAGTTGTTGTGTTTAGGGAGGCTCTTAAATAAACAGCACTTTTATCTGACGAACTTGTGTTCACACCGCCTCGTTTACAGCGTGTCGCAGACTACAGCTAATTAGAGTTGTCTATATTAGACTTTGACCTTCAAGTCTTCAATTAACGTGTGTCATTCAGCCGCTTTAATATTTCCGTTCTTTATCTACCTGGACTGTTACATCCCGCCATTCCAAATGGCTGCTAAACGTGGATTCAATTCAGGGTCGCCAAAAGATGCTTTAACAACGGAAGCACCTCACAAAATAACAACAACATGGGCGTCTCAATATTATTTTGCATTTTAGAGACTGCCAAACCCCCGATAAAACGCCCAAACAATTGCTAATCTTATGGGAGTTGACAGTTACGTGAGGCTATTGTTCGCTACGCTGTGGAACGATTACCAAAGCCAACTGCCACCCCAGAACAAAGCCTGTTCTAAACAGCAGCAAACATGGTAGTGAGCACAGCGTTGGCAGGGGAACATGGTGTGACATGATAACGCGCCGAGACTAACCTGTCGTGGGCCCGGGCACTCGACTTCGATGGCCAGGTGGTAGCGTGCTTGTACATGAGCGAGTCTCTACACGCCATGCGATCGGAGACGTGTCGTTACTCGACACAAGTACCTATTAGGTAACTTAGTGAGGCGACTGAAGAGGTCAATCGGATACATTCATTGAATTGTTTGTATGGGATTAACCTTTTTATAGAAAAAAAAAAAGTAAAGTATGAAGCAATGTATATTACAATACCCTTGGTATTATCACTTGAACTGCTCTTACATAATTCTTTTTTTTGCCAACGGCCTTACCATGTTGATTCCATTAGAGGAGAGCATGTTTCAAACTGCGGCAACTTGGTAGTGTGCACTGCGTTGGCAGGGGAACCTGGTGGGACATGATAACGCGCTTAGGCAGTATAAGTCGAGTCCTGGTCACCTCCGATTTAATCGTGTGACTTTACCATGTTCCCCAAGTTGTTCGGAATCCACTATAATCAGGAGGTCCACCCTGTCAGTCAACTCCCCTTTCCCCCGAGGTGAAAGAGTCTGCCCTTAGGGTGCCTCAAGTTAACAAACAGACTCACTCCACCCGCCAGGCTGACAGGGTTGCTTAAAGCAGAAATGCTGAAAGCGGGCCTGAGAAACAACAACAACAACAACATAATTATTTTTGTTTGCTTTTCAGGGTTTTGACAGAGCAGAGGGTGGTGGCATCGACCTGATCTCGCACATCATCACGCGTCACCTCAAGATCCCATGCCACGTGCTCATGGGCGCCAATCTGGCGGGTGAGGTGGCCGACGAGAACTTCTGCGAGACGACCATCGGGTGCCGGGACAAGGTGCTGGGACCTGTTCTCCGGGACCTCATACAAACCTCGTACTTCCGCGTTGTCGTCGTTGATGACACGGAAACTGTCGAAGTCTGCGGCGCTCTTAAGGTACCATAGAGTTCTATAAAGGAGAGATGTTTGGCGACACGCCACTTATGTATTTTCGAGGGTAGATGGCGGCTATGCTGGGGTGGTGACTGATAGGCCACTGTGGTCTGAGAAAGCATCTACATTTTTGAGATCGCTATCCAACCTGTACAATAGGAGACGCTACGTTGAAGATGCAACCCTCATCCAGCTGACTAAAAAATTGTTTTTTGAAAAAATTATGATTCATACATGGCATGCCCTGTTATTACTACTGTGTTGTAATATATTGGTCTGCCCGTTCTAGACTATGCAATCGTCCCATCAATAAATTCAGTGCTTTGGGGTAGGGAAAGATGATGCAATCGAAATATAATAACTTAAAATAAATAATAGCTCAGTCAATATAACATAAAAACATTTTTAAGAAAACGCGACCGTTTTTGAACTTACGTCATGGTCAAGTGACTATCCCTTCCATTATCGTTGCATCCTAAGTCTTACGTATGTGTATATGGATTAATAAGGATATAGAACCTTCTTGTTTTGCCTGCAGAACATTGTAGCTTGTGGCGCCGGGTTTGTCGACGGCCTGTCTTTGGGAGACAACACCAAGTCGGCAGTTATTCGCTTGGGTCTAATGGAAATGGTCAGTTTTGCGAGCACATTCTACCCCGGGTCAAGACAAACCACATTCTTTGAGAGCTGTGGCGTAGCGGATCTCATTACTACGTGTTACGGTGGTCGTAACCGTAAAGTATCGGAGGCTTTTGTCAGAACCGGCAAGGTACGTACGTAGCATACATTAAGCCACGGGTTTTCTCAGTCATTTGGGAAATTTACACAATAAAATCATTACCATCATGTAACGTTTCCAGTTGCTCCAATTCAATCCTCTTCCCCTCTCATCTTCATTTTGTCAACTGATCCCTCCATCTAGCTCTTGGCCTCCCTCTCTGCCACATTGGTGGAAAATCCAAAAGTCTGGGCGAGGGGCTAAGTCCCGATTCCTACATAGGGCTACATTTCTTTTGGAATGGGGTCTACTACCCCCATAATGTTTCACCCAAGGACAGACCTGGGCCATCAGGGCCCCCTTTTTCCGACGATGCTCTGCCATGTGCCTTCCACTTCTTTCTCCAACCGCGCCTACCCAAGTTGTACCCTATTAGTCATTAAAGCTGAATTCCATTTACTGACCATGCGAGAGTCAAAATTATTTTAACGAGTCATCATTCAAACTCCTGCATCCTCCTTCAGTTGAATCCATAAATTATCTACTTCATGATATTAAGTTCACTTATTGATGGTGGGGCCAGCACGAATAGGAGAGAAGATGGACACCTGCTACAACGTGTGAGTGACTATTTGGTGGTAGGCGCCAGAT
This sequence comes from Psococerastis gibbosa, assembly GCA_963971405.1. NCBI lineage: Eukaryota > Metazoa > Arthropoda > Insecta > Psocodea > Psocidae > Psococerastis > Psococerastis gibbosa. Next base: position 44,772,531 of record OZ020484.1, read on the forward strand.
CACTAGGACGACCTATAAACAAAGATGAGGGAGGATCTCGGGGCCTTTTTTTTGTCCGAGATGCACATAAGGCGGCAATTCCACCGACCTCGTTTTTCATAATGCACGTGACATTGACGTGGTAGCAGACATCATTAATAAGTCTCTGCCATATTTTAAGGAGACTATTATGTAGATACTTAACTTATCTATTGTAAATTAAGTTATAATATGATAGACTTACTTACTTACTAGCCAACGCCCGCTCTTGGCATTTCTGCCATTAAGCGCCGCGCTGACCAGTATAGATGTGCTGTGAGTGGTGCTCCTGTTAGTGGTAGTGTCCGCCTTCCCTCGGTCAGTATTGGGCAGCTATATAAGTGGGATGCTTCCATGGTGTGGAAGTCACAAAGTGGACAGGCCGGTGACTGTAGGATGCCTATTCTGTTCAGGTGGGCTGCTAGAAGGTCATGTCCGGTGGTGGTGCGGAAGACAGCGACGAATGTAGGTCGTGGTAGAGTTCTGTTGATGGGTCTTGAAGCCAGTACGTTCCATCTCTTACCTTCTGCCGCTTGTTTAGAAGTGCTAATGATTTTCCTACGCACTGCTAACTGTATGGCATTCTTATGATAGAGACTTATTAATGATGTCTGCAACCACGTCAATGTCACGTGCATTATGAAAAACGAGGTCGGTAGAATTGCCACCTTACCGAAACACCTGGAAATTGAAGATCCGTGGATCCTGGAGGGACAAGGCACCGTTAAAGTAAAGTAAGTACTTATTGATGCAATCATTATTAGTTTATAAATACACTGTATAATATTAAATATTAATTTCAGACTATTGAAGAGTTGGAGAAGGAAATGCTTAACGGCCAGAAGCTTCAGGGTCCATACACCGCCGATGAAGTCAATTACATGCTCAAGAACAAGGGTTTAGAGCAGAAGTACCCTCTGTTCACAGCTGTTCACAAAATTTGCACCAAGGAACTCCAGCCCGCACAGCTTATCGACTGTATTCGCGAACACCCAGAACACTCGTGAGTCTCTCTATGTTACTGTGTTTATATTATGTCGTCTTGCCGTTTCAATAGTTTGTAGTGGCACTGGTATCACAGCTTAATATCCTTTAATTCTAGTCTAATACCAATGTGAAGTCTAAGAATGGTGAAAACACAAAAAAACAAAAAACAAAAAAATCTGAAGGGACATTTCTCGCTTTATTTGTTTAGTTTGTTGGGATGTATGTCCACTCAATTTCCCCCATTCAAAAATCGAGAAAACCGCGAAAGAGAAATTAAAGTATAATAGTGGTATTGCTAGAAGGTTAATTTTTTTAGTTAGTTCCTTGTTAATCCTCGGAATTGATCCTATTGTAACTCGCTGTTTTTTTTCCACATACATTGTACTAATGACATTCCCTACGTAAAAGTTTCCAGGTCAATGAATATCGGACCGGAGCGTCTTTTAGTTATTCAAGGTCAAAGGTCATTATCGTCCCTTTCAGCAAATAACGTGTTTCTTATTTCTCGTACGATGTTTTTGAGGTATATAAAAGTAGAAGAACATTCTTGCCTCTATTTCTTTATTTCTATCGAAGATTGGCGAGCATCATGGCCATTTAGACCTTGAAGACTACTGCTCTGAAAAGGGAAGTCGTGCTCTTGGCAACCCACTGTCTCGGGTATTTCAACCAGGATGTTCTTCTTCTGCGTGCAGCCCTCTGTCCTTATATCTTCTTAAAATTGTCTATCGAATGATGCACACACAATTGTCATCCGGCATCATTGAAACTGGAATGACGTCACCCTAAAATCATAAAGTGACTATAACTTTGGTGCTATTTGTCCGATTGTCATGAGACTTGGCTGATGGATTCACTATCTCAAGAGCCGAATTTCCGTAGCGGGTAACTTGGCTTGTGCGCTGCTGTGCTCCCCAATTTTCCGTCAAAGGCTATTGGCATAGTGAATCGTTATGGCAAGTTGGTGGCTGATGATGATTATCATTCGATAGACAATTTTATGTTCTCTTTGATATGTCCCTAAAACATCGTTCGAGTGCCACATGAAGCACGTTATTTTTAAAAAAAGGGACGATAATGACCTTTTACCATGAGTAACTCCGATTTTCTTAGACATGCAGACTTTTAGTCGGGGAACTATTCTGTGAAAACAAAAGCCGCCATTTTGGATCAACTCTGAGGTTTTCTATGTTACTGGATTACTATGACGTATACATACTGTATCTACTTCCACTTATGGTGACTTGTTCGGCCATGTTGAACTTGTGGGACTTTACATTGATGACTATTTTACAGTGAGGTATTCTTAAGAATATTGTATTTATTCATTCATATCGTATACGATAATCGAAAAGGTTATAATTTGAATTCCTTATTTTAATTTACAACACTTAATTGTATTGTAGCCGACTACCGAAGTTGTAATTCATATCATGCATACAGGCCTATATCATTCAATTAATAATAAAAAAATTCCAAAGTATGAGTAGGTAGTCATTGACAGTTTTTATTATTCATCTATTGGACAAAATACTTAATCTCGGTAAAATTGTTTTGGTACTGATTAATCTGTGATACCGTCATTTTTGTTTGTTTTGTTTTATAACTAGTCAAATTAAGGACATGTTTTTTAGCATATTTTTTTTATGTTTTTAGTGACTTTCTTAGATTTTTCAGACTCGTTAAAAATTTTTTACTCGTTATGGGGAAATCGGACATCCCACTAGCCAATTTTGGTACAGAAGAAAATTCACAGAAAATATTAATTGGTAGGGCCATCAATGAAGTGACATGAATTTGAAGACATTTTCCTCTACATTTTGATGCATATTGCACATATGTAGTCGCCACTGATACCGTTTTGCCACAGTTACAGAAGGAATGCAAAAATATCCCACGCCTCCCGTAACATAGCCAAACCGTTTCATTGGGGGCCCCACTATATGCATAAAACTGTAGATGAACATTTCTTCTAATTTGTGACTTCATATAAATGGTTTACAATCAATATTTCCTGTGAAATTTTATTTTGTTAGAAAAACTGTTAGTATTTTGACCGAATTGCTCTTATCTCTGAACCCTTCTTTTGAAGCAAGCTGCAGTGACCATGTTCTCCATAAGAAAAAATATGGCAACAACATTTACTTTTTGCGCTACCACGACTGCGATTTTGGGTTGGGTTTGGTAGCCCTCAGTGCACCCTTTGGTTTATTTAAAGCAGGCTCCCCTCCATTCTGTAACCTGAGGTTTTCTGGTTACACGTTCACTAAGTCCTGTTTTTGCTTTGCTATAGTCCGGGTCTCATTCGTCCCCGTAGCGTAGCCACTCCGTCCCACGAACTTGCCAACACCTATGAGGCCAGCAAGTGTCTGGCAGGTTTTTTAGCAGTCTCTATCACGTACACGTTCACTGAGGCCATCTAGCGTATTAGTATCAGATTGTTCACTTCCCAAGCTGCTACATGTCCGATCTCAACTAGAAGCACTGTCAGATAGCTCCAAGTTCCTCCAATGGGTAATATGTGTGCTCATGTAGTTTTTCTCGAATACATGTCACATAGTTAGCTTTATTTAAATCCCTTATGGCTTCTGGAATTATGTTAAAGAGGTTCACCGCCATTATGGGAGGGGACGAAGTGAATTTTACCGTTCTTCTGTCGATTGAGTTCATTTGCGACCGAAATGATTGTGTGTGCCTGTTACCTGCTGGTACCGGTTTCGTCTGCAATAGACTAAAACGCCATGCAATTATTGATAGATTTTATTTCCCCCCGAATAACATCTTCAACGTAGGCTATTGACAAATTGCAAAATGACCAATTAGTTGAATGCAAAACATGTAATGAAGCATATCGGAATAAGCTAGAAACCAGACCATGAGGAACACAAACTCGTGGCATATGCATTGCATTATAAACCGTCCTTAAGCTGGCACACTTGATCTATTCTGTTTTAACTTTTTGGTATTAACGAGTCTGCAAAATTACATGACTTTTGGAAGATTGTATGTATAATTCTTATCGACACGTTTGCTTTGTTGCTCCTCAAAATATTGAAACTCACAATTTTTGTGTTACACTTAAAGCCGCTATATTTGTTTAATATAATTATTAGTGAAGCACGCATGGTTTTATTTAGATTTTAGTTTTGTTTTTGTTTTCCAGGAGCATGACGCCCACGGACTCTAACACTCCTTCTAAACTCTAGAACTAGAGGTTAATAAACTGGTTTTCCTTTCGGAAAAACGTAACATATTAGTTTTGTAGTTATTTATATGTTGGTGTTCGTCTCTCTGTAGTGTTTAGTGTCTAGTGAAGTAGCTGGCTAAACAAGTGACATTGCTAATATATGGCTAATAATAGGCGAATATGCTTTAGATGGAGAGTTGTGCTGGTTTTGTTAGAAATTTACTGTTCATGGAGCCAATATAAGAAAGAGACCATGATTGTACTGTTCGCCCAGCCATTGAATATTCCTAGTGTGCCTCACTTTCCCATGCAAATTGCAATTGTGGCACACTTAGGCGCCCATTCCACCGGCCGGCTAGGGCTATTTACAAAAACAGTGACGTGGTAGCAGACATTAAAGACTTAGACGGGGTTTCCACCTACCTCGCATTGCAGAATTGACGGAAATGTTTATTTTTCTCTATGCCATAGTTAAAATTGATCAATGATCATACAGTAAAATCACAAACTAAAATTAAAAAATGGCGTCATGGGATATGTTAAGTACAAACATTTTAATAGATTTCTATAAAAAGAAAAATTCTAATTTCCGTCTTTCATTTGCATTCTGCAATGCGAGGTCGATGGAATCGCCACCTAAGTCTTGAATGTCTGCTACCACGTCACCGTTTTTGTAAATAGCCCTAGCCGGTCGGTGGAATGGGCGCCTTAGGAATATTATTGTGTTATTCAATGTCTGTGACATATCGCAGGATTAGGTGTAATCATATTAGCAAACATGGTACAATATAAAATATAACAAATATAACAAACGCTCACCTTTCGAAGTAAAATACGGTGCCAGACGCAACCTTAATACGACGAATACTTAAAAATATTAATTAATCCCTTATTTATATTTCGTTTCTTGGTATCCAGAGCCTTTCAGTCCCTCAGTCTGACCTCTGTCCTCTAAAATCCCTTTAGGGTCTAATTAACATCTCGCTCGGTGACGTCACGGCTGTCTACCTTCCGCCAAAGGGTCAGCACTTTTGGGCCGCAGACAAAACAGCCAATCATAAAGTCGCCGCCGAGTCTTCCATTAATATTCTTAAAACGTAGTGCCGAAGGGGCAGAGGCTACCAACGTCTGACAACTGGGCGAGCAATGTTCTCCAAGTGGTTCGGAATCCACTATAATTAGAAGGTCTACCCTGTCTGTCAAGAGTCCTTAGGGTGCCTCAACTTAAGAAACAGACGCACTTCCCTCGCAAAGGTTGCTTAAAGCAGAAATAATGAAAGCAGGCTTTGGAAAAATGAGCAATTAGTCAACTGTTAGCCTGCCATACACTCAAATGAATTTAAACACACGAAATAATACGAGAGCAGTAAAAGTTGAGTTAGGGCGTAGTGGTATTAGTAAGTAGTAGTATTTAGCAAAATAGCAATTTTTTTTAGATATTTATCTTAAAAAAAATCGCCGGGAGACCCCGGTCCCCCTTTTTTCAGTTTTGTTAATAAAGTTATCGTCTGCAAAATCAAAATTTTTTGCCGACAAACTATTTCAGGCCTAACTTTTAAAAAACAAACAATCCCGGGGGGGGGGGGGGTAGCGTCAAATGAAATGAAACACCACCCATTCAAAAACCTATCGTAAGCGGGCAAACTTTTAAAAAAAATGGACCCCCCGCCACTGGGCATGATTCGGTGTTTTTTTTAAACATGTATATACCAGTGGCGCCAATTGGTATCTCCCAATTTTCGGGAGAGGGGGGTTAAGCACTCCATAAGTATTCAAACCGCGACAGACTAATACTGTAGGCTCTCCAAATTTTCACCCACAGCAATAGAATGCGAAAATAAGTTATGTTGAAGGGGGTTGTGAGAGAATTTGGCTCGCGCACTACCCCGCGCATTGCTGATAAACCTGTTAAACCTTTTAAAAACATTTCAGCAGTTAGGCTCCGGACAAATTTCGTATGTTTAGTAGGCCTACTATTGAACAGGTTACATCAATGTTAATGAAATAGAATTGCAATAGCATTGCAGATGGCAGAGGCAAGCGGAAACGTGACCAAGTTGTGGGGTTGCAAACATAAAGAACCGGTCCGAGTTTACTCGAACATGCTTTCCAATTTATCAAAATTAGTAAATAGAGAAAATGAGTAATTTCATGGTAAATAATTTTCCTATTGTTAAATTTCCGATATCTCGGGGGGGGGGGGGTGTCCACCGGACGTCACTGGAGGTCAGGTAAATTCAAGATAGGTCAGACCAACACATTACCACACAGCAATACTGGCAGGGCACGCAATGCATTTGACCATGAATTTTCTATCATTTTTTTGTACAAAACCAAATACTTTTCTGGGAAAGCAACCTGCCCGGTTTCGTTACTCAATTTAACACCTAAAACATACCTGAAAGTAGAAATCATCGATAGAAAGGTTTCGCAGAAAAATGATTTTTTAGTCATTTTTCATGAAAATTTAGTTATTTTTATTTTTTTACCCCCAGAAGCAAACTATCAAGGGGCAAGCGACCCCCCGCATTTTATCAACATTAATAACAACTACAATATATATGAATTTAAAAGAAATCGTTGGAGCCGTTTTTGTGAAATAATTTTTTTAGACGTTTCTTTTTTTGGAGTTTTTTGAGAATAAACCCCCCCCCCCCCCCCCAATTTGAGTTAGCCCCAAATTAAAAAAGTGGTCCCGAGGTATGATGTTTGTAAACCTACATGAAAAATTTCATCAAAATCGACCGAGTAGTTTGCCCGGAAATCAACGAACAGACAGACAGACAAGACAGACATTTCGTAAAAACTACTTTTTTGGGTTCCTGGGACCTGAAAACGTGTAAATCCGTTGAAATCTCGGAATCGAAAATTTCGGCCATCACAAAGCTTTCCTTATACTACGTATAAATTGGAAAGCAAAAAAGAGAACCGGTACGAGTGAAACCGTGCATGCTTTCCTATTTATCAATTAGTATAGGTACCGAGATTGGTAATATGAATAGTTCCGTGGTAGATAATTATCCCAGGGTTAAATTTCGGTTGCCTCAACTTTCCTTGTCCAAAACACTGGATTGATCGATGGGATGATTGAATAGACTAGAACGGGCAGACTAATACAACACCGTAATAATGACAGGGTATGTAATGTATTACTTATAAATGCACTTGAACATAATTTTTTCAAGAAATGTTGAGGAGTTTTGGGGAGTTCAATCAAATTGAGTTAGTCCAAATTAATAAAAATCCTTTCGACTCAGGCCGCTCAGGTGTAGGGAGATTCCGCAGACCCTGCTTTTCCTCTACGCTACCCACGCTATGTACGAGTATGTAACTAAATAGTGGATCTAGCTGGTTAACGAACTCGATCAAGACATTTGTATGATCAATTTTTGTGCCAAGTTTCATCAAAATTAGATAATATTTACGGAAGTTAGAGTGTTTCCTATAGACTCGATATAGCCTACAAACATATTATACATATACACTGTATAACATTTTGAATGGAGGATGGTTTTAGGCTTAGGCGGTCATGAAATGAAAAGTTGTGAAATTTTTTTCCAAAAGTCGAACATTGGTCGCCATCTCAATAGGTAGATGAATCTCCCTAAAGAAATGGTCCCTGATATGATTCTTGTGAACCTACACGCCAAATTTCATCAAAATCCACCGAGTACTTTGCCCACAAATCTACGAACAGATAGACAGACATAGGCCTACATTTCGTAGCCCCCACTTTTTTGGGTTCCTGGGACTTCAAAACGTCCTCAAAAATTCCACTTAAATCTCGATATAAAAAATCGGAATAGAGGCTAATCTTAAACTGTCGGTCTACTGTAGTGCCAGACTAAAAAATTTAAGACTAAATATCACGGTCGTAAAAGGGTTTATAGGGGGAGTTCAAAGCCAGTACGATAAAGTGTTCACTAAGTTCATAGCCAAGGTCAGTTTCTGACCGCAATTCAGTTGAGTTAATTAGGCCTATATTTCGCAATCAATTACTATTACTCTTGTAGGATATCAGTTACACAATATGATAATATTTATTGATAGTTTGCCTAGGGCACTTTTTAACTACTGACTTTGAGCGCTCTTAGAGTAGGTAGGTACTTGTACTAGTATTAGTAGCCTATGCCTAAATGGAGAACACTAAAATGGAGTGGGAAAATCATACGGTTCTAAAAACATTACAACTGATAGTAGAACGATAATTGAGATGTCATACAAGTAGAAGAAATGTTTCTCTACATTTTAATGAACATTATGTTGCGGTCGCTAAAATACGAATCGGCTAGTTATTGAATTTGAGTTGAAAAAATTTCATGTCAAAGTAGTTCCAATTGGCTTAAGGGACGGCCACATGCCGTGTATCCAAATGCAGAGGAACATTGAATTTTCTTCTCCCTTATGACATCTCATTTACGGCTCTACTATCAATATTTTCTAAGAAGTTGTGTTAAAAAAAACCCGACTGGGGTGTTTGATTGTCCCTTAATTGTCTTGGTCATCTGCCGACTCTTGGATTTTAATAATTTGTTCTGTTTACGCAGGGTTAAGTCATAACGCAGCTAACGCCATGACTTTAGTCGGCTAGCTAAAGTATTAACCCATGCTTTGCGACATGGAGGAAGCAGCAAGCGGCGTGCGCGCTAAGAACCTTACACACGGCGCCATCTTGTTTGTTTATTCTGAGCAAATGCATGTTCCCCGTCCTTAATAAATTTTTGTTCCATTTTCATTAGCATAGTATAATTTAATGGTTCATTTGAATGTTGGTTGTTTTTGCTTCAGTAACCTTTTTGTTGAATTGCACACTCCAGGCCTCACCTTGACTTCCATGGCGGATGGCGGTGAAACGCGAAGTCAATTGAAAACCGCCATCTTTAAACAGTTAAGAAATCTCTTGGTGTTTTGTTTTAAATTCACATCTACGTGTAACGCATTGCGGATGCCAGCAGGGTGTTAGGTTATATCATCGCCTTTAAAGAAAGCTGTTGAACTAAAAAAAATTGAAAAATGAGTTAGCCTAATTTTAGGTACCGGTAGCCTACTATTTTATAGAAAAATAATTGTACTTTATATAGAATAATGAAGTGACTTCGTAGTTGCAATGGTGACATACAGGCGAGTAAGTTAAGCATCTGCGGGCCAGTCAATCAACGATTAAGCAGAGACCGAGTTTTTTGGGAGCCTAACCGGGAAAATTAAGTTATATTTAGTAAGATTGTAAGCCACAGCTCAGCCCTCAGATAATCAACGATAGCCTAACCGCCGTTATTCACTGCTATAGATGTAGTCAACTTTAAGGGCCGCTACCATCCTCGTCGACAAAGTCACGGAAAGTGGAGGCCGCTATGCATAGGAATATGGAACATCAATCTTCCCTCAGATTCCACTTTCTGTAGCTTCCTGTAACGGTGGAAGTGTATCTTTTATAAGTTCTAAATAAGAGAAGAAGGAACTTATCACAGTATACTGTAACATATACTAACTACTACACTAACTATATGCTTCTTTAAGAGTGTACAGCCCGTATGAAAGTGGCAGCCCAAAATTTAACACTTTTTATTTTTTATTTAATTAACTAAGCATGTTATTAAAGATTTGGCTCATCAAAGTTGTAGAAGACTGATTCATGCATCATATTATAAGTTATTTTTAATTTTCGAAATTGTAGTTTTTTTATAAAATCAATTGTACGTGAAAAGTTATGGTTTATAAAATATTTGCATGTTTATGAAAAAACTACACTTTCGAAAATTAAAAATATCTTATAATATGATGCATGAACTAGTCTTCTACAACTTTGATGGGCCGAATCTTTAATAATATGCTTTGTAAATTAAATAAAAAATAAAAAGTATTATATTTCGGGTTGCCAATTTCCTATGGGCTGTACACTCTTAAGGAAAATCTTTCCAAATTTTTAGGAAACTATACGGCGTGAGAGAGCTAATTACCTAAATTCTCGTTACACAGTGGCTACATTGGCAAAATAACTCTTTGAACACCTACTGAAATATATAAACTTTGATAAGACACAATACATTTGTTTATAGGAACTATTGTTAATCCATAAAAGAAAATAACAATATTTACTTTCGATTTTTACGGATTATTGACTCATACACAAGACCAAATCTATTGCGTATTATCACAATTTATCAATTTCATGTGTATAAAAAGATAATTCTTTTTCAATAAAAGTGCTCTGGGCCGAGAAATTAATTAATTAGCTCTCACCCCATGTTGCTTGTAAAAACTTTTGGAACATTCCTCTTAATTACAGTAATATTTTTGATGGAAAAAAAATTCATCAGCTTATGCGAACCCATGGTATTTGGACACTATTTGCATTGTTTCCGTATGAATTTTTGGCCATTGACAAACTGGTATACGTTCTCGATGTCAACCTACACCGGCTACATGCGATAATGGACAAGCTGAGACAAGCTTACCATTGACGTACTGAAACAGGCGAAAGCATGACTTAACCAAGTACAGATACGAGTCGAAAGCCAGGGTAAATGAAGGCATTATCGTACTTAGATTTATTATTAAAATTTCTCAATAAACCAGCAAAAAGAAACAACTTTGAAATTGAAATTTTTCGAAGAGCACCAACTTCAATGCCGCTGTGGTGCATGTATGGTATATATATATACAGACAATAATTTTCAACAGAAATCCATAAAATTCGAAATTGGGCTATTAATTACTTGAAAATTAGTTTCAGCATTTTATTATAAATTAGGAACCATAAAAAATTGCGGATAATGCATTTGATATTAAACAACAAATATCCTACACTGAAATCTACCACAATTTCATCGAACAAATCTGTGTTACAAAATTTAAAGGTTGGGAGGAACAGTTCAACCCACAATACTCAACCGTGCATGTCTTCAGTCGTCACTTCTTCTTGCGTTCATTGCTCATTTCCTTGAGTTTCCTTGAAAGTCTATTCTCCAACTGAGCCTTTCTGTCGTTGTCCACATACTTCTTATTCTTCTGAGGCCCAGCTGCTTCTTTGCGAGCGGCCCCTCCGCAGCCATGCGACTCCGGCAAGACATGGGAAGTGCAAAAGTTATTTGTACATAGATGGCACTGTAGCTTAATGAGTTTGATAGATTTGGTGCAAGCACCGAGATGGCATTGCTCGTTGGACTGAATATACTGGTTTAAGATTTCGTCATCGGTGAGAGATTCTTTCTTCTTATGCTTTGAACCCATTTTTATTCTGTGCAACAGACTAACGATGAAGTTGGTAGGTTCTGGAAAATAAAAAATAAAACATCAGCGTACAAGTTAACCTTGAAACCTACGGTCTTAGGGCAACCCCTGAAAACCCGGTTAGGCAGTATAGCAAAACTCATGAGAAGAGTAATTATGTAAACCTACTAAGAAACTGAATTAAGTGAAATTAGTCAATATGGTATATTGAAATTGCATTCTTCATAACAGGTATTGCGAAAACTGGTTTATTACTGGCTTATTGCACACGGTCAAGACTAAATTTTAGACAGCTTTCACAATAATACAAGAACCTTGTACAAGTTACAATTTAGATACAAATATACCTATGCATGTAAGAATAGTGTTAGGTACCTACTTCCTATTGCCGATGGGCTTGGAAAAACCAGCAAACCAAGGGAATATGTAGTTTGGCTACTAAAATAGGGCCCTGAGTCGGTTTTGTGTAGTGCAAATTTTTTCTTAACTTAACACGTAACTTAATATTCCAAAAATAAAAAATGATCTTTAATGGTCATTTCAAAAATAAACAAAATTTACAGTATAAAAATTCGGTAAGTTAGTAACAAGTCAACCATCAAAATTTATAGCTTACCTTGCTTTCACACAGGCGAAACGAGTTGTATTCTTTACTATCAAAAAATCAGAGGCGTATTAAAAGATTCTACTCTAGACACAAAGTATTCAGTCATCCAAATGTTTTATAAACTAAATAGTTTCCTCTTTTGTTTGCGGAGCCGGAGCCATGACATCCCAGCATACCCTTAGCGAAATGTCCACTGCGCAGCCGCGTAATTCTGTTCACTTCTGCTAACAGCTGTTTTTCGTCACGTGACGTGAGTTCTCGTGTAAACAATAAACAAACAAATAAAGTATAAACAAAACCAAAGCATGGCAGAACAGTTAGAAGAAATTGATTTTGGCGAATTATCCGACGACAATGACTTTAAAGATCGCATTAATAACTTTAGTAAAAGTGTAGAAGCAATTCAGAAAAAAATTGAGGAGTTAATGACCACCTACAATTATGAAGATCTTGAGCCTAATGACAAAGTTAGGTTAGTATTAATTGTATTAATTTAGAATGTCTTTCTTTTCAGAACATATAAAAGCGCTGCTCTTGGTAGTTATCGACCTAGTAGAGCTTCAGATATTTTTCGTCACATTGTAAACCACGTGAAGCGGATTCTGAAATAACTCAGCCCACTATCAAATATAATAATATGCTACTAGGCTATGTTTAGGTTTACTAGGGTCAATGATTTGCCTGGAATTTTTGGTATTTCAAGCTGTCTTCAATTTTTGCAAAACCTAACAAACTTATGTGATCGCCAGCGTGTGGCCGTTTTCTAGAGGCGAGACATTAAAGGAATGAAACACACTTTCTGGAGGCAGAAAATTAGCGTTCTCTATAGCTGAATTGCAGTTAACGCCTGAGGGATCGTATTAGAGAATTTGAAATATGATGGATATGATATAATGTCCATATCTGATCAATCAATCTTTGTCCATGTCCCACCAAGGTGGGATTGACGGCGTCCACTGAATTATCGGTGAACTACTTTCTACCTTTATTTAAATTCCCTATGCATACTTTGTCTTTAGTAGGCTTTGGCCCATGTTTGATTGCATTACGCTGATGATACTTTTCCATGATTGTATAAAATACTGTATGTGTGTATAAAATGTATTTATTATTTCTATTTCTTGGTTTTAGGTACGATCTGTTTCTGTCATTCACAATAAATACTTTATTTTGGTGCTATTTGCGTACTCAAGGTATTGATCCCAGTCAACATGACTTGAAAAATGAAATAAATCGTGTAAAAGAATACATGGCCAAGTCCAGGCGACTGTACGAACAAAAAACTATAATGCCGCGCATTGACCAAGTAAGAATACTGTTATACTTACAAGGTCGTTGACATTGGCCGCTTCTGGATCACAGCAAAAGAAGTTGGTTTATTTTATTTATTTAAGGTAATATTGAAGTATAATGATTTGGCCCACTCAATTAGTAGAGGACTGTTTCATGCAGCATAATACTAAGACTAAATTTTTAGTTTTGGTACAGGGGTTTTTTTCGGTTGAAAAATTATTTCAACAAAAATTAAAAACACCCTATAATAATATAGTATATAATATAATAATGGGTAAATTGTAAGGTAAAAAATTATAAGTTATAAAAGTTATGTTATAATGATTTGGTCCGCTCAATTAGTAGAGGACTGTTTCATGCAGCACAATACTAAGACAAAATTTTTAGTTTTGGTATAGGGGTTTTTTTCGTGGAAACATTATTTCAACAAAAATTAAAAACACCTTATAATTATATAGTAGGTATAACATAATAACGGGTAAATTGTAAGGTCCAAAATTCGCCCATATGGAAAATAAAGGCAATATTCTTTCTTTCTTTATAATAGTGTGCATGAAATAGTCCTCCACCAATTGAGTGGACCAAATCTAATAACTTAAAGTATTACCTTAATTAAAATAATATGTAAACCAACCATCCAGGGGTGGCCAGTGTGTCTGGCCAGCTTCCTCTTAATTAATTGCGGGCGCTTGACATTTTTTTTCTTTGCCGTGTCAGAACTACAACTTAAAAAAAGTCAAGACCCAAATGTGTTCTGTCGAATTTGTCATGTTTAGCCGGGAGCCCGAAGTTCCCGAAGGAAATATGCATACCATATAAAAAATTAGAATAAGTAATGAAATATTGCTTTTAAAGTTTAATTAAGAGTGTAAACACCCGTAGGAAATTGGCAGCCCGAAATTTAATTGGTACTTTTAATTTTTTATTTAATTAACTAAGCAAGTTATTAAAGATTTGGCTCATTTAAAAGACTACTTGATGCATTATATAATAAGGTATTTTTAATTTTCGAAATTATAGTTTTTTCATAAACACGATAATAATTTTAAACAATAAATTTTCGCGTAAAATATACTATGGAAGAACTACAATTTTGATAATTAAAAATACCTTATTATATGATGTATGACGTAGTCTTAAATGAACCAAATCTTTAATAACTTGCTTAGTTAATTAAATAAAAAGTGTTAAATTTTGGGCTGCCAATTTCCTACGGATGTACACTCTTAAGACGGCAATTCCACCGGCCAATTTACTTCCTTTGTGATTTGAGACCCTAGTACTTTTATATCTCTCTTTCACTGTCGTGGGGTTTCAGGTATCAATTGAAAAGTTTTCACACTGTTATCACGATTAGAATCTATGACAAAAATAAATGATACTGTAGAATAAATTAAGTTCTTGAGATTTTTGTGAAAGAGAATGAACTCGTGAGTAGTCGTGATTGGAATGACTAATGTCAGGTCCTTGAGTAGTTTTCTGTTAGTAACAGACCTTCAGCCTGATCATGGCGATTATAATACCGGTATTTATTTAATCCCTGTAAACAAAGAAATTTTGAATAGCACTTTCCATTATAATGTAATCTTGTTTACATTTTTAATACCAAGGGATTAAATAAATACCGGTATTATAATCGCCATGATCAGGCTGCTAGTGTCTAGGATGTTAATAACTTCAGCTTTGTGGTAAAAAGGCTTATTTCATGGTTTTGTGTTTCCCCCTTGTCTCATTTTTCTGGAACAATAAATAAAAGGCGGCTCTATCGAGCATAAGACTCAAAAGCAATGTGTCGATATTCTACCGACATAATTATCTAACACTTGGAAAGTTTAGAACTCTGGTTGTGTCCTGGTGGCCCAGACAGTTTACTTGAAGGTTTTTAAACCCCATTGCATCAAAGTCTATGCGCCCAATACTCAGTACAAGGTACAAGTGTCACCTCCGCACAGGTTGTATGTGCAGCCATCTGGGCCTCTTAGGCACTGGAGTTGTTGATCCTTTAAGGATTATTTCATTTAATTTCTGTTTGATTTGGTTTTAAAATTACTGTCTTTGATGTTAGATTAGGATAACAGTTGACTCTATATTTTATAATTAAAGGGAGCTGCCAAACGCTTCATCCGCGCAGGATTATTTGATCCCGACAACATAACTAATGAGACCAACCAGGCTGCTGCCGATTCTGTCGTTGCTGGATCATCTGGGACACACAGTGGCAAGAGAAAGAGGGAAGACAGCGAAGGAGAATAAACCATATTGGTGTTGGAGGGTGGCCTGACCAAGTGCTGCCCTCGTCCGGTGGGGAGGGTTCAAACATGGCCCTAAACTCCTTAGAGAAGGTGAAATGGGCCCCACCCTAGGACTAACGACGTGGCTAATTGAATTTTACTTGCTACAAAAACTTCGCGGCGAGTGATGTCTGGTTTTCTCCTTCGGGTGGAAAATTTTCAAATGTAAATAGTAGTTTCTAAGCATTTCACATGGATTATTTTATTGTAACCTGTCGAATCCGTTTAGCCATTAAAAAAGAAAAGGAAAAAATCTGGATACGGTATACGGAACATTCGACACGTTCGTGTAGTCGACGTCAGTTTCCTTGTAGGAAATGGGCTTGCTGATTGGTTGGTGCAAAACCACAGAAAATTTCTATGTGCCTACGGCAAAAACTATGTATCTGCGGTCCGCTTCACGCTAGCTTCAGAAATCTTCTGAAGTTGACTCAGGGGTTTTTGAGCTACCTACCCATCCATTGGCTACATCGACAATCGTTCGTTTACTACCATAACAAATATTGAGGTAGATTACCCTGCACATGATTCAGTTGTGCTGCACTGAAATGCCTTACAGTTAACTGTTAATAATAATTAGATCTCGATCAGAGAAAACTAATTTTATTGTGAGTCGAATGAGCGTCCCGTTATCTACAATACAAACACTAAATAATTATTCATTGATTCATACAGTCAGTTATCATTGGGAATTGCTAGTTGCAATGGAGATAACTCATATGTGTCATTAATCTTTTCTTAGCCAATCGTAGTTCATCGATACATTTATTTTGGAAGCCCAATAGTGCATTTTGAAAATAGCGCCAAACGGCCAAAGTGTTATAAATAATAATAACTAGTGGCAGCAGAACAATAATGCCGGCATAAATAAACAAATGTAAAACATGGCGCTCAGGCTAGGCAAAATTTTAACATTTTCTAATTTAAAATTACCAGAAACTAATTATTGGAGAAGGTGCTGTAGGCTGCAATCTAATAAGTTTAGTATTGATGAGTTTGGAATTGATTTTTCAATTTTGAAAAACTCTGAAACGGTTAGTGCAATTGAGAGAAACATAGTCGGCAGAAAGGGGGTTGGTAATATTCAACGAGTTGTGGAATTAAAAGAACGATACGATAAGGAGAGTAATGAAGATGCCAAAGAAACGTTGTACCGAAAAATTCTGGCAGAAGCGCATATGTTACCCAACTCTGCACATCCTGCAGTCAAATCTTACAAGGAACTCCCACACGTAAAAACACCAGCGAGAAGGATAAAACTTCCCTTCTATGCAAAAGAATTTGAGCAACTAGCTAAGCAATTGCAGTTATTAAGAACAGAAGCGTTAACAGCTCTCGCAGGTGAACGAAGCTACTACTTCTTGGATTCACTAGCTGATTTAGAACAGGCTTTGATTAAATTTGTTCTCAACCGTTTAATGAAGAGGAATTTCCAGCTTGTTTCAGTGCCTGACATTTTAGATTCTCATGTTATTGAACGATGTGGTATGACTATTCGTGGTGACAGATCTCAGGTAAGTTATCCTTAGGCGGCAATTCCACCGTCGATTTTACTTCATTTGTCATTTGAGATTTTTTGTTAGTTTTGTTTTGGACTTATCTATTATAAGTTAACTTATAATGGCAGCAGACATAATTAATAAGTCTCTACCATATTGTAACTTAATTTATAATAGATAAGTGAAGTATCTACATAATAGTCTCCTTAAAACAAAACAAACAAAAAATCTCAAATCACAAAAATGAAGTAAAATCGCCGGTGGAATTGCCGCCTTAGTAATATCGAAGCCTACCATTGGAGACAACCACATGATGGGCTGCGACACCTTAGATCAATCAATCAATATATTCAGAATTAAGAATACAATACAAAATATACAATTTAGAAAATGAACCCTATAGGCCATGTGGCCCGTGATGGGTTCTGTATCATATTTCACTGAAAATTTTTATCGAGCCAACAACGACAGCAACATTGAGGTGTGTTAGGTCCCCTACATTTAGATATTAATTAAATGTCTTGTTAAGAATACGTCGACTTCAGTATCGAAGTAAACAAACATATAATGATAACGGAATGAATGACAATCCAAACATGAATCTATAACCTGTCTGGCAATTAATATGGCAACGATTGGCTAGGTTATGTTCACTTGCAGTATTTTCCATCAGTTTCATTTCATAACTTTGGTCAAACGTTGTATGTTACTGTAGATTTTAGGGCAGGACTCCCGGGCGCGGTGTAAGAACATTTCAAACTCTTTCCGGACCCTAACTATACATTATCAATTTGTTTAACGAAACTAAAATTGTTCTTTGCAGGTTTACTTTTTGGATAAAAATCGGTTTAAGGACAAATGTTTGTCTGGTACGGCGGAAATGGCGTTGGCCGGAATGTTAGCCGAACGAATGTTTGCATCAAATGAGCTACCTCTGAGACTTGCCGCAGTTAGCCGTTGCTATCGTTCGGAGGCTTCTAATGCCGCTGATGAACGAGGAATTTATAGGTAGGAATTCGGGAAATTACTAGTGAGTTTCAGTTTGCAGCAATTAAGAGGCATAGAAAAAATTAAATTACCGGTACCGCACTCGTGACTTCGTGGTTTTTCGTGTTATATGTTTAATAAACAAACAAAATCTTAGAGCTTTACTAGACTCGTATCTGTACTTGGTTAAGTCATGTTTTCGACTGTTTCACTGTGTTAATGGTAAGCTGGTCTCAGCTTGTCCATTATCGCTTGTAGCCGGTGTAGGTTGACATCGAGAACGTATACCAGTTTGTTGTGGCCAAAAAATCATACGGAAACAACACAAATAATGTCCGAAATCCAATGGGGTCGTTGGCATTCGACAAGGGACGTCTAGGTCCATAAAAAAATCCTTCAAAAAAATTACAGAATTAGAGTTTTATTAAAACTTTTTATAAAATCTAGAATTAAAAAAACCTAAATAATCGTTTAAAAAAATTTATCTAAAGAAACCCATAAATGTTAGTGCAAAACCCTGAGCGCTTTCGGCAAGAACTACCATCTACGGAGGGAAACCCACGATCACAATTACACCTTATCAGCGATTTGAAACTTACCCAACTCGAAGAAAAGATGCAATAACATTTCCACTAAATCGTGACAATGCAAATGAAATATTGATCCTAAATATTCATAGTGACATAAGCAGGAAGAAGTTTCATTGCATACATTTTTATGCATATCATGCGACCGTCTCTAACACATTATGTACATAAATACTTCCACAGAGTACTCCACACTATTCGTTTTTCGCACAAATGTCTCATATACAGTATATACTGTATCTCCACAATATCTCATGTGGAATTTAATTATTTGCACCTAACAAGGGTTTTCGCTTCCGGTTGTCCCTGAATATTTCAATTTGAGTAAATATATATTTATACACCATTTAATAATACATTTTATAAACCTGCTCATTCATATTTCTCTTACAGGGTACATCAATTCACCAAAGTGGAAATGTTTGGTGTATGTCTGCCAGAGCAATCAGACCAATTACTAGAAGAATTATTAACGATAGAAGAAGAAATCTTCACAGCATTAGAGTTGGACTTTCAAATTTTAGACATGCCGCTTCACGAATTGGCGGCCCCCGCCTATCGAAAATACGACATAGAAGCATGGTTTCCGGGTCGGCAGTCTTTTGGTGAGATTTCGAGCTGTAGTAATTGTACGGATTATCAAGCTAGACGTCTGAAGATCAGAAGTGGAACGTCTGAGGATAGCCAGTTAGTTCATACGGTTAATGGTACGGCCTGTGCTATTCCTCGCATGGTTATGGCTCTGCTTGAAACTCATCAACAGGAGGATGGAACTATCAGAATACCAACCGCTCTTGTGCCTCATTTTGGGCAGGAAGAAATTAGACGCAGTCGGATGATGCCAAGGCTGAAGTTTGGCAAGGGTGGAAAGTAAGTTTTACCGCTTGTTTTTTTTTAATAGTTACTAAAATAAAAAAATATTCAATATATTAACAACTAAACTATTTAAAAAACTTCTCTCTCTTTTGTGAGGTCCTCTAAGATCTTGAGATTGGAGCTTTTTTAGCTTCTGCAGGGTGAAAAGATACCCTGCGCCAGTAATCTTGAGTAATTGTTTTCTTTACATTCTCAAGCCCAATAAGTTCGTCGCTCCACCAATGATGGCGAGTTCCCCTTATGCACATACTGCTAGCCCGCAGTATGGCAACTGTTACTCGGACCCTGAGCCACCTAGAGACGACTTACACGGATTTGTACCGCCAATTAGCCAGTTGTTCAAGTAAATGGCCTATAAAAATCTCTTTCGTCTCTGGCCGATCAGGTGTAGGGAGATTCAGCAGACCCTGCTTTTCCTCTACGCTATACGTATGTAATAAAAAATAAAAAAAATACTTCATTATTTTCCCGACCACAACACCAACACACAATACACTCTTGTGTTCCAAATTTCGAACCACCGACTATGAACTTTTACATACTTTGACTGGATGCCATCTTAAAATGGTTGATTACCATTATCATAGATAATAATACGGGCTTTCAGTCAGATTTTAATTCATTCCTCTGCGACCAATATTAACTTAGATATAACTTATATAAGGTTTCAATCTCGGCCGCCATCTTGTAACTAAATAGTGGATCTAGCTGGTTAACGAACTCGATCAAGACATTTGTATGATCAAATTTTGTGCCAAGTTTTATCCAAATCGGATAATATTTACGGAAGTTAGAGTGTTTCCTAAAATCGATTTACATACATACATACATACATATACATAACATTTTGAACGGAGGGTGGTTTTAGGCTCAGGGGGTCATGAAATAAAAAGTTGTGAAGAAATTTTCCGGATGTCGAACATTGGTTGCCATCTCAACAGGTAGATGAATCTCCCTATAACCGACCTATGCAGTAAATCGATGCCCAAATTAGCAAACTGCGTAACTCCAAAATGGTGAATTTTCAGGAGAGACAAAAAACTTAGAAACTCACTCAAGAAAGGAAATAATTCCAGCAATTTTCCATTCATATTTCATGCTAATGTTTTTAGCTAAGTATTTGCCAAGGTGTTATAAAAATTGTCATAACATTTTCTTTGTTTACTGCTGGAGTTAAGCGGTTTGCTAATTAGGGTGCCGATATGTTCCATAGCTAATATCGACTAGTGGTATGGGTGATTTAAAATAAACAGGTGCTCAATTTAAAATACACAAAGGTAGTTTAATAATTTCTGTTAATCTTGGACTGACATTAAGTAGCCTAATTTACAATAAGTTTCAATTTTTTAAATGCTAACTAGGTAACTGAAACGTTTTAAAATCACATTTTCTTTTCTTTGACCTTGAAACAATTTATGAAAATTTTAATGTAAAAAATTAACTTAAAAAGAAATTACTATTAATATTAACAAAACACAGGCATTTTCACATTTGAGTCGCACATAATATACAAGACATTCAAACTTTTAAAATATTTTACAGTCATATTTAACAAACGAAGATAGAAGCTACTTTAGTAATTTACTGTACGACATAGAACGACCAACTTAGTCCTTAGTATAAATTTGAGAAAATCTAATTTCTTCGTTATTTAAAGTCGTCACACTGATCAAATACGATACATGAATGCTCCGTTAGGGAGAGTTGCCAAGTAAACAATAAATATAATCATACCAACCAAGGAACGGTTCAGGGCGTTATTGCAACATAGTTAATGAATTCTAATTAAAAACATCAATGAGTGCGTTACTAAATTTTTTGAATTGAACTGAATCGCTTCCCTGGATTGTTGATATCTGTAAAATCTATTACTTTACTCGGCAACTGCAGTACTGAAATAAAAGAAACGCTGTTTCATTACTTTAAATTGGTAAGTTAATATTTATGTGTAGCAGTTAAGAGTAGGCGTCCTATGGAGTTTAAAAAATAAATTATTTTGTGGTTAGGCCTGGGGTATGGAAATTTGAAGGGAAGAAATCCCATAAGATAAAGCAGAAATTTTTGGCGCCCATAAGACATAGCACAATTTTAATCAAGTTAGAATTTCAAAACTTACGTAAAACTATTTACACATAGGCTAAAATTTATTTTATTCTTTAAATAAATTCTGACTGATTCACAGTCTGTGAATGCAAACATAAGTCACAAGTCTTCGAAAATTCACATTTTCCTGCTGAAAAGGCATATTATATAAGCGGAATTCTTTCAGGAAAATATTTCTCATTAGTCCTATACTGTATGTACACTCACCCATAATTTATGGATAAAGATAGGCTACCTATTATGGAAATATATGTAATAGTATTAACAATTTTTGGAATGGTCAAATTCATATTGCGTATGGTTACAATAAGAAGTTGGTAATTTTTAATCGTAGAAAAGATTTGTTGGTTAAGAGTATAATTTGCTAAAAGCCTCAAGTTTCAGTGAAAAATCACATATTTTAATATCATGTGCATCGTCTAACAATAGAAGACTTGGGATGCGAAGAAACTGCGATAATCTGCCTCGTGGGCTAATTGCCGCGTTAGTATCTTGGATTGTAGGAGATATGAATATAAGACGACCCCGTAGGGGAACCCATAAGCAGTGTAACGGATACAACTTACAAAATAGAGTAATGTATCATAAGTCGTGACTCTTTCGCGGTTTAATGTCTACGTCTGATATGGTTTTCTTACTTGCAACTACAGTTTAAGATACTAACAAACTAAAGTTGCGACAGCCAATCATACCCAAGAATATCTCCCATCTTGCTGAATCCAAACTGACTACAAGTATGATAAAGCTGAAGAATCCGAACTATTGAGTCAATCTGTAAGAGTACTATCAAACTTTTTGTCAGCATCTGCGATCAACACCTTCAGTGGCACTTACACAAACTTCTAAGATTTTATCTCTGAGGTTTTGTAACTAAGTATCACTGAAGATGCTGACCGCATATGTTGACGAAACGTTTGATTGTACGCTTTCAGATCGATCACGGCCCATCAGTCCGGGTTTTACTACTAAATTATCGGTCGTAATAGCCTTTGTAATTTTATCGACTACAAGTATCTATAATTGGCTACTATTTAACAGACAGACAGTTTATTGGACTTTCTTCTAACGCATCCCAAGGCTGCTCATATGACGGGATTAACACCCGAAATTCAATTAATAAATATCAATTTGTGAACATAATATTCACATTATGCCAAAGTCAAGGTTAACTTCAGTCAACCTTTTTCCGAGGATGTTGGTGATGTACGGTATTCGGTTCGACTTTCATTCTAAGAAAACGCATTTTAGGCATTAATATCTTAATAACTAGCTGGCTAATTGAGCTGACAGTCCTAACCTATTCTTAACCTAAGTGGTACATAAGACAATAATGAATGTTTAGTTTTTCTATAAAACAAAAATAAGACAACTAGATCGAATCGAAATGATCGAATGGAAAAATAATTGTAGAAAAAATTGGCAATTTACAGTGTCATAAAAATGTTTTTTTTATAGCCGTTGGGAAGCAAATCAGCAAGTTTGCTGACTAATCCTTCCAACACCTCTTCTTATGGCAAATTCATATTTCTACTTGCTAGCTAATAAAGAGGTGGCAGTACAATAGTCCCAGATAGAAATTTAAAGGGAAGATTTACTATTTATTTAATCATTCTTATAGGGCCTACTAGCGATTCAGCTGAACATTTTTCCATACAAAAAATCAAACAGTCTTTTCCAAATTTCAGCTCAATCGTTTGGTTAGGTGCTCAAAAGTTTACTTCTAATAACGTCCCCTTTAAGTTTCTTATCTATCACCTGATAATCGTCTAATTCGTATTGTAGCTTACTTAAAAGGTAGGCCTACAAGCCTATGCTTCCCCGTTTTCGTCGATAATTCCTTCAAGGGGTGGTGAGTTGTAGCTATAGGATAGTATATATAACCCTTAATGGATCTAAAATATAAGATAGTGTTGGAAATTTCAGGTTCACCCCTTGATCTAAAACGCAACATGCCTGCGTAACGATTAAGCATGTACCTGCTATATAGGCTACATGTGGCCAATTTGTCAGGCCTACAAGACTCGCAGAAGCCTCATTGTACAAAAGTGCCTTGGTACAACAGAATTACCTTTTTGGCGCCTTTCATCTTAAACAAAAGTGAATTTCAGTTGTAGGCGCCAATTCCACCGACCGGCTAGGGCAAAATACAAAAACGGTGAAGTGGTAGCAGACATTCAAGACTTAGGCGGGGTTTCCATCGACCTCACATTGCAGAATGCAAATTACATTGACGGAAATGTTTGTTTTTCTTTTTATAGAAATCTATTAAAATGTTTGTAATTAACATATCCCATGACGCCATTTTTTAATTTTAGTTAGTTAGTTTGTTTGTGATTTTACTCTATGATCATTGATCAATTTTAACTATGGTATAGAGTATAACAAACATTTCCGTCAATGTCATTTGCATTCTGCAATGCAAGGTCGGTGGAGACCCCGCCTAAGTCTTGAATGTCTGCTACCACGTCACCGTTTTTGTATTTAGCCCTAGCCGGTCGGTGGAATCTGCGCCGTAGGAGGAGTCAAAAGAACTTTACATACAAGTGCGTTCAGTAGATATCTACCACTTCAGTCTATATTTACAAATCTTGCGCAGTTTTGTTGTAACGCACTGGTATGTCGAGTTCTCTGCCATTTCGAAGCCTAACACCCGGACTCGTCGGCCGAAGTGGGTTCGTCGAAATAGGACTCCTCGCTACAGGAGAACTCGAGTCATGACTCATCACATGAGTCAGTAAGCCAGTCTCAGAAGTTGGTATCGTAGTCGGACCGCCTCCGGCCGCCGCTGACACCGTACTGTTGGCTACCCCCGTAGTGACCACCATTGCTGCCACCGTAGCCCGAGTAGCCGTACCCGTAGTTGCTGTTGTAGCCGTTCCAGTCGGAGCGCCAACTGTCATAGAGGTTGGTCATACTGTTGTCCGGGAAAGAGCCGTGAGACCTCTGCAAGAAGTAGTTAGTTGGTTTAATGATTTTACTAGTAACATAATATATTGATATTACACCATCTTTTTAAATGGCATCGGCAAGGAGCCATTCAGTCACAAGTGTTTGACGTTAATCCGGTTCATGTTATTTATATTTTAATACGTTGCTGGAGTAACCCTGGCAGACAGGCGAAGAAATGACCAGGTCAGAGCTGAGTTGAAACTGCCGAAATCACTTTCAAGCTCAGGGAAAAACGCCTGTTGGCATGGGCACTTCCAAAGGTATGGCGAAATTCATCTACTGAATAGGCGGGGATTCCATCAACGTCAATAGTCATAGTAAATGTAGTTTTGACGTGGTAGCAGACATTGATGTTGGTGGAATCCCCGCCATAGGGATGAGGAGCCTGTGGTCCCAGGAAACAAGAGAAGAGGAAGACCAAAGATAACGATGCAGACAGATACGAACAAGCTAACACTGACACCAAGACACCCTAGGGCCTAAAGAAGGGCCATGGAAGCGCCAATGCCGTACGGCCGACTTTAATTAGACTGTTTGTTTACATATTGCTTTCCAATTTATACGTAGTATAAGGAAAGCTTTGTGACGGTCGAAATTTTCGATTCCGAGATTTCAACGGATTTACACGTTTTAAGGTCCCAGGAACCAAAAAAGTGGTTTTTACGAAATGTCTGTCTGTCTGTCTGTGCATCGATTTTATTTACTATGAAATTACTCATTTTCTCTATCTACTAATTTTGATAAATTGGAAAGCATGTTCGAGTAAACTAGGACCGGTTCTTTTAAAATGGTATGCTGCGTTGTGTATTGTGGGCATTTCAATTTGATCCCGGACAAGCGTCTCACATTCCAATAGGATTCCTACCGCTCTTCCGATTACATCATACAATAAAAAACTAGGCTAGTTCTTTGCGTGTACTACGCAATCGTGGCCCGTGGGCTAACCAAAAGTCTTTAATCCTTTTTTAAACGTGTCTGTCGTGCAACCTCCAACGTCTTAGAAACCATGTGATTCTAAGGCAGAGTTAATTTCGATAGCCTTACTTCAAAATCCCTAGTTTCATCTGAATTTACCTTTTTGGTAGGCTTACTGTCGTAACCCTTTTCGTTCCAGACATCTTCCATCCCGTAGAGGTCTTCTGCTCCAAAATTATCCAACCCTCCCAGATGGCTCTTGTTCATTTCATTGATGATGTCTTCAGTCAGTGGGGTGGGATTTCGTTTTTGGTTGTTTTTATGGCGGTTCACCATCTGTAAAGATTTAGGTACGGTAATTAAATGATGCTCTGCGGTGTACTGGGCTATCGGTAAGGCGCCCATTCCACCGACCGGCTAGGGCTATTTACAAAAACGGTGACGTGGTAGCAGACATTCAAGACTTAGGCGGGGTTTCCACCGACCTCACATTGCAGAATTGACGGAAATGTTAATTTTCCTCTATGCCATAGTAAAAATTGATCAATGATCATACAGTAAAATCACAAACAAACAAACTAAAATTTCAAAATGGCGTCATGGGATATGTTAAGTACAATCATTTTAATAGATTTCTATAAAAAGAAAAATTCTAATTTCCGTCAATGTCATTTGCATTCTGCAATGCGAGGTCGGTGGAGACACCACCTAAGTCTTGAATGTCTGCTACCACGTTACCGTTTTTGTAAATAGCCCCAGCCGGTCGGTGGAATGGGCGCCTTATGGTTACGCTACATTGTTGCTGTCTTGAGTGTCTTATAGGTACATTTCACATGGGCTTAAATTCTAGGCTGTTGTAACAAAGTGTGTTTTTAAAGAGAGTTTGACTGAGAGTTAATACACTCAGTTGAAGGCGGGGATGGTCTCCTTATTTGCTGCTACCCTCCACTCGTTCTTGCACGATTTCCTTCAATTCAAGTGTTAACTTTATATTGAACGCTCAAGTCTTGTGCATAGCCACTTATTATGCTCCATTGGGCCAACCCTACAGGAAGGGCAATAAAAAAAGGAATCCGTTTAAAACATTATGTACGGTAGAGCCTATCGAACTATTGCATTGTTTCGATTATTTGACACTCGAACTAGGACTGCGATTGCCGACAACCTCGATGCCGAACGCTACAGGACCGGACGCTGTGGGAATTCTACTCGGCACGCGGCGGCAAAGGTCTAGAACGCTCTAGTAGCAGCGGAGATTCGCCAAGAGCCCTCAGACGCGGCTTTTAAGAGAAGAGTACAAGTACCGGTAGTTTTTTTTGTTTTTTTTTTTTGCCTTGAACACATCGTTCGGCCATGATCAGGTTTTGATGTATGTGGCTATGGAATTAATTTATTTCTTCTATTTATATGCATTTGGTTTAATGCTAGACAATATGGAACAAGTGATACCTTTAAATATAAAGTTCCGTTCAGTATAGGCCTAGATGAATTCAGCGGTGTAATCAGCCAATAGCGCTTTCTGTCGCCGTCTCAGCACTGTTTGCTGAGATGGAGACATCCTTGACAGATGGCTCATCTTTTGCTTTTTTTTCTTTAAAAAAGGTTAAATCGCGTACAAACAATTTAATGAATGTCCGATTGACCTCTTCAACCTCCTCACTAAGTCACCTAATAGGTACTTGTGTCTAGTTACGACACGTCTCCGACCGCAAGCACGCTACCACCTTGCCACTGAAGTCGCTTATCTTTTCTATCTTTTTTTATTATGACTTTTACCCTAGACAGCTTATCTTCTCTTACCCTAGACAGGGTTTTAATTTTTTTATTTAATGCTGTAAAATGGGACAAAAATATACGTATTGAAACTAGATCACCAGCAAAACACGTCATTCATGCTAGCAGATTTAGGTTATTAGGTAGCCTACATGGCTCATATTATACATTATGAGTACCTATGATAAGAGTTCTTCAGCATTCGTAGATCTTTCAAGTAAAGGTTCACAGACCAACGCATTACCGAAGTTCTTATCTTGGCCAATGTAGCTCTGTATATTTCGTACCACCATGTCAACTTACCACCGTGACCCCAAAGATGACGACGAAAAGCAATGACGCGAGTCCTATAACTATGACAGCAATAGCCCACTGAGGCAGCAGGTTCTCCTCTTCAGCGTAACCGACAGTGGGGAAGACTTGTCGCTGCACCACTGTAAGCATAACCATAAATAAGTAGTCGCAGCGGCAGCTAGGGTAGATCCGAACTATAAACAACCTTCTTCGGTAACAGCTTCTTCTATCGAAGATTGGCGATCATCATGGCTATTTAGACCTTGGAGATTGCTACTCTGAAAAGGGAAGTCGTGCTCTTGCCAAACCACTGCTTCAGGTTCTTCAACATGGATGTTCTTCTGCTGGGAGCCCTCCGTCATTCTATCTTCCCTTGGATTATTGCATGTAGAAGGCGACACTTTTGGTTCCTCATCAAATGGCCGAAGTATGTTACCTACTTTCCGTTTCAGAATCAGTAGCAACTGGGCTTCTATATATCCATTCGCCTCAGGACCTCAGCATTATGGACAAGATATCTCCAGGAGATGCGCAGCATTCGTCTGTGTGCATCTCAAATGCACTGATTCGGTTCTCCATAGCTATTATACAGTACCGTAAGAAAATAACTTTTGTGGCGTGAATATGAAAACATTACCCGTAGGTAGGTATAGATTCTGTGCAAACCTACCTTCTGTACGCGATGTGTCCCTGCTTATAAGTTAAACAGGGGCGGTACAGTAGAGAATTGACCCACCAATCAGTGGAGGGTAGACTCCTTTTATTTTCTTTCTATATATTATGCAAGTTGCCCATTGAGGCTATGCACTTACCAACAAAATCTGTGTATTTAGGATCAACAACAAATTTCCCGAGCTTGAGAAGTTTGGTGTCTATAGTTTCCATGGACTCCGCAGTCCGGTTCTCCAATGGTGAGGCGCTCTCGTCGAATGAAAGCTCGGACAAAGCCTCGTGGAATATCTTCTTCATATCCCTTGTCGTTATGCGCTCCGTGTTTTTAAGTTCTACGAAGTAGTCCACAAGAACGCTGCCCTGGCTGCAAATAAATAATTAATTAACTATAATAGAGCTATTTTAAGCATAAGTGACTTATTATAGAACCAAAACATTAGCTTGCTGATCAGTGCTGCTATGTTTAACTTACTTGAATCGAGATTATTTATGAAACCAGTTAAGTGACACTTTTCGACATTTTTATTTTTTGTTATTTGTATGTTCTTTGTGGCAAGATGCATCGTTGAGTTGTGGAACCAGTGAAGTCCCACTCTAACTAATGAAATATTTCATTTATTTTTGAAACCAGTCATGTCCGGGACTTAACTGGTTTCATAATTAAAACCAGTGTGAAATTATTAAACATGGTAAAACTAAAACAGCCATTGTCTTTGACTACACGCAAAATATTTCACTGTCTACTGTTCCAGTACAAGAGACTTATTATTGCTCTCCAATTTATACGTAGTAGCCTATAAGGAAAGCTTTGTGACGGTCGAAATTTTTGATTCCGAGATTTCAACGGATTTACACGTTTTGAGGTCCCAGGAACTCAAAAAAGTGTTTTTTACGAAATGTCTGTCTGTCGCTCTGTCTGTTCATCGATTTCCGGGCAAACTACTCGGTCGATTTAAATGAAATTTGGCATGTAGGTTTATAAAAATCATACCTCGAGACGGTTTATTTTTATTTTGGGCTAACTTAATTTGGGGGGGGGGGGTTTATTCTCAAAAAACTCCAAAGAAACGTATAAAAAAATTATTTCTAAAAAACGGCTCCAACGATTTCTTTTAAATTCACATATATTGTAGTCTATTAATGTTAATAAAATGAGGGGGGTCGCTTGCCCCTTGATAGTTTTCCTTCTGGGGGTAAAAAAATAAAAATAACTAAATTTTAGTGAAAAATGACTAAAAAATCATTTTTCTGCGAAACCTTTCTATCTATGATTTCTAACTTCAAGCATGTTTTAGGTGTTAAATTGAATAATGAAACCGGACAGTTTGGTTTTCCAAGAAACTATTGGGTTTTGTGCACAAACATTTTTTTTGGAAAAAATGAAAGCAAATTCACGCTCAAATGCATTGCGTGCCCTGCCATTATTGCTGTGTGGTAATGTGTAGGGATGACCTATCTAGAATAATTGATAGGTGAGTCTAATGGGAAAAACATCATAGCCGTACTAAAGAAACTGAACGGTTTTTCATCTCTCCTGAAAAATTTGTGTTTGAGGACATGACTGGTTTCATAAATAATCGATTCACATAGGGCGAAGTGTTTTTTTTAACGATTTCCTAAGGTGCCCATTCCACATACGTACAACGTCAACGAAAAATTGAAAAATGACGTAAATTGACGTGGTAGCAGAATTTTTAGTATGTCTTTCATGTCTGCTAAAACGTCATTTTTCAATTTTTCGTTGACGTTGTACGTATATGGAATACCCCCCTAAAAAGGAAAAACTTTACCCTGTAGAAATGGGCGCAAGACAGTTTCAAGGTATTATGTTTTCATTGTTAAATTGGCATGTATGCATAAATGGGTCTATCCCACCTAATTAGACTTGTTCCCATATTTGACGGCTCTATGATTGATATTTATGTGAAAATCTAATTTGTACAAAACACACGTAGTTGAGGTTTTTTGTTTACACTAGACGTTTGACTGACAAGGTTGCGTAGTCATAAAACTGCAGGAATTTTCTTACAATACATCGATTTGTTCTCACCAAAGATGTACCTAGAATAGATAGCACTAAACCATAGCCAAATGCTAAGTAAGGGGAAATGTCAAAGGTTGGCAAAGGAAAGGTGACTGAGTTTGTCGGGTTCCAGCATAAAAAAGAAAATATATACAATCCAGCAGGCTAAACAAGAAATAAACATTTTAATCCAATTATAATTTATGTTTCCCATTGTAGCCCTTTATTTGGCGACTTTTATTGGAATCGATCGATTGTAATTAATTGGTCAAAATATCATTTAAAACGAAACGCAGAAAAAAGTTATAGACAAAATCGCGGACTCCTGCACCCACATTGAAGTTCGTTCAATTCATAAGGCGGCAATTCCACCTGCGATTTTACTTCATTTGTGATTTGAGATTTTTTGTTTGTTTTGTTTTAAGGAGACTATTATGTAGATACTTAACTTATATATTATAAATTAAGTTATAAAAATCTCAAATCACAAATGAAGTAAAAGTGGAATGACCGCCTTAGGAGGTGCTGTCAATATTTTGAGACATGTCTCCGGGTTTCAATAACAGCATTTTTTCTTGTAGGCATCGTGTTGAAAGTTCTTGTTGTGTTATTATATGAACCTGTAAGACAGTATACCGGTACACATACACTGGATTTTGAAATAAGTTAAACGTCGTATAACGTCGTCTGAAATTGTGCAGTAAAACGTTTGTTGCTGTTGTTCCACTGCACAGTAAAAAACTCTGGGCTTTCAGAGTGCAAATGGGGAAATATCGAAATAATATAATAATGTGTATGGGAGCAGCAGCAAACCAGGTTGGCCGGTGAATTATGACTTTGTTTTGTCAGCTCCCATTCCGTTTAATTGAATTATTCGCTGCTGACCGACAGCACTGACAGCTGGGTCACCACTGGCTTAACCAAATTCTGTAGGCTACCCACAGCATTGCACAATATTATACGTCGATGCAGAAATTCCATTTAGAGTGTAATGTGTTAAGAACTGTCAATGCAATTACAATAAAATTCAAATCGGTACCTAATTCCGTTTTCTTCCAATTTGTGTTTCCATTTTTTTAAGGGGGAATCGACACTGTTTTTTTGTTGTTGCTTTTGTAAGGCCAATAATTGTGGCTAATAATAATAATAAAAAGAGTGTTTTTAGATTAAAGACTTAAACTTGGCACAAAACTCACATTTAAAAAATATTTTCTAGGATTTTGGGGGTATGATTCACAGCTCCCAGTCGGCAGTCCCCTCCCCTAAGACTGCCCCTGTATGTTTCTTTCTACTGTCGTACTGTCGATTAATGATTAAGTTTAGTTTACAGCTTTCGATTTGTTTACCGTAGGCCTACAGCTAGGTACTCATTCTATTTCATGTGTCGGAAAATTAAATCTGACGGATATGATAGTTTCCCCCATGCTTCAACCCAAGGCCGTGCCCAGGTTTTGGTTTCGGAGGGGGTCCAAAAATTTGTTTACGTATTTTATTAATGAAAGTCCATTAATTCTATTCAGCCTCTATTTCGGAGGGGGTCCGGACACCTTGGACCACCCCCTTGGGCACGGCCTTGCTTCAACCTATCCTAATGAATGGTAGAATTCGTCGGATTCCATATTTTTCTGTTATAGTTTAACGACGAATGGTTCTATGTAACTTGATTAAAAAGAAAATGTTCGACTGACTAGCCCACATTCAAACACTCGATCGTTAAAATGCTAAAAAACACATTAAAAATATTCAATTGAAACTAATTTTCTAAACAGTTTTAACCCCTTGAGAGGTGAAGGCAGCCGCCCCTCATCACTACTACTGTATAGTATGTACCAACCTCGTAACCAGGATTTTTTTTTTTTTGGGGGGGGGGGCTGCGATCCTTTAGCATGTATTTAATTATAGTACGCCTGAAAAGTTCAATTATATCTACTATAAGCCAAAAAATTTATGGGGGGGGGGGTTAATAAATATTGACTTTTGTTCTATTACTATTTTACTAAGCCAACCTAGCGGAGTTAGGGCTTGGAAAGCCCGAGACCGCCTGCTTTACATGCCCTCCGAAGCATGGCCAGGAAATGTAACAAGTTTGGGACTCGAACCAACAGCCTTTCAGGTGAAAGTCCGAGTCTGTACCACTACTCTACATGTCCTTCAGCCCCCCTGTTATACATATATAAATTATAATTAAATGCAATTAATTATACGGTACCTGAAGGAGTCAATGCGAATTTTCTTATAACTTCCAGCGAGAGTTGGTGACTTTTTGTAGATTTCATCCAGCTGTGGAGAAAAACTGAGAATCAGGGAAACGTGAAAATGATTAAGTTAAGTTAAGAAAAACTTTTTAACTTAAAATATAAGAATTTTAGAGAAAATTCCACTAGCAAATTATAGAACTTTGCGTGGAAAAACATTATAAGACGGAGTAATTTTAAGTGTTTTTTTTAAAGGTTGCATAAAATTATAGCTACAAAATTTCAATTAAGCACTGACCGAAAAAACGAACTATACAATAAATTGAGTGAGAGCCGGATTTGAACCCACGTCTTTTGACTACCCAGGGCACCATCAAAGCTACACCATCCAAATTCGCCAATCGCAACTGAATTCCTATATAAGCTTCACATTAATTTTATTGGACAATGGCATGATTATCTTTACATTAATTCAATAATTCACCCTCGACCCCTGCCTGCCATAAACTAAACATAGGAGCTCTTATTTTAGGGCAGCCGGCCGCCATACCAAGTTGAATCCAGCGCGGACCAGAGCAGGTTCAAAGCTGCAGATAAATTGGTCGTGTGCACAGTGCCGGTAGGGAAACATGGTAGGACTTGTCCTGGTCACCTCCGAACTAATCGTGTGACTTCACTGTGTTTCCCAAGTGGTTCGGAATCCACTATAATCAGGAGGTCCACTGGAGTCCTATGGGCCAACACCGTGGCCTGGGACTGTGTCAAACCATACTACTATTGTAGGGCAGCACGGGAAATAGTGCCAGTACAAACGGTACATAGCCTGACCCAGGGCCGTGCCCAGGGGGGTGGTCCATGGCATGGGGTCCGGACCCCCCCCCCCGAAATAAATTTTTGTATTAAAACCTGTATGGTTCGAAGAATTTATGCATCAATTCAGTTATAAATTACGTTAAAAAAAATTTTGGACCCCCCCCCCCCAAAATCAAAACCTGGGCACGGCCTTGGCCTGACCGACCCGCCGTGCCCCAATGATTAAATACACGATTAGGCTACCTATAACATAATTAACCCTATTTCTGACAAATATATTTTTAAACTATCATAATAATAAGTGAGGTAGGTACTGTAAAAGATGTAAAGATGTAAAGTAAAGATGATAAAAACTTGAAAATATAAATCTATAAAAAACTAAGCGAGCTTCAAACGAGAGAGGTGGACTTTTCCCATTAGAAATAGGTCTAGGCTAATATGATTGAATATTTTCAGCTTAACGAAAGATACAACAGTAGGCTATTTTTAGTGATGCCTTTTTGAATTTATAATTTTACCTAGGCTACATACAGTATGTAGAAGAACTAATGGAAATGAAAGGGGAACAAAGCATCAAACTGCTTGCTGTCTTCTACAGAGGTTTGGCTTGCGTTACATATTAAACTAGCACTAGCCTATAGCCTGACCAAGCCCCGGATAGGCGTAGATCATTCAATAGGTTCGAATCCCGCCAAGTCCAGTTTTTTTATAAATCCTCTAATTTCGATTATAATAACTTCTTGAACCATGTTTTCAATTTGACTGTATATATACCAGAACCGAAAATCAGTAGCCTACCTGCTGCTCAACTTCATTGGCCAGATCCTGCCACTCGCGTGTGTGCCTGTCGACCAATTCAGGCACCCACCGGACACCGTCGACAATTTTTACGGTGCCCGCCAACTCGCAGTCTTCACTGCAGATGCCGGGAGTCGTGGGTACTGGTGTCGTCGTGGAGGTAGTTGTGGTGGTCGTGGTCGTGGTAATAGTGCTGGACGAGGACGAGTCGGTCGATGTGGCCAGTCGGGCTTGTTCTAGAAGTTTCTCGATGGAAATGGGCGTGGTTGGTGGGGTAGGCCACCCGGTGAACACGGTTGTGACCCTGAGCAGAAAAAAAAAATTAAAACAAGTCATGTTTATTGCCAGTTAAATAATATAGAATAAAAAATAATAATAAAATAAAAAATAAAGGTATGAAGAGGATATGCGATATGCATGGTTTTTACGAAATGTCTGTCTGGCGCTCTGTCTGTCTGTTTGTCTGTCTGTCTGCATGTCTGTCTGTCTGTCTGTTCATCTATTTCCGGACAAACTACTCGGCCGATTTTGATGACATTTTGCATGTAGGTTTACAAAAATCATGCCTTGAGACAATTTTTTTTATTTTGGGCTCCAAAAAACTCCAAAAAAAACGTCTAAAAACATTATTTCTTAAAAACGGCTCCAACGATTTCTTCTAAATTCACATATATTGTAGTCGTTATTAATGTTAACAAAATGCGTCGTGTCGCATGCCCCTTGATAGTTTTCTTCTGGGGGTAAAAAATAAAATAACTAAATTAATGAAAAATGACTAAAAAATAATTTTTTTGCGAAACCTTTCTATCAATGATTTTTACCTTCAGGCATGTTGTAGGTGTTAAATTGAGTAACGAAACCAAAAAACTATTTGGTTTGTGCAAAAAAATGCATTGCGTGCCCTGCCATCATTGCTGTGTGGTTATGTAATGTAATGTCTGAACTATCAAGAATTTACTTCACCTGCAGTGAAATCAGGTGGACAACAACCCCCCCCCCCCCCCATTCTGCCGACAATTACAAGTACACATTGTTTGACCTTCCCTGTAACAACGGTAAGTCTACAGCAGGGCAGCAGTAGAAGTAGATAGGCTTGTGGTACCAGGAGGCTTAAGGATCATAGCTATTGTACAGAGGTCCCTAAGAGCCTGACAGAGAAATGGAAATATAATCGCTTATTATGTAAATCGGGAAATAAAGGACTTTGACGAGGAGTTGAAAGCCCACTCGAGCGGGACGACAATGGGACAGCAAACAGGTTGTGGTGACGTGTAGAGGGCGTATAACAATGTGCGTAGTCGGCTCAATTCTCAATTTTGTACCTCCCGATAGACTATTAGTGGGTCACCAACTACCTTAATACCTTATATTATTCTATGTAACTGGCAATAAGGCGCCCATTCCACATACGTCAATCGTCAATGAAAAATTGAAAAATGACGTTTTAGCAGATATTAAAGACATACTGAAAATTCTGCTACCACGTCAATTTACGTCATTTTGACGTCATTTTTAAATTTTTCATTGACGATTGACGTATGTGGAATGGGCGCCTAAACATTCTATTATTGGACCCTGGCTATGCAATATCTAGACTACCATTATACTGCTAATACTGTAAAACTAATAGTGTGAAAAAAGTTGTGGTAATTAACTCTAGCTCATAGATGTAAATAGGCTATCTTGCCTACTGTCTTCACCCATAAGAGAAAAATATGCCCCCCCCCCCTGAAATAGAAAAATGTAAGATTAAATTAACTAATGTAATTTAATGCATAATCCCATCGAGTTACGAAAAAAATTTGTCCTCCGCCATCTTGGATTTCGTAGCCGCCTTTCGAATTTTGAAAATCTAAAAAATACGACTGGATTGGCCATCACTGATATTAGTAATAAAAGCGTTTTAATTTTCACCTACCACACCAAAAAAAAAAATCCGCGCTTGACACCCTGTAGCGGACACACCGTTTATTTTTGACCATGTCTATCATCTCTAAATGAACTCCACAACCCCCCCCCCCTTAACGGATTATCTAGCACTCGCAGTACACCCTGAGACGCCCCCAGGTGACAAAATATGATGGCTGTGACTGGGTGGTGCAACTCGGAAACAGCCAGTTAGCGTGACAAATGATGGTTTATTGGAATTTATTTTTAGTTTCAAATAAATAAAAAACAAAACTAAAAGGCTTAGGTATGGCTTCATTGCCAAATCAAAATACTCCGTTGTCAGTGAAAAACTATTTGGATTTTTCCTGTTCATGGTAAAACTGTCCGATTCGACCTGGAACTTGTCATAAGGACAATATAGGCTATAGCATACTTCATTAAATTTTTGGAAAATTCTTACCTGACGGGCCATCCTTTTTGAATCTTTGGAATCTCGGGCAGCATCGGCACAGCGGGCTTTTCTGTAGTCTGTCGTCCGAAAGGTTTCCTAGTTCCCGCGCCAGGTTTAGCAGGGAAGAGCACAATCTTTGGTGGTGCGGTAGTTGCTATCACAGCTGAGGAACCATCAGGTTCGACCAGAGGAGCACTAGCCTTGAAACCGGGAGGCAGAAGCGAACTGGCATCAGCTGGCTTAACCTTGCTTAGCAGTGCCTCGATACTTTTTGAAGCGGATGGCTTCGCGAAAGATGTTGTAGACTGGTTTGATTTGTAACCAGGAGGAAGTAAGGAGCTTACATCCACAGCTTCAGCTGGGCTGAATAAAGACTCGATGCTTTTCGAAGAATTGGACGAAGGGGGTTTATATCCAGAGGGAAGAAGGGCTGACGCATCTTCAAACTTTATTTTTGACAACAAACCACCCGGTAGCTTTTCTTTTTTCTCTTTGTTGTCTTCGGGTTTATACCCAGGGGGCAGGAGTAAAGCTGGTGCCTCAAATTTAACGCCTGCGAGTAAACTAGAAACTTTGTTTTTCCCCTTGGGTTTATTCTCCTCAGTTTTTGTGCTGTTTTCTTTATCCTTGTATCCTGGCGGTAAAAGGCTCGCGGGACTTTCAAATTTAATTTTCGAAAGTAAGCCTTGGAATGGAGTTTTAGGTTTAGGCGTTGTCGTTTCTTCGGAAGCGTCAATATTTTCTGGTTTATACCCAGGAGGTAGCAAACCAGATATTTCGTCTTCTTTTAAAATAATTTTGTTTTGATCACTTGCCCCCGAAGATCTAGTCAGATCGATTTTTTTCGATTTAGGCTTGAAACCTGTCGACTTTCTAGTAGGAGTTGGTTTATCTTCAGAGTCGTTTGATCTTGGGGTAGTAGTTGACTTTCTGCCAGCCCTAGGCTTAAATCCTGGTGGAAGCAATCCAGTTAAATCGTCAAATTGAATATTTTCGAGAAGCGATGACTTTTTCGGTTTTGGAGTAGTTGCTCCTCGCTTAGGCGCCGGAGAAAATTTCCTGACAAAGAGAGGTTGCTCTTCATTATCGTTCTCATCTTCACTATTTTCATGCGATTCCGAAACCGTAGTAGTTGTTGAAGTAGATGTAGTAGTTCTTGGTGTGGTGGTGGTGGTAGTAGTGGTTGTAGTAGTAGTAGTAGTACTTGTTGGTGGCTTAGTGGTTGTAGTAGTTGAAGGCTTGGCTTCAACAACCTCACTGCTTTCATCAGGTACAATATCTACAGCCTTCTCGAGCATAGGCATCACCGTGAGAACTTCCAACTGAGCGTTTCTAAAGCCACCCGAGAAAATTCCACTTGATAGCTCAGACTGCACGCGATCTAACTTGTCAATTATACTTTCAGTCGAGGGCGATGACACAGTGATTGTAGTGTTCATGGGGGCCGATGGTGCCTCTGTGACCACATCACCCCCTTCTTCTTCAGAAGATTCCTCATCGGTGTTATCACCATTGCGTGTTTCATTCCACACTTTTTGATTGACAATTCCTGAGGGAAGAAACCTTGCCCCCGACACACTTCTACTTGTCTGTACTGACGCTACTATGACCCAGCTTTCTGTTGGTTCAGCAGGTGCAGGCGCTTGCTGTTGGTGTGTGACAGGTGCTGTCGTGGACGGAGGCAATTCAGCTGAGACTACTTCACCGCTTTCTTCAGCTGATGATTCAGGCACTGCTGCACTATCCTCTTCCCCATGTTGCTCACTTGTAATATCTTCTTCAGTGGAAACACTGGGGTATATTCCACCATGGGATTCATCTCGAAGAAGTTGGGGCTCAGAGACAGTCTTTGATGTGGACGGCCCAACAGTACTTTGCGTCGTTGGCTCATCTTCCTCAAAAGGAACCCTCAAGTTTGGCACAAACGACGGTGAAGTCACAAAATTTGAGAAAGTAGGCGTAGGCGTTGTTTTTAGCGTCGTCGCAACATTAGTAGTGGTCGTAATAATTTTGTGCTCATACGTAACTTCAGGTAACAACTTACTGTTAAAATCTATTTCATTTTTAAAAGGCCGTCTCCCCCGATTTTCTTCCGCAGGTCTTCTCGAAAATTGAAACTGACTATTGTCATTGGTTTGAATGTTTTGAAAGCCAGCAAACGGCTCTCGCTGGCTAACTGGACGTTCTCTTCGGACTGCTGTTCTCGTTCTGGTCGGTGTCAAACCAAGTCTGTTCCCTCTAAACCCAGGCGTGGATGAAGCTAATTCAGCGTCGACCGTATCAGCTTCGGTTGTCGCCCTGACTCGACCCCGATCAACGTTTGTGCGTACAACCTTACGAACATTACCCTCTCGAGGCGGTGGAGGCGGGGGAGTGTCAATGCTTTGGTCCACGGCAATATGGGGCGGTACATCAGACTGAACAGGTGTAGGGAATCGAGCTGACAACTGAACTTGTCGAGGAGGTTCCTTTACCCTTCTTTGCGGTACGGCTGGCACTCTGGAGCCAATCACCGGAGGTGCTGTATACGGCTGCTGCTGAAATTGCTGCTGGGGCAATTGCTGCTGGGGCAATCGCTGCTGGGGCAATCGCTGCTGGGGCAATCGCTGCTGGGGCAATTGCTCCCGGGGCAATTGCCTTGGTGGAGCAGAGGCGGCTGGTTCATTAAACTGTTGAAAAAACACCTGAGGTCGAGGGGTCACTGGTTGCGGAGGAAGAGGTGCAGGAAAGTGGTGGCCAAACCTCTGGTCCTGAAAGCTGTACGCCTCTGGTGGGGCGGCAGTGGATACTTGCGGGAAATTGAAGCCCAGTGGCCGTTGGTATTGGAACTGGGGTATTCTTTGGAATTGAGCTTGGAGATCTGAAGTCTTCAGATCTTGATCGAACGACAGGGGCCGTCGGTAGTCAAACGATCGCTGCGGCAGGGGCTCGGGCGTAGGTCGGTAGCTTTGTTGAAACTGCTGCTGGTAGTCATTCAAGAATCTTGACTGCTGCCCATTTGGAAAGTAAAATTCTTGCCCTGAAACAATGAAATAAAACCAAATTATACGTTGCCAAAATATGAGCAAGTTATTCGTACTAGTATGCAATTTTTTTATGAAAATCTTTGCAGATTTATGATGGTTCTCATATTACAAGAAGAAATTCGCAGCACGCAATAGGGCACTTTATGTTCTTTCAGAATGCCTTTTTTAAAATAAAAACATGAAAAGCTCCTTAAAGTAATGGCAGTAAAAAGGATTTGCGGCAAACAGAAAATGTATTACCTACTGAATTGCTGGGTATTATAGTATTATAATGGAAATACATATAACGACATAATCGGCTTAGAGTTACTTGGAATTGCCGGCTGCATTGGTTGGTAGTTAGCAGAAACATTAGCCTTCGCAGTGGCGGAACCCGAAAGGGGGGGATTTGAAGTACAAGTGGTATGCAAGGCAAGTGTGACCCTATCACACTAGTTGAGTGGATGAGAGAGTTCTATAGCCTTACACCGCTCTAGGTAGGGAAAATAATAGAACAAAAAGTTGATATTTATTTATTAAATAGGTATTTTAGATACTGCATAAAAACATAGATACTGCATAAAAACAACATGATTTCGAGCAAAAAAATTGAACGATTAGCATACATTTCGATAAAGAAGCGGAATAGTGGATTTCAATTAAGCCTAGTGGCCTATTGTTAAAATTTTCTTTTATACATTAACCCAAATTTATAATCCTTTTTGTATGAATATAATTAAAAGGGGTGGTCAGCTCAAAAACCGACCCTTAGAAGGGGAAAGCTAACTCAAAAGAACCCTTCCTATTCAGAGCTCATGTTTTTCTAATTATTAAACCTTCTGGTCCCTAAAAAAGGGGAATGCGCAAGATGGTAAGGTGCAGCCGGGATTAGCATTTCTTTTATCTCTTAATTTGATGCTCCAATTATTATAATCTTGTTTGCCCGAAAGTCTCTGCAAAATGGAATTTCCTAAACTCATAATATTCCGTTTTTTACTGTCGCAAAGAGAGAGGGAGAGAGAGAGAGAGAGGGACCGACCCGACCCGACCCGACCATGTGCCAGCAATCTAAAAGTATAATTTCAGATGGTGAATATTTGGATATTCGGTAGAAATAAGCACTGGCGTATCTGAGTTTTCTATTGGTAAAGGATAATGACAATGGTATAATATTATATAACAGAGGGTTAGTTGGACTTACATTGTCTGCTGTGTTAATAGTCATTAGAGATAGTCATCGAACAATTAGGGTGGAGCCCAATGTCAGGGGAGTAGCACCCACTCTCAATCTCCAGATTGAAAATAACATTCATCTATATAAAACACTATAATACATTTATTTTCATAATTGGCGATAAAATATGTACACGGGTGTCTAATTGATTAACATAGGCCTAGAGTTTATCTATTGCCATGATGGTCACCCCCCTTCTGGCAGCGAAATAAAATAAATTCTCAGAAACAGGCATAGAAATGGTAAATATAAACATAAATTAGCCATATTGATTTTGCCATTAAACTTATATAGATCAGTTTAATTTCAATCTCATAAATTGAACATAAAAATTAATAATTAATAATAATAATAATAAAATATCTGGTCACAATGGCCGGTTAATTGAAAGAGGGGGCCCTCAATGTGCCCATGTGGAAAATAAAGACAATTTCCTATCGTCTTTATTTCTCTCATGTAAAAACTAATAACAAAATATTCCTCCTTATGTGTCAATGTGTATTATAGACACCTTTGTAAATGAAAAAAAAAAATCGATGGAGCCGAAAAAAATTTAGCCACTTTAGGTCTAACAAATTTCATCGGGGAGTTTGGCCGCGAATCGAAGTACAGACAGATATTTCTTAAAAGACACTTATGGGTTCCTACATGCATACAGGGTACATAAAACGTGTATTGAAACATAAAACAAAAATTCATACACAGTAATTGTAAGTTCGCCTTAGGTGCCCATTCCATTGACCGGCTAGGGCTATTTCCAAAAACGGTGACGTGGTAGCAGACATTCAAGACTTAGGTGGCGTTTCCACCGACCTCGCATTGCAGAATTGACGGAAATGTTTATTTTCCTCTATGCCATAGTTAAAATTGATCAATGGTCATACAGTAAAATCACAAACAAACAAACTAAAATTAAAAAATGGCGTCATGGGATATGTTAAGTACAAACATTTTAATAGATTTCTATAAAAAGAAAAATTCTAATTTCCGTCAATGTCATTTGCATTCTGCAATGCGAGGTCGGTGGAAACGTCACCTAAGTCTTGAATGTCTGCAACCACGTCACCGTTTTTGTAAATAGCCCTAGCCCGTCGATGGAATGGGCGCCTTAGGTAGCCTAGCCCTATAACAATTATACCTGCTCTGAACTAAAAAAAGGGTTACCTGGGACTTCATAAAAAATTTTATTCAATGGGGTTCATTTGTGACGTCATTTTGTAGATGGCAGCACCAGTTGCAATGGTATCAAAGCGTTGATTTTCCCATAAGCCTCAAAAATATTTTAAAATGATTTTTAATTACGCATTATTTTAAAGTGATATTTTTCTATAGATCATGGAGAATATATATATTAAATTATATGCAGCAAAATAAGGTCCAGGCATAGTAAAAATATTATAAATAATATTAAAAGAATTAATTAGATGCTAAGAGCTTAGCTTTCACATGCAAACGGCGGCCATTTTGAATAATATGGATATCGGTTTGCCATCAGCGAACCTAGTGACCAAAACTGTCCCTACAGAACCTCATTGAATCCTCGGAATTGAAAATGTCGACAATTACAAAGTTTTTCTAACTAACGTATAAAATTTAATAAGAAAGCGACAAGAATATCATAGTAAATTTACGACGACAATTATGGTAAAAATAGAATAAAAATCAAAACCATTGTAATTGTTGTAGCCTATGTAAAGAGCAGGGGTTCCCAAAGTTTTTTGTCCGTGAACCACTAGATTATTTTATGATTTTCCGTGGACCCCCATGGCTCTGTTAGGAAAATCGTTAAATTCTAGGACCAAGATCAAGTAGGTTGTGCCTAAGATTACGTGC
Source organism: Psococerastis gibbosa (assembly GCA_963971405.1). Taxonomy (NCBI): domain Eukaryota; kingdom Metazoa; phylum Arthropoda; class Insecta; order Psocodea; family Psocidae; genus Psococerastis; species Psococerastis gibbosa. Next base: position 44,815,041 of record OZ020484.1, read on the forward strand.
TAATATTTCATTAAATGTTTAGAACTGATATCGGGCGGATTTTGTACGATAGTTCAGTGCCGAGACTGTATTTTATTTCAAATTTCTAATAACTCAGCTGTTTTATTTTCTTATTTCCTACTTTGGCCCGCGGACCCCCTGATACATGTCTGAGGACCACCGGTGGTCCATGGACCACAGTTTGGGAACCCCTGGTATAGAGTAAAAAGTAGCCTAAAAATGGGGCGTCATCTTAACGCGTTAAATCCTCTATAATGACTATCATCTGTGCCAAATAACATAAAGAAGCGAACCTAAATCAATATTGATTATTAAAACAACAAATTAAGCTAGGGGCGGGCAATATATGCGGTACTAATTTATTATACTGGAGTACCATAATGCGCTTGAAGGCCAAGAGCAAGGCCGCAGGTACAAAAAACAGGAAAACTGCAATTCCATATCATATTAGGTACGCCCGAACAGACAACGCCGCGCGTCAGGTACATGAGCGTTTTGAACTTTTTTAACTACATTAAATCTATAGCAGATTATACGTTACAACACATTGGCCACGCCCACGTTTGTAATGCTATGATATCCATGAAAATTTTTAATTATTTTCACACCAATTTACGTTATACAGGTATGGTGAATGAGTTAGCATTATTTTTTAACATGGCCTTAATCAGCCATAAGAGTAGAATAATTTATTGCTTAATCGTGACATCAATTTCTTTAGAGCAAATCCGCTCCCCCGCTAAGCGTTTTTTTTCCAAAGTTTCTCATGCAATATCGATTATAGAGCCAAAAACGAGAATATAGAAGAAGTCGAAGAAATGCATCGATGCCATATGTTGCTGCCAACCAGCCATCAGCCGGCTGCAACTCGAAGAGAGATTCTAGTGCATTGTATATAGCCGGCAATGACACACATTTTCTGAAGGCGTGAAAAAATCCAAGGTTAGGTTATGCCCACATCTTCAAAAACTGCTGCGGCCAAACGGGATGTTGGCACCTGCTACTTCCTATGCATCAAAATGTAATGGAGCAACACTCTTCTACAGCCGGCCGCCATACCAAGTTGAATCCAGCGGACCAGAGCAGGTTCAAAGATGCAGATAACTTGGCCATCCACTATATCCACTATAATCAGGAGGTCCACTGTCCTATGGGCCCACACCGTGGCCTGGGACTGTGTCCAACCATTCTACTACTTCTAACCCTCTTCTACTCTAATTTATGGCTCTAAATGACTCGATATATATAATAGAAATTTTACTTTGTACAAGAAAAATCGTAGTACCGTAGTGGGGTTGTGACAACCCCCAACAGCGCGTTTTTATGACACCCATGTTGGTTGCTTCACTCAACGTTTGTTAACAATTGTAAAAATGTTATCGCTATGATATGTTACGTTATTTTACATAGCCTCGTAGCAGTACAAACAATGGGCCCCCCATTTCCCCCCCCCCCTCCTATACCCCTCCTTTTTTACCTTCTTTCCCCCTTTTTATATTCCATATACGATAATTTACGTTATATTTCACTATGTATACTGTTATTAAGTTATGGTTAACATGAAAAAAGACTTTATAGTCTTATTGCTCGCCATTTGGATTGTAATAAAGTAGTTTCTTCATTCATTCATTCATCATTCGTCACTCGTTCATCATTAGTATACAAAATGTTTTGGAAACTCTGTCTTGACGATAACATTTCAGTGACTTGGTTTCAGGGAAGAAGGAGAAAGATTTCCCCGCAAGAAAGTTTTTTTTCGGCTCGTGAGCAACCTGTCAAGTTGACTGCCTTAAGCCAGGTTTTATGGATATTTAAGTTTCCTGAGATTTACGCCAGTTTTAGGATTATTTTCCACCTAGTTTATGTTTGTCGGGCTTCAACAGATTTCTGACTTTCCAACAGTTTTTAAAAGCTGACTTATAGCGGCAATAACAGCATACTATACCCGGCTGCTGATCCCTTAGGCTTAGGCTAACTTAAAGTGGAACTTAGTTGCTATGACAAAGTTACACGGCTTTGGCCTTAAAAACGAAAATAATATGAATCATGGCATTAGTTTTGTATTAGATAGCCAGGATAGTATAATGACCCTGCTCTGCGCTAACATGGGGTCCAAAACTAACTTATATTTTGGTGGCGATGCTTTTGCTCACAAAAAAAGGTTGTGGATCAGAATTTCAAATGTCTCATTGAATTAAGTTTCACTTAGAAACAATTTCGTCCTCTATAAAAGCTAATATAGCTTCTGTCACCCATAGATGCCGTTACCTTATAAATATACGACCTATAGGTATGCGAAGGTGGTCGTCCTTGCGTAGTGAAGTGAATCATGCATACATGATACATGGAAATATGGAATTCCAGTCCAACCTAACCTTGACACTTGGCATCATAAAAGGTTCCGCCTCTTTTGCGCTTTAACCTCTCTGTGGTTTCACGCCTTCGAGTCTTATCGGTTAGTAGTCCTTCAATATAAAGCCTATGTTTAGTTCGAATTATAGGTCAAATATATTTCTGGGTTTCGCCAATCGGAGACTAGGAAGGCCCGGGACCTGCTATACATACCCTGGCCAGAAAATGTAGTAAGTTTGGGACTCGAACCAACAACCTTTCGGGTGTACCCTAGACGTTGTGACTTTATCGCATATGCTACAACCTAGGTTTCACATCCGTAGAATAAAACACTTCATACGCAGGTTTTAACTGCTTCCTGACTGATGCTTAGTCTTATGTTGACAGATTTCAGGATCTTGGATTCAAAATGCGTAAATTGTTTTTCAAAATATTTCCCCGGATTCCTCTTCAGGCCTCCCCACGGGGTGCAATGGCGGATCCACGGGGGGGGGGGGGGGGTCATGACCCCATAAATGAGTAAATTCATAAGAAAAAGTAGTAAAACATAGTAAAAAAAAAACATGAATTCAACTCAACTTTTCAACAACAAAAATTACCTTTTAAACTTACAAAAAACTTGTGACCCCCCTAAATTTTTTGCTGGATCCGCCCTTGTCGGGGTTGCCCTGCGCAAAATGTGGGGGGAGGGGGAATTTAGGTACTATCTAAGTCCAATAATTACAGTTGAACTAATAAGTTACTGTTCACGGGATAACACTATATAAATAAATAAATAAGGGCTTTTTTGTTCTATTACTAAGCCAACCTAGCGGAGTTAGGGCTATAAAGCCCTCTCTTACACTCAACTAGGAAGGCCCGGTACCGCCTGCTTTACATGCCCTCCGAAGCATGGCCAGAAAATGTAGGAAGTGTAGGACTCGAACCAACAACCCTTCGGGTGAAAGTCAGAGTCCGTACCACTACTCTACATGTCCCGACTTATTATACTGTATGCCCGGCTGTAGCCTTGGTTTACACTTTCAACCTGAGACACCTGACTAAAAGCTGCACCCGTTTATGCTAAAGAATAGACTACAGACTACACCGACAGAAAGTACAATTTAAAGAAACTTGAATTACTTGTCGCTCCATAAATGGAATCTAGCTAAAAAAGAATACCACTGCACTGTGGCACGGGACATTAATTGCCTTTCCGAAGCTCATGATGTCTAAAAAAAACAAACAAGGTCGACCAGCATTGTTTATGCCTCGTATATTCCTATCATGCATTCCGCACTGATTGGCCGACCAGACGTTCAGTTCAACAAGGATGGATACAATAGGGGATGGGGGGGGGGGGGCAGCTACCCCAAAAAATGGGCCGGATCCCTGCGTTCAATTGTTATCTGTATACCTTCAGAACAGAAAACGAAATTGGGCATTTTTTAAATGACCTGTTACCAGTGATGTATTTTGTATTTCCGAATAGGCGGACTACGCGTACGCCTAGGGCGGCTCATTTTAGGCATAACCAATTTATTTTTAGTGTAGGGCCCATAAAAATAAATGTTTGACAAATAATTTTGAGCTATTAAAGCTGTCACTACCCAGCAGCTGCGGTGGCGCATTGGGGAGGGCGCTGACTAGGGGGGGGGGGGAACTTCGCTGCCTAGAGACGGCAGATATTTAAATACGTCCTTGGACTATCAAGTACCGTACCTTGTAATGTGTGTGCTAGCCTTCAAAAACCTTGACGGGTCTACTTATTAATAGCCAGATTGCGTAGTAAATTAATAAATAATATAAATTGACAAATTTAGGAATGATCCTGAGATGGGAAATAATAATAATAATAACTTTTGTCCTGTAACTAAGCCAACCTAGTGGAGTTATATGTCTTGTACACTCCACTTGGAAGGCCCGGGACGGCTGGTTTTACATGACCTTCGGAGCATGGCCAGGAAATGTAGCAAGTATGGGACTCGAACCATGCATGTCCTGACAACATCTTTACGGTTTTATTAAGCACCCGCCAATTCCTAAACGTTAAGGTGGAAATTTCCAAATATTTCAAAAACAAAACCAGGCTAAAAAAATTATTCCACGATTTGTAGCCGCAAAGATAGGAAAATAATTTTATGAAAAATTTATTAAATAAAATAAAAGTAGTAGATTTGCATTTTCACAATGAATTACTACATTATTACTCTAGAGAAACACAATAAAGTGCATTTAATCGATGTTATAGATCAGTCGTGAATCAAACGGGTAAATCGTCTGTTGTGTTTTTAGAAAGCTTATATTTTTTTCCGAGAGAGCACAATATAACGAACGAAGTAGTGCTCCATAGAATAAACAAAAAAGAAAGCTATTGTGGCCTCCATTTCAACAAGAAGAGGCAAATGGATGCGGCATATTCTGAGATACGAAGGGCTCCTCAAGAACATCATTGAGGGTATAGTTGAAGGCAACTCAAGAGGACGACAGAGGAAGGAGTACCTAAAGGATGTCATGAAGAACCTAGGGTGTGACACCTACAAAGGACTAAAAAGGACCGCACAAGACAAAGTAGAGTGGAGAAGAAGACTAAAACATTCGCTGCAAACCAATCAATAGATTGCAACTCAAGAAGATATTTTTTTTTCAAATTTCCATAACATAATCTTCTCATCCTTGCAGCTTTGAAACGAGGAATAAATTGACTTAGTCAAAAATGATTAGCTAAAAAAATATTTCGGAACCTCTGCCGTAAAAAGGCTGTGTGTAATAACATCCATTTATACATCAATAGGAAATATTTGGAAAAGACCACACGGGTTGGATGGATAACGCAGCTCTGGTCAAAAGATGAGTCGTTTGTTCACAAGGCCGACAAGCTAATAGAGGTAACTAATAAATTAATATTCAGGAATGCAACCAGTGGCATACATCATTTAGAAAATTAAAGTTTAAATGTAAATAACTTATTACTCGTATACAGAATGCAATTTACCGAATACACATGCAGCTCACGTAATTATTTAATATTTCACTGCTGGTTTCTCTATTACTGACGTTTGACATTTGCACGTATCATTAGGATTCATCAGCAAATAGAAAAGAACCGATACGACTGATCACGTACGATGCATGCTTTCCTATTTATAAATAGGTATAGGTACTTGAATAATAATAACCGGTAAAGGTAACTGAAAAACTGGAAGCTTTTGGGTGATGCTACAGAAGAATCTTGAAAATCCCATGGAGATACCACATAACTAACCAACGAAGAAGTGCTCCATGGAATAAACGAAAAAAGAGCTATTATGGCAACCATTTCAACAAGAAGAGGTAAATGGATGGGGCATATTCTGAGACACGAAGGGCTCCTCGACAACATCATTGAGGGTATGGTTGAAGACACCAACTCAGGAGGACGACAGTACCTAGAGAATGTCATGAAGGACCTAGGGTGAGACACCTATAAAGGACTGAAAAGGACCGCACAAAACAGACAAGAGTGGAGGAGAAGAATACAACATTCACTGCAAACCAATCCGTAGATTGCAACTCGAGAAGAAGATAGGTACCTCAATAGTTCCGTGGTAAATAATTATCCCTATCCTAAAGTACTGGATTGATCGATGGGACAATTGCATGGTATAGAATGGGCCAATGATATCTTATCCTTCTTTTTCTGGCTCTACAGCCCTTGATGAGCATCGGCCTGCGCGACAACACTCCTCCGGTCATCTCGGTTTTGTACAAAGCTCCACCATCTACGGACTCCCAAATCGCGAAGGTCAGTTCCCAACGTATTCTCCAGCGTTTTCGAGGACATCCGGCCAGTCGTCTTCCTGTCATGCTTGCTTTGTACATCTTTGTCGGCATGCGGTCGTCTGACATTCTTACGACGTGTCCCAGCCATCTAATGCGATGCACTTTTATAAACCGGACTATCTCTTCTCCATTGAGTATTGCTTCTATTTCGGGGTTGTTTCTTATACGCCACTCTCCATCTTCACATAGGGGACCATAGGTCTTCCTTATTATCTTTCTTTCCAATGTCAATCATATAATACAACACCATAATAACGGCATGGTAAGCAATGCATTTTTCTTCAAAACCAAAACCTTGCTTTTGAAGGCAGCCTGTTCTAGGGCAGTCTTTTATTGGGCCCCGAAGGCGGAGGAACTCAATGAAAAGTCAACGGCATAAGGATGCAGAACCACTCCAATACATTTCCTGGTAGAGTCATCATGACTATGTACATTCGATACTCTACTTACTCGACTTCCTGTTGGGGAGTCCGAGGTACGGTATCTACGTGCTTACAATTGCCATGATGACCGCCAACCTTCGATAGAAGAGGCATAAGAAGAAGATGGAAGGGAAGAAGGAAAACAAGAAGGCAATCACGTCTCCCCTAGAACCTGGATACATGCTTGCTGGCGAGCCTAGCCCATGAGGGCTGGCAGCAATATTGATAACTATAAATGTTGACAGTTAGAGTGCTTTCACAGTGAGTCTGACACATTCAACAATTCGTAGCATTCATTTATCGGGGAGAGATAGGAATCAGTGTCATCCTAGCTGAATCTCCCACAGACAATTAGATTGACATGCTGTCTGGAGTCAGCCATGTTGTGTAGCATTAGCGAAATGGCGGGGCAAGGGAACGGGGTTGACAACTGCCAGGGCACGTTTTATTCTGCAACATACAGCAGATTGTAATGTCCCTGAATGTCAATAACGATGGGGCGAATTAGTCTAGTTGGTAGAGAACTGGGCTACGAAGTGGATGATCGGCGTTCAAGACTCGAGAAAAAAAGGACATTTTTTCTGCCGGGCTTGGTTGCATCTCATCCCTAATTGATGCCTTACTCTCACCGATTGAAGAAAACTGAGGCATTCGGACATGTAACTGACCAAAACAACTCAAATAGAGTAATGGTCAAGGGAGAGAATCATTGGGTTATTTAACAAAGAGTGACTTGGACTTATATTGCCTACTGTGTTAGTAGTCATTAGAGGTAGGGGCCAGTCATCGAACAATTAGGGTGGAGCCCCTTGCCAGAGGAAGGGAGAGCCTGTAATGACTATTAACACCGTAGGCAATGTAAATCCAACTAACCCTTTGTTAAATAATATTACACCATTCCCTTTAACCCTTGTCAATAGATTATTTGATTTTTTTCGTGCCATGACGTTAATTTTATGTCCTTCAGGCGAAAATTGATTATTTAACACAGTATTACTTGGGTTGCATTGCCTGCTGCGTTAATAGTCATTAGAGGCTGGGGCCTTACAGTCATCGAACAATTAGGGCTGAGCCCATTGTCAGCGGAAGGATTGTAACAATAAATATTACACCATTACCATGAACCTTGACAAATAAAAATCAATTGATTTCAAGCTTATAGTCGCATCTAGAGTTCTATATGGGAGAGATCTAGAATGAGACCAAGGAGGGGGCTAAGATTAAATACGAAACAATTTTGAAAAACAAGGCTGAAATATTGGGGTTTTACGCATTTTCAGAGCAATAAGGGTTCTATATTATAGGTAATTAATACAATTGAGCACAAGGGGGGCCCAGGGATCTCCCCGGTGGAGAAGATTTGTAAAAAATAGGCCTGAAATAGTGGGGTTTTACGCATTTTGATGAACCTAATGGGGGGGGCTATACCCCCCGTAGCCCCCCCCCCCCCGTAGACCGCCTGGAGAGACGGGACATTCGAGCGCGTCAAATATATTTTTTGTATCCTGGGGCCACGTGCAAGGCCGTAGCCAGAGGGGGGGTCCAGGCGGTACGGACTCTCCCTCCCTCTCCCTTATTAAAATTAATCAATGAGGATGCTGGTCCAAGACTCGAAGAGACGAGGTTCACAGTGTTCAAGCACAGCCCTCTCACTTACAGCCTTCATTATAAAAATAAGAAAAAAACTTAAAAACCCAACGCCAAAATGATGGAGTGGAACTTGGAAGTTTCCTACACACGTAAATTGATTGAATGATTGCAGGTTATGGTTTCAGGTACATGTAATTTCAGATATACATTGTTCAAAAATAATGCTTTTGATCTCCAAGCAGCAAAGCCAACTATTGAAACAAGAGGTCTAAAAAATATTGTAGAGTAATACAGACTGGTATCGCAAGCACGTACCTGCAAGTACACACCGTACTCTTAAAGCTAAGAAAAAGATATGGACAACCGATTGGTTGATGGTAGGCTGAGTGTATAATACTTCGAAGATCCTTGCAACCTGTACTTATGGATAGGTAGGTATTTATCTTTAAAATTCTAGCGTCTGATTTTTATTGCAAATTTATAGGTCCAGTGCTAACTACAAATTGGATTTCAAATTATCGTTATTCATTTTTGCTGCATAATTGTGGCAAAAAAAAACAGATGAATAGGTACTGCTTTATATAGTGAGTTTCAATTAGGTATTGGTATTCCAGATAATAGATAGTCCAGCAGCCCGATCATGGCGATTTGGGATTATTACATAGAAATATATTAACTGGAACGGCAGGCTGACCATAAGCCAACAAACCAGTGGCGGATTAACCCCCGGGGGGGGGCACAAGATATGTGGGGGGCACAAGATATGTGGGGGGGCACAAGATATGTGGGGGGCACAAGATATGTGGGGGGCACAAGATATGTGGGGGGCACAAGATATGTGGGGGCACAAGATATGTGGGGGGGCACAAGATATGTGGGGGGGGCCGTGGGTACAAACCAGAGGCGGACGAGGCGGTCCAACACAGAGGCGGTCCCAGACCTCCTAGTACAAAAGGAAAATAATTCCGCCGACCCTGGGTCCACCCAACCGTAATAGGTACCTTAGCTTCAACAGCTTCAACTTTATTGGACGAATATTTTCTATGGTCGACATAAATAAATAAACGGCTATTATTATCCATGTCACAGTGATAGCTCTACAACAGGTATCATCTATGAAATTTGATTTTACACAAATTACACCTAGGATATTTTCCCCTCAAGTTGACTCAAAATTCCGGTAGAAAGGGGCGCTGTGGTATACGTGTTACAGCAGAATCACCTGTTGCAGCATGTGCCGCCCATTCATCAAAGTCACGTGGCAGGCACTCCTGTACTTCACCTTTAAGTGCTCTGTGGTGAAACTCACCCGTTATGACCTTACCCGAGGGTGGTTACTTACAAAAAGAACCTAAAAGGTTGTCAGTGCTAAAGATATGAAGAACATAAATTTCTTAAGCATGATAATCACCCAGGTTTACTTTGAAAGGACAGCTTTTTATTTGTATAGTATTTGTCTTCTATGCAGCTGAGTTTCTATAATAAGTAATGCTTTTATTTAGGATAATTTATAAGTATTCTCGTACAAGTAATTATTGTATTTCCCGTTTGTATACTGCGGCTACTGGTAATGTATTTTTATTCATTTTTTCAATTGGTGGTGTGTAAGCCAAGTCTTCAAAGTAGCTGAGCTTCTGAGTTATTATATGGTCTCAGAGGCAAAGACGCGAAAATTCCTTATCTGTACATCCCCGTGGTGAAGATGGAAGTGCGTAGTGGCGGCTGAACAGATAGGGAGCCGAGTTTGAGTCGAGATTAGCGAAAAACACAATATTTTCTATTAAGGGCACTCTTTTGTCCTGGGGTTGGGAAACTGGCCCTGAAGGCGGAGGAACTCAATGAAGAGTCAACCGCATAAGGATACAGAAAGCAATGGGAAACCACTTCATTACAATTCCCTAGTGGCTTAGAATAATGATCATAACATAAATTGCCATGATGATCGCTAATCTTCGATGGAAGAGGCATGAGAAGAAGACGTATAGCCTGTGTAAAGGCTGTTTTGTTTATAGCAATTGATGAATGTCCTAAGTGTACATAAAGAATTATATAAAAAAATGGCATTCGATATACTCATAAAAATAACAAGAATATGTTTGTGTGTTTCCACACGCTTTGGCCGAAGGCATGTACTATACCTAATATGAGGCTATAAGCAATATTTTCTAGTTTACATAAGTTAAAGGTCTTAGTACAATATCAATTCTATCAGCTTAGTTAATGTTAACAAAATATTTCCTTTGTTCAAAGGGAAAATGATTAAAACAAGGGAATTTGAAATTTGCTGCTGTTTGGAAAAGCCCTTCAAGCGAAATTTGGATGTAAAAGGTTACCTCCTGTTGGATGTTTCAAAACCTTTAACGCCCGGAGGTAGGGGGGGGGGAGTAGAACATGCTTTATATATACAGGGAGTCAGGTTGAGCGTGAGGTAATGGGTTTTGTTACCTTGAAGTCTTGTTAAAGATGAGAATTTTCAGTTGGTTTATCTCTAAGGAATTATGGTATTAAGGTAAAATATTTTAGCTACTGTGAATACTGCAATGAGCAGACAGAAAATTGTTCAAAGAGAGAAAATAGGTTTTGAACATAGGAAGGCTAGGACTCGTATCTGTACTTGGTTAAGTTATGCTTTCGCCTGTTTCATTGCGTCAATGGTAAGATTGTCTCAGCTTGTACATTAGATCGCTTGTAGCCGATGTATGTTGAAATCGAAAACCTATACCAGTGTGGTAATGGCCAAATATGCATATGGAAACAATAGAAATAATGTCCGAAATCCATGTGGTCGTTAGCATTGGACAAGGGACCTATGGCGCTTATTCTACCGACGTCAATAATCAAAATATTGCTGATATTGACGTGGTTGCCGACATTTCAATAGTGAACTATTGACGTCGGTGGAATATGCGCCTATGGGCTACTTCAATTGTATAAGCAGGCCTGGGTCCATAAAAAGTCATTAAAAAAATTACAATCACAATGGGAAGGCTAGGATCTATTCAATAATCAATCAATCAATATATTATAATCATACTATATGTACATTTGAGATACAAAAAATACTATGTATTTAAAGACGGGAAAACGGTAAGTACAAAAGGTATGGCATATGGTCACCCTAAAGTCTGAAAGACGTAGGCTACCTACCATCAACAACAACATTTCGAGATAATTGCGTTTCTGTGTCGGTTTAGTTTTCTACAACAGTCAGACACGCCCTCCTATCGACAATTTCAGTCTTAATTTTCAAGATAAAATTTCTTTCGGCATATGTACAGGTAGAGCTCATGACAAGGTCCCTAAATCTGACTAACTTATTACTTAATTTCGTCAAAAAATGTTGGTTACGCCCTTTTTAGCAACTTCGGTGGCAAGGTGGTAGCGGGCCCATACTTGTGCGAGTCTACACACGTGTCGTATCTTGACACAAGTACCTACCCATTAGGTTACTTAGTGAGGCAACTGAAGAGATTAATCGGTTACATTCATTAAATTGTTTGTACGCGATTAACCATTTAAAAAAAATAATAGAAACAAAAATAAAAACCTAAATAAATATTTAATGCAAATATTATTTACAACAATACTTCTTAAGGCAACAATACAGGCTACAGTCCCGGGTCCAACGTTTTTCCCTGTGCTCGGGAACGATAGGTCGTGGTCGGAGTCGTGGTCCAACGAGTGCGCAAGAACTCTAATAAAAATATAATATAATAATTATGATGAGTTTCACGATAATAATTACAGATTAGCAAAGTTACAGCTATGCTACCAAGTAAACAAGGAAATAAAATAATGAAAAATAGCCAACGAAGACATACGTTGTCCCAGAGGAAGGAGGGAGGGAGGGAGGGGGCTAACAAGGGTCATTTTTCTTGTAGACAGATGTAGCAGAGAAATTGATAGTTTGGGAGTTAAGGTAGACCAATTGGACGTGTCCAGAAAACCTAAGAAGGTTCGCGGGGGAAAGGTTACGGAAAGGATGCGGGCGACATGATGGATTGAGCACTGCTGATAAGGAACCTTCGCACTTCCCCTAATGATGTTCATCATCAAAATCGTCATTGTTGGCTCCCGTTTGGGTCAACTTCTGACATTGAAACCTACGGATAATAAGCTTGGAAATGGAATTAAAAATAGACGAAATAAAAAGTAGCCTAATGCAATTATTAAACAAATCAACAAATTTCTGTTTTGTTATACCGGAAAATTGAGACCGTGAAAATGATTTGATTTGATGTGAATACGATTATTTTTGCTTGAACATCGAAAGAAAGAAGAAAATTGTCTTTATTTTCAATATGGGTTAATTTTGGACCCATAATAAATAATACTTGTACTTGTAATAACAAGTTTAACTGAAAAATAAATAAAATATTAAAAGTAGAATAGTATATATGCCTTATCTAAACTCAAGTTGCACACCATTTATACATCATTCATACACAGAGTCAATCATTTTTATGAAAACGCTACGGTACCGAAAATTGAAAAACACTCTACTATATATTATGATGCATGAAGTAGTTTTCTACAACTTTAATATCTTGCTTGGTTAATTAAATAAAAAATAAAAAGTCTGTGAAAACAACGGATTTACTACTAACACTCTTGAACATGACATTGTGGTTTTTATTTTTTATTTTTAGTCGTAAAGTTTAAATATTCATAAAAGCAAAGTGGTCTGTACCGTATAGAGTGGTAAGAGTAGCACAAGCTACAGCTGGCTTATATAAATGCCCGACTTCTTTCGATTCATTTCATTTTGAAAGCAATGACTGACGAAACGCAGACTTTATTCCAGTGCCATTTTAATCGGCTTACAAACTTTAGCTCTGACCCAATTCTGTGTGCCTTTTATAACATCTATGCATATGCTCTAATTATCTCGCGCTGGTTGAGAATTCGAAAGGGGGACGCCCCCAGTTGCAGGGGGAGGGGGAGTGAAATGATTTTAAGTTGCGATTGCTGCCGACTTAAGAGCCCTTCAACCAGTTTGCCCCAGATTTTCCAGCGCCTAATTATTTGCTGTAATAATGATCCATCATATAATACTTATTGAAAAATAATTGGTAAAAACGTTTTGAGTCATATTCAGCCCGAAATTTTAGGGGAGGTGGGGCGATTTTAATTTTAGGCCTATCAATGATAATACAACAGGACAAAGGAAATGACACCACTTGTGTAGTTGCATAAACCTAGGAAATATCAAAAAATTAAAAACAAATGAACAATTCAACAGTCCGGGTTGGCAAGAGAAGCGCAGGCGCAGAAGTTCTGCGCCTTGACCTTGGGTATACAGTAATCGATGTCATGACTGAGTTGGGTGGCAATCTTAATAGCTGGATTTTGACTGTATTTGGCACATGGGGAGAACTACGCTCGGTCACAACTGCTAGCCTGAGGCCGATATCTACCTAGGTATAGTGTTTTTGGGAAAATGTTTGGTTATGGGTTAATTGTAAGAAAGGGCCTAAAGGTTCAAAATTCGCCCGCATGCAGGAAAATAAAGACAATTTTCTTTCTTCTTTCATATTATACAGATAGTCATAATATACAGATTAGTAACATTGAGGTTAACAATGGCACATCTACCTCATAATTTAGAGGGGTTCAAGCTATGAAGAACCCCTCCCTTTATATGAGGTCTCGCTGCCTGCTGCAAACTACCTAGTCGCATTTTCCATTTTTATAATTGAAAACATTCAATCAAACTCCTAAAGGCTAGTCATTAATTAATGAAGGGTCGGGAAAGTCTATAATCATAGAATAAATATTAGATATATATTTAATATATTTTATATAATTAGTAAGGGTCTATATTGAAGTGGGATGTATGCTATAAAACCTTTCTATAATATTTCTCCGATGGGAAACTATACATAGCTACCCCTTTTTGGACCTAGGCCAGGTATCTAGCATTATTGTACCTACAGGAAATTGAAAGCATTTTTAATAACTTCCTTGTTCTGTTTTTAGTTAATGCACTACATTGTTTTATGTGGAATATATTATTGATTTTCGATCCAGATTTAAGTTGCATTTAGTGTGCATACACGAGAACTTCGTAAACTGCATCATAGAAGGAACAATAGAAGGGGTCAACCGACCTGGGCGCCCGAGAAAAGAGTATCTGCAGCAAGTTATGAAGGATGTAGGGGCCAATACATACATGGAGCTGACGAGGGCGTGCCAGGATCGAGGGGAGCGACATGTTGCTGCCAACCAGCCATCCGGTTGTAACGTGAAGAGAAGAGAGTGTGCACCCATAGACCCAATTCCTTTTGGTAGGTCCAAAATGGCGGCTGCGAGAAATAAGATACCTTCCAGGGAATATGCCAGCTCTGCAGGAGGCTAGACGTGAGCTGGGATCTTGCAATAGGACCGAAGGGACAGGAGACCTCCGGTAATTGGGGATGAACCGGGTTCCAGTAAGCGAAAAGACCTGCCAAGAGCCACTTCTGTCGCCCGTTTTCGCTGCATAACTGGCCACGACTACCTGCAGGCTCGCCTGTTTCGCCTAGGCTTGGCTGCTTTAGATCAATGCCCACTCTGCCTCAGCGGACGTATGGATGCTGCCAACCTTCTAACATGCCAAGCAATGCAGAGCCCTAGCAAAGACATCTCATCACTTTTCTGGCAGGAGCGGCATCAGATGGCGGTACTCCAAGAGTGGGCGTTGGATAAAGTATAGTAATGTAAGTAAGTGAAAAGCTGCCATACTCTTATACCATACCTGACCGGTTTAGTTCCAGCTATTTAAAAAGACAAAAAAAAACGGAAACCCCCAACCCTGGATCCGCCATTGAAGCCTTATTAAAACTGAGGGAACCGCTACGAATGCATTGTAGCGTTGTGTCCAGTTAAAGAGATATCCCATTGTATTGGATTGGCTATATAGTGGACTAGATAATGGAATGAAACATTGGCATAGAGGGGAAGTAAAGACTGCGGTGCAGGAGGGGGGGGGCGGGGGTAGATAGTGACAGTGAGCCAAATTGAAATTCAGGAAATTTGTGTGCAACCCCAATGATTAGCATAAACACAGCGCCACACCACCCACCCCCCTCCCCTGGGTCTTATAACAACTTGCTATCTACCGTAACTGTAACTACTGTAATAACTCCGGGTTTGTACTATCCGGGCTGGGGGGGGGGGGGAGGTAATACACTGTATGTACTGTAAAACCTCCGTACACCGGCTTAGCCCAGTTCATAAGAGTTCTGGTCTATCAGACTCAGTCTTCGAGACTCAGTGTAACAGGGATATTTTTTTCACGGACCTGGATCCACTCACCCAGCTCAACTTTATTTTAAAATTAAAATTGATTTTTTTTCTAAGTTTTTCTAAGCTTACCTTCACTGATTAGGAATGTGCTAACCATAACAAGTGGTAGCCTTGTTGTATTTATGTGAGTCTCTGGACATGCACCATGCGATCGGAGTACGTGTCATTGTTGTGGTTTGTTGTTTCCCAACGGCTGCTTTTAGCATTTCTGCTTTAAGTAACCCTGTCAGCCTAGCGGGGGGAGTCAGTCTGTTTATTAACTTGAGGCAGACTCTTTCACCTCGGGGGAACGGGGAGTTACTAACAGGGTGAACCTCCTGGTTATAGTGGATTCCGAACCACTTGGGGAACATAGTAAACTCACAAGATTAATTGGAAGGTGACCAGGACTCGACAAGCGCTTAGATTGCCTAAGCACGTTAGCATGTCCCACCATGTTCCCCTGCCAACGCTGTATACACAACCAAGTTTGCCGCAGTTTGGAACAGGCTCTGTTCTGTTGAGCCCCCAAGATACAATTTTAGAAGTCTACGCAGTTCCACTGAAGATGTCGACCGCAGATGTCAACAAAACCTTTGGAAGTACGTTTTCAGAACGACCATGGCCTATCATCTCAGATTCTACTGCTTCGTCACGTAACTCCGGTCGTGAAAGCCTTTGTAATTTTAAATCGTAAGAAAGTTCAGAAGAAGGAAATAAAAGAGTTGAGAATGATGGAGAAAGAATGAGACGCGCGAAGTTGGTTCTGTTATCGGATTTAGTAGTAAATTTCGTTTAGCTAATGAGATTATAAAGCAAAAGGCTCTTTGGCTACGCATCCAGATGCCGTCACAAATGGAGCAAAAAGGTATAGTCCCGCTTTTCGGATTTTGATAAATTCCATCTCATTTTAAATTTTAGGAGAGAATATAAATGCGGTGAATGCATGTTTATGCAGATGCTTTTCGTATTAAAGAAAAAAAAAAAACGTGATGACAACCCCACGAGGGTCTTGTCCTCAGAGCTCTCTCTTGACGACTTCTCTATTTGGTATGTTGGGGTCAGTAACAATGCGCTATGCTGGCCCTTCAAGTTCTCCCCTTTGTATCGGATCGGTTGTAATGGTATAGTATACATAGTTTGATTTTCGAGCCAAAACTCGTTTTACACCAGGCTTCTCTTTTGACTCTACTCTATTTAAAATCGAGTTGCTTCAGCTGTAAAAACATAGTGCAGACAAGTTGAAGCTATGGTACTACACCAGCAGAGCGGAAAAAAAACAATAGAAGATGTCTTTCAGGGTTATTCAGGGCCGCCAACCATGTGCGTTGAACTTCGAAGAAGATTCTTCTGCTAGGTGTTAAAAATGGTCATGGGCAGATGATATCGACACCCAAGGTGAGAGAGTTCACCGGATGGAAAACTGCAAAGCAGCAATCAAACGTGGAAAACACTTAAACTCCTCGATAAAAACCTTGCGAAAATAGTCTATAAAATGGAAGAAATAAAGGAAGGATTACGGAGAAATTAAACTAATTTTTTATGCTATTTTCTTGAACTGTGCAGTAAATTTTATACGGTTTGAGCTGCTGCCAGTTAATTAGTGAAAGAGGACACCGGAGGGCTGAATATGAGGTACAAGGTATCTTCTTATCTTGGACATTGATCTAAGGATGCAGTAGAATGGTAAGGGGCATCTCACTTTCATCTTCATTTAAGAAGAAAATTGCAGCCATTGTCGATTGTGTCCGAAGATTGTTAGCAGAGGTTATGCCGGCCAAATGGCCAAATTCCTACAGTGAAAACATTTAGTAGGTACAGAGTACCTAACTGTTTTTTTATTGTTCGTTGTAAGCCGATCGGGATTATGTAGCCTTTTGCTTAGGCGCCCATACCATTGACCGGCTAGGGCTATTTCCAAAAACAGTGACGTGGTAGCAGACATTCAAGACTTAGGTTGCGTTTCCATCGACCTCGCATTGCAGAATGCAAATGACATGGACGGAAATTAGAATTTTTCTTTTTATAGAAATCTATTAAAATGTTTGTACTTAACATATCCCATGACGCCATTTTTTAATTTTAGTTTGTTTGTTTGTGATTTTACTGTATGATCATTGATCAATTTTAACTATGACTTAGATGAAAATAAACATTTCCATTAATTCTGCAATGCGAGGTCGGTGGAGACCCCGCCTAAATCTTGAATGTCTGCTACCACGTCACCGTTTTTGGAAATAGCCCTAGCCGGTCAATGGAATGGGCACCTTACTGTAACCACTTTTGTAGATACTACCCCAGTGACATGTTGACGACTTCTTGATGGGAGTCGGCATATGAGGTGGGCGCGCCCAGAATAGTTTGGTGGGGATGTAATAGCCTTGAATGCATCCATCATATTATGCGTAGATTCAAAGCTAGTAGTTAGTTAAGGTTGTATAAAATAGTTTCAGGCTTGCTTATGCCCCTTTTATGTTCTTTAGTCCTATCCTGAAAATACCTAAATATACCTAGGTATGTAGACTATCACAGCTATTGCAGTCTATATATTTCTGAAATACTGAGTGTTCTGTCATGTCATGTCATGAATACGGTAATTGAGACCATCGGAAATAGCAGCAGCAGAATGCACGGTATTGAGATTGTTTGCTTTGACAAATAGCTGCAAGTCAGAGGTTCCAACAAAATGCACTGCTACCTCATGCTATGCCAATTCCGTTGTTCTCTGGTAATATTTTAACGGCTTCTGGCTTTGACTCCTCATTTATCCACATTCGGTTGCAGTTTCATCCAGTTTTGGTTGAAGTGATGAGCTAGAAGATGTAATGCTTAGTGTCTGGCCCGGGTTACGAATATTAAAGTGCTAAGATTCAATTATGATGCATTGAAGCACTGTGTTTCAACAATTAAGCTATATATATGCCATTTCAAGTTTTCGAAAATTGGCGCGATATTTGGCATATGAAAAAGTTGTGACAGAATTCAACTTAAAAAGGACTTGCAGGAGCAGCTGGTGCTGACAGCCGATTCTTTCCTTAGACACGGAATCAAATAGATATTTATATTATTTTAAACGGGCTGAAATTGAGGGAAAATTGTGAGAAGAAGTTTCTCGAATATGACAGTGAGGTCTACTATATGACCCATATGGAAAATAAAGACAATTTTCTTACTTTCTTTCTTTCTACCTTTCCAGGGTAGTGATTTCGATAAACATTTGTTAAGTGGTGAGAGGTCGGCTGAGAGTTCTTTTACGGCAGTCATAGAAGAACGGGATTGCTCCAACCAATTCGGTTAGTACAGTATTGTAGACATGTAGGTGGGCCAAGCTAAAATCTTATAAACTAGGTTCATCCCCACCACCACTTAAAATCAGAAGGTTCAGGGGGTTTGCGTCAATTTTACCTCTAAAATCTCAAAATTTTACTTTATGCCACCTTTTGCCGTTGCAGACAGGAGAGGGTAGAATTTGTCACTCTGCTACAATTCCGAGGACAGCCGTTCGCATGCATCAACATACTCCAGGAAATGGTCAGGGATGTTACTCTTATAAGAACAGTGCTCCAATTCCTGGATAAAATCGGTCAAAAGTGGTCCTAGGAAGATACACTTACTTCTTCTTCGGAGGTCACAATTTCAATAGGTTAGCAGCAACTTCCTACATATTGTCCTCTAGCTCTCTCGGTCGTGCACCTTCTTCTTTAGCTCAAGCTCCTTCAGTTGATCCATGAATTCCTTCTTCGGCCACCCTAATTGGTTCCTTCCCTCTTCTTCTTCAAGTTACAGCCGGATGGCTGGTTGGCAGCAACATGTGGCTTCGATGCCTCCACTCCCCTCGATCCTGGCACGCCCTCTCTGACTCCACTTATGTCTTGGCCCCTAATTTCCTTCCATTGTGCCCTAAATGATGATGTGTGCCAGATTTTCGTATACTAGTGAATGCCCGATCTATTCCGCTCTTCTACTTTTTACATGAAGTAGAAGCTGTCTCTCTTCTTCAGTAGCATCTAGCACTCTTTCATTGGTCACGTGGTCCCTCCAGTTGATTGGTAGCGTCCTTCTGTAACACTACATTTCAAGAGCTTTTGAAGCCTCTTCAGTTCCATAGTCAAGGCCGTAGCCAGGATTTTTTTTTTGGGGGGTGTTCAGAAATTTCATTGGATATTGCATAGTAGTTTTTATTGATATTACATAGTAGTTCTTATTTTTCCTCTCAAGATCCGATTCTATCTAGTGTCAAGCCATTTCTGCCATTTCATTTGGGGGGGGGGGGGGTTTGAACCCCAATGAACCCCCTTTGGCTACGGCCTTGGCCATAGTCCAGAGTTAAAATCTATACAATAAAAGAATCCATTCTCAGTTTTTAAGGAACTGCTTCCTGATGCTTAGTCTTATGTAGACAGATTCCAGGTTCTTAGACTTTTTATTGAAGGCCACTTTTATTACTTAGTTACTTAGGCAAACTGTTTTAGACGGTCCCTGGGTAACCTCGTTCTCCAGTTCACTCCTACAGGTTGGTTCAGAACAAAAAGTCACCATTTATTTAAGTACAATTAATCGTAGTACGAGCTTTGGTGTATAGTACAAAACTTTCAAGTCCCAAGGATTTTCGAATCTCTTGAAACTTTTTACAATTGAAGACAAACCTATTAAAGTTTAGTTTATCTTCTCAAGGGCGAAGGGAAGTTCCAACTTTTCCAATTAATATTTCAAAGAGTAAGAGTAAATATTTGGTCCCGACTTAAAGTTTATAATAAGAAATACTCTGACACGAGGCTAAAGTAAAGAACGTGGAAAGGACTAAGTGAGGGATGCAAGCGTTTCAGTTACTCAGATAAGACATAATACATTATTGTTTTTTTCCTCATCATTACAAATAAACTAGAACCTTATTCTTTTGCTGAGGTCACAATCTTAACGATTGGTTGGCAGCAACTCCCTGCATATCATCCTCCAGCTCTCTCTGGGCCTTCCTCTTCAGCTCTTTATACGTTCGAGATCCTGCCTCCTCCTTCAGTTGATCCATGAAAACATTTCCCAAATTCGTCCGGGAATGGCTGATGAGACGGGAAGAGGTGGAATCTTTATTTGAAATAGTGAACTAGACTGTTATGTGTTTACGAGAGATCTGTTATTAATATGTAAGTGTAGTTTAGTAAGTTAAATTAAGTCTAATTGAATTTTTTTTCTCTTTTTTCTTTAGTTTTAGAGTAGGGTAAATTGTTATAGGTCTTCATGTGGGGCTTTACAATTATTGTATTTAAATTGTTCTATATTTAATACATTCATTCATTCATTCTTTCTTCGGCCGTTCTCCTTTCTATTGTTTCCTGTGCCCTCAATGATGGTGTGTACCTATACCCATTTCGCTCTCCTACTTCTTATATCTCATTAGAGATCACTTATTGATCTCTGTCAAGGTTTTAAAAAGAAATCTTAAATATATTTAGTATACTGCTGTAGGCTATATGTTTCGAGGGAGTTAGTAGGTAGGCTCGCCAGCTATACAATAAGACAAGTATCGTATATGTAACAAGTACAATCAATTTCCGTTGAAATACCAGAACTTACTCGCTGGATTCTCATCGTCTAACTCAAAACTTAATATAATTAATATAACACCCCCCCCCCTGTCGACATTTTGATTTTTGGCACACCTTAAATCAGAGGAGATAAAATGAAATTTAGGCAGCAGAAAATAAAGGCCAGTTTCATCAGTAAACCTCAAATTTTCAGTTCTCAGCCCAGATCGCTACCAACTGGGCTGCACCGGAGACTTGAATGAAGCACAGAAGCAATAGAGGAAGTTTCGTGCAATAAGGAGCTCAACATCACAAGTAGGGACCTGTAAAGACGTGACCAAGTCTGTTTTTCCACTAATTATTCTTCGTCAAATCTGCAGCGACAGCCAGTTCAAGGCTGACACTGGAGGATACAGACACTTTAGGCACCGTACCATGAGTTATCTAACGCTCGTGAGTTATCCACCATATTGAGCAATGTTCGGTTTTTGAAGGATTAATGAGATCACGACTGTCGGATTGGGTTGGAAGTTCAAAAGCAGATGGCTAGGTCACTAGGGTACATATTTTTTCAGAAAAGCTGTAGCTAGCTAGACAAACTGAGGTTTGTCGCGATCAGCAACAACACGCCAAGCAGTCGCGTACTCTTTAGCGTAGGGTGGGCCCATGCAAATGCCGAGCGGAAATTTTGTAGCTTTACGGAGCCTTGAACCTTCCGATCTACCGGTTGACTGTCAATTAGGTTACGCTGGTACCCTTTTAAGCTATCTTGGGGGTTCCAAAAAATTGCTTAGGAGGGTGTTATTTTCGCTGTTGTAGTTGGCCAACGCCTTCTTTCAGCATTTATGCTTTTAAGCAACCCTGACAGCCTAGCGGAGGGAGTGAGTCTGTTTGTTGACTTGAGGCACCCTAAGGGCAGACTCCGTCACCTCAAGGAGAAGGGAAGTTGACTGACAGGGAGGACCTCCTAATTATAGTGGATTCCGAACCACTTGGAGAACATAGTAAAGTCACACGATAAATTCGGAGGAGGCCAGGCCTCGACAGGCATTTTGACTCCCAGTCTCAGCGCATTATCATGTCCAACCATGATCCCCTGCGCTGTGCACACTACCAAGTTTGCTGCAGTTTTGAACATGCTCAGTTCTGTTGGATTCCACTTGGCCATTGGTGTTATTGTGAATTATTGTACTTGGGGCTGCTTAACATACAGGTAGAAATGACATCCATTAGAATGCTCATCGGTACTATCTTTAGAAGAAGATGTAAATTCCCGTCCAAACTTAGTACTGTACTTGAATAAGAATTTTTCTTCTTGGTTAACAATTTTTGTATTAGCATAATATGCAAAATTTTCCGATTTTGGTAATGTCCCAAGTCTAGCAGAGTATTGAATAAAAAGGGGAAACTTGAATAACGCTGAAAATTATTGTTTATATTGTATTAAGTTTGGCAAAATCATCAATTCAGTTTCCAAAATGTTAAAATAAAACTTTCCCAGTCATGTTCTAACTGCTTTTAAATTTGAATTTTTTTCTTCTGCTAAAGAGCGATGGGCTTAAAAGTCACGAAGAGAGATTTCACTTGTACTTTGCATATGGGCAACAAGTTTTTTAAACTGTCTATTGATAAATTGAAGTCATTGGAGCCTCTCTTAAAGACGTCTCGTTAAGGCGGAATCGAATCAAACAAGACTAAATTGAATTATTTGAATACCTCTTTACTCGGCCTTCAACCTTCCTCTTCACGTCTTCACCTATTTGTTTGGCCATCACCAACGTTCGGAGATGAGCGGATAGTGTCTAAATCCGACTCTATAGGCTTGCAACAATAGCAAGAGGGTGTGGTCGAGTATAATGTAAAATTCCCAGGCTTTGGATATGTTTAGCGATGTCATTCTGATGATATATTCGGAGAATTTAAAGGTCTTGATAGATGGCATTCATTGATTGATTGATTTTTTGAAATATTTAACGGGAGTGTAGCGGGGGACTCTAAGAGACGAATTTGAATATCGTTGAAGGTTGTCGCAGATAGACTGACTTAAGGGCTAGCCGATGATCACATTTATTTACTGATTACTTGCTGCTTAGCATATAAAAAAAAAAGTAAAAAAGTAAATTCGTGTCGGGGTGGTACTACCCGTGGTACAGGAGTTTTCAGGTTGCATCAACAGCCTCCTGTTTAACCTATCGACAGTCAGGGAAGACTGCCGGGACCGCCGGCTTTACATGCCCTCCGAAGCATGGTAGTCAGAAGATAAATAATTGTACCACTAGAAAATTTTTGGCATTCGGGTGGGACTCGAACCAGTCACCTTCTGGATGATAGTCCGAGTCGTTACCTCTACGCCATTCTGACTACTACATATGTACATATGCTTAGCATATGATAAGACTGACGACTGATACTTCTTTATCATTTAAGAGTGTACAGCACGTAGGAAATTGGCAGCCCGAAATTTAATACTTTTTATTTTTTATTTCATTAACTAAGCATGTTATTAAAGATCTCACTTAAAAGACTATACTTCATGCATCATATTATAAGATATTTTTAATTTTCGAAATTGTAGTTTTTACAGAAACATGCAAATATTTTATAAATAATAACTTTTCACGTTCATTTTATAAAAAAACTAAAATTAAGAAAACTAAAAATACTTTATTATATGATGCATGAAGTAGTCTTCTACAACTTTGATGAGCCTAATCTTTAATAACATGCTTAGTTAATGAAATTAAACTAAACAGTATTAAATTTCGGGCTACCAATTTCCTACGGGCTGTACACTCTTAAGTGACGCTTATATTGTTATTATTTTTGTTGTTATTACTAAATCGGCTGACGTTATTAGTCTATGTGAGCCAATCTTAGATCATATATTATAATACTGTAGGCAGGGCATTCCAGATGCACTGCATGAGAAAGTTGGGACACCAACATTATGTTAATCTTTTGCCAGTGGATGAAGACGTCAAAGACTCAAAGTCCAGATTACCTAGCAACAGACACTTTGTTGCTAGGTAACGTGGACTAGTTTTTTTTTGTTGAAAAAATCGTTAAAAGTTTCTAATTGAATATTTGAATATTAAATAAGTTTACCAAAGTTAAAAAATGTTCTCTCACTCCAATGAATTAATTAACTAAACAAAACTTGAAAATAATAGGTGCGCGCCTCTAAAAGCAGCTGCTTCTGCGCTTTTGCCTGTGTGTGACGTCATTTTATGTTGGTCCTTCGGAAATTCTAACATAGCATGTCTAGAGTATTATATGGTCTAAGGAGCCGATTCAATAATAACAACAAAAATAATGACAAGATAAGCGTCACTTCATAAGTATCAGTCATCGGATCGGGCCTTAGTTTTAACTAATTTAAAGGAACGACAAAATGCATGCCGCGGAGTCGGGTAAGAAACACCAACTCAAAATTCAAAATAATCATTTTGCTGGAATAATCACAGTCCCATCTCTCTTATATATTTCAGAACTCCAGACTAACCTGCCCATTAATTAAATAACAGTAGTGTCCCAACCTCTTCAATTATACAAGTGTCACGTCGGTCGTTCTTCATTAATTGAACGCTTTTAAGTGAAGTCCCCCCATCTATGATTTGAGTGCTTAATTAATGATGCTATGTGCTCTACCCTTAAATATTGACACAGCAACTTGCAGTAATTGTAGAAGTTTGCCTAAATGTGTCAATTAATTATAATGGAACGAAAAATGCCAGGTCCACAATTTCCTCCTGTTCAACGGCGATATAGCTTACTGTGAGCTTCTAAATGAAATGAAAACATCTTTACACATTAAAAAAGTAAAAAGTAAGAAATCAATTTTTTTCCTCAAAAAATTTTAAAAATAATAAATTCTAAAAGATGTACTCGTATCAGTTGTAGGGGACCCTTTAGAACGTGCTGGGTCCCCTTTTACTAGAAATAAAACTTAAAAACTATAAATATAATATTCCAATAATAAATAACTTAATATAAGGCTAGGAAAATAAGAAGCGACTATTAATAATTAAATTGCAATGGCTTGCGCCCGCCACAGGGCTGAACAGTGCCCACGTGGTACGCGGATACCTCGGTCTCATTGCAGTGCCGGCAGACGGTAGGACCTCCAGCTTGGTATAGTAACCTTGGTATATATAACCTGTAACATGGGCTGCGGTCGTTCGAGCCGTCTCTTTACCGACACTCAGTTTAACAACAATCATTCAACAATTTGGATGCATGCAATTCGAGAGTTAACCGCCATACCTCTAGCTCTCTATATATAGTACATGAAAGTCCAGATCGTTATCCACTATACACAGCGGCTTTCACCAGCGACTCAATAACCGCCTCACACAATTACCAAATCCCATCTGACCAGCTAGTGTGACAAGTCTGACAGGTTACTGGCAATATCTATCATGTACACGGACATTGAGGCCATCGAACACAGCATTATATTGCATGCACAATGTTAGAAGATTGGTCGGAGTCCAGGTTGCTGGCTTGCTGCAAGTCAGTTGTACCAATATGGTACACTGAATTTCCGCTAGCTATACAGGCCTCGACCTTGGGATTTCACCACCCTGGGAAACAAGTCTTTCAGCGCCCCCTTCCCCCATTAAAACAAAATGTTGTGAAAGGATATTGTAAGTAACGCGACCAAAGTATAAAATCATGGTTGACGCCCGCTCACATGCGCATGTTCTCACCATGCATAAGAACCGGTCCGAGTTTACTCGAATATGCATTCCAATTTATCAAAATTAGTAGATAGGGGAAATGAGTAATTTCATGGTAAATAATAATTTTCCTAAGGTTAAATTTCGGATGTCTCGGGGGGGGGGGGGGGGGTGTCCCCACCTGACGTCACTGGAGGTGAGGTAAATTCTAGATAGGTCAGACCAACACATTACCACACACTAATAATGGCAGGGACGCAATGCATTTAAGCGTGAATTTTCTATCATTTAAAAAAAACATTTTTTTTGCACAAAATCAAATAGTTTTTGGGAACGCAACCTGTCCGGTTTCGTTACTCAATTTAACAGCTAAAACATGTCTGAAGGTAGAAATCATCGATAGAAAGGTTTCGCAGAAAAATTATTTCTTAGACATTTTTCATTAAAATTTAGTTATTTTTATTTTTTTACCCCCAGAAGCAAACTATCAAGGGGCAAAGCGACCCCCCGCATTTGTCAACATTAATAACGACTACATTATATGTGAATTTAAAAGAAATCGTTGGAGCCGTTTTTGTGAAATAATTTTTGTATACGTTTTTTTTGAGTTTTTTGAGAATAACACCCCTCCAAATTAAGTTAGCCAAAAAAAAAAAAAAAAAAAAAAGATCCCGAGTTATGATTTTTGTAAACCTACATGCTAAATTTCATCAAAATCGATCGATTAGTTTGTCCGGAAATCGGTGAACAGACAGACAGAGCTACAGACAGACATTTCGTAAAAACCACTTTTTTTAGTTCCTGGGATCTCAAAACCTGTAAATCCATTGAAATCTTGGAATCGAAAATTTCGACCATCACAAAGCTTTCCTTATACTACGCATAAATTGGAAAGCAAAAATAATTAACTCATATTTCAGATGCTTGAGGTCCATTCAGTTAGGTCAGTGCTTTTTAATTATGTCATATTATTTTCCCAAATGTCTTGAATTTCGTACGAGATATTTTTCATTTCGACTGTCCCCCCCCCCCTTCCCGAAGCTTGGCACCATGGGCAAATGCCCAATCTGCCCATTTATAGGATAGGACCCGTAGCTATGGCCCATGCAGCAGGTAACAAACACCATGTGTATAACAAAATTCAAAATTATCGATTGACAGGAAACTAAGTAATATCTCATAAATCATACAACTCCAGACAATTCCGACAAACATCTTACATCTTACTAATTAAATGTCTCTGCAATTAGACAAACTGTCTTTCTTCAATAATTGAATGCTTTGCCCTGTCTATGATTTGAGTGCTTAATTAAAGATGCTATGTGCTCCACATTTAAATATTAATACGGATCATAGAGAGATTTCCTCAAAGACATATCGTTGGTGTATTTGAGGGTATTTCCTTTGGCAAAGCTATGTATGCGCAGAGAAATAATTTAATTAGTTAATTAGCTTTATCGTACTGTATATATGCTGCACATACTTTGCAATAGCTCGTGTTCATGACAAAGGATTTGAAATGTGGCTATGGTATAACTTTATTACCGCGTTTGTGCCGTCATTCATTTCTGGAACCTTTAGAAGGCCTCCTCCGCAAGGCTTTACTTTACCAAGTGCCGCTCAATCCAATCGCAGTACTTCACGTTTAACAGAACTGGGCCTATTGTATAATATCTTACCTGAAACAACAAGATTGCCGAATAAGTTTAAAATCATTACTAAAATTAAAAATAAGTTATCATAAATTAACCGTTAAAAATTAGTGACTGTTTACGTGCCCATAGTATTAGGACTTTGGTCATCTTTGGTTCGATCCTAAATGCGTAACTTTAAATATTTTTTTCATGTTACTATGAAAGTTATTAAAAATTTATTGAAACCGGTTATACAACTAGTTACTCCTTGGCGCTATGGCCCGTGAAGGCCTGCTCTGCCACATCGCGCAAGCCTGCGCGGTCTTGCGGTCCTACGGTCTCCTTCGCCAGTCATCGACGCCAAGGGTCCCCAGATCCACCTCGACGTCGTCCAGCCATCGCATCTGCGGTCGTCAAACTCGTCTTCTTCGGGTTACCTTGTGCTGTTGCAGTCCTATTCTCTGACATTCGTTCCACGTGCCCTAGCTAACTGATGCGGCCTCTCTTGATTTCGGCTACTATCGTAGGTTCTTGGTACATCAGTCAGAGCTTACCATTTCAACAGATACTCTCTCTGTGTAAACCAGTTAAATATAATAGTAAATACTATTATGTATATGTATGTGTATATATCTTTCGTTTCCTCGCTTTTAGCCCTAAGAGGGGTCAGCGATGCGACATGTTCTCTTCCACTCCTTGCGATTCTGTGCTTCGGCTGCGATTGCTCCTACAATTCTGAGGTCTTGACGGACTTTTGCTTCTACCGCCAGCCTGGGCCATCCTCGTCTTCTTTTTCCCTCGGCTTCGATATATATAATTATATAGAGTTCTATTTAGGAGAGATCGGGACATTCGAGTGCACCTTTAATCCTAGAGCCACCTGATGCCCACGTTTCTAATGACGAGCCATTGAAAAAACGTATCATCTGGCCCCAGGATTCAAGAAATAATTTTGGCGCTATTGAATTTCCCATCTGTTATTCAGTTACAGTATATCAGTATATCGAAGTCTAGTCTGACGTTTCAAATACAAATTTCAATTAACAAACAAAACAATAGTGGAGTAATAAAACTTGTTATAATAACTGGAGTAAATACACAAATAATTGTTATGAAAATACTTTTGTCAAAGAAACCCACTAGCATGGCCGTAGCCAAGGGCGGGGGGTTCAAACCCCTCCCCCCCCTGAAATAAAATGGCTTCATACTAGATAGAATCGGATTTTGAGAGGAAAAATAAAAACCACTACGTAATACCCAATGAAATTTCTAAACCCCCCCCCCAAAAAAAAAATCCTAGCTACGGCCTTGCCCACAAGTGTAAAATACAAATAAATATATTTTTTTTATGGGTTTTTATGGGCTACTAACACTAATAAGTGTCTTGTGAACCCTCGCCGTGGTCTGTGACTTTGCCAAATTTACTACTACTAACATAGTGTGCTTCTTTGACAAAGTTAATTTATTCAAAATTATTTGGGGTTTACTAACTCTAGTTATTATAACAAGTTTTATTAAAACACTAATTTTGGCTTGTTCATTAATCAATCATCAATAAAATAGCACTAAGTCACGAGTAATCAAATTTTTTCAACAAATTTCAAATAAAGCCCGCGAAACGTAACTTCAACTCCAACTGCTACGTTTCTATAGATGGAGTAATAAATACTAGCGTAAGTTCCGGAATAATTAAAATGCATTCCTCGCTCAAAGAGAAATGTTCATTTGCATGTGAATATGCACTGTACGTATATGTTTGGTAAATTATTGAACGGACATACTACGTGAGTCGGTTGCGTTTTGAATTAAAACCCGGCCATGTACCGGACAATAGCACTTTCGTTGGCAGGAGACAGCGTCGTGAAAGTGTCATGCAGCTAGTGTCCGAGCCATCTGCTGCCACGTGTAATGAAAGACAGGTCACTAGGGCGTCGGACACTGCGATATGGTTGACAAAACAATTACCTACTGAGCCAGATTTTTCTAGACCTACTGTATTTGAAAAAAAAAGAAAGATGAATGCAAAAAAATCTGTTTTATAACGGACAAGGCCGTGCCCAGGTTTTGTTTTGGGGGGGGGGGTCCAATTTTTTTTTACGTATTTCATTAATGAAAGTCCATTCGATCCAGTTATTTTATTTTATTTCGGAGGGGGTCCGAATCCGTTGGATCACCCCCCTGGGCACGGCCCTGATAACGGGTTCATTATTATTTTAAAGCGCTGGTATATACACGATTTGAACTTTGCTCCACACCAACGAGTCCTTTGATTTGAAACCTCAGAGCTTAAACCGCAATGGATTGTCTAGCCACGGTTCTTCTTCTTTTAATGTCTCTTCTATCGAAGATTGGCGATCATCATGGCAATTTGGACCTAGGAGACTGCCAATAAACATAATAGTCTCCTTAGTAACCTTGTAAAACTTGCTGTCACTCATTGTTAAAAATAACAACTTTGTATAGTTTTACGTAATAAAATTAAATTAAAAAAATACACAACCGGTTTCGGCTCACGCCATCGTCAAGTGCAAGGAGACTGCTGCTCTGAAGAGGGCAGCTGGCTGTTGCCAAACCACTGCCTCAGGTTATGCAACCAGGATGTTCTTCTTCTGCCGGGAGCCCTCTGCCCTTCCATATTCCCTTGTAAATAAATAAATAAATAAATATGTATTTCTGTTCAATTAAGTTTAAAAGTAATGAACAAGAAAGTATATCGTCATTGGATTATTACACGCAGAAGGCGATACTTTTCGTTCTTCAGACAAAGTCTCAGTCTTAATATAATGCAATAAACTTCGGGTGTTTGCTAAGCATAAAAAGAACACATGGAAAGACTTATTTTTCTGAAAATAAAATCCAGGAAAAGGGATGAAGGAAGAGGCTTAGGACTAAGATGATCGATGGGAGCACGTGTTGTCAGCAGGTTGGCGTCGGGGGTGGGGGGGGGGGAATGTTGACATTGCGGAGAACCAACAAAGGTAGCCACCTTCCGCTAGAATGACAGCTATGTGAAAAACGCTTGTCGATAATGTGATATACAGCATGTATGAGACGTTCACATAGTTGTTGCGAAGTATTTTAACGTTCAGGGTGTTTACATTAATAGCAGACGATAAAACTTGGTTGAATGCATTCCATCTATAATAACCGGTACAAATGAACCCGTACCTGCTTTCCTATTTATCAATTAGTACAAGTTGTGTACTGTAATATTTCCATCATAAATAACTGTTCCATGGTTAAATATGAGATGCGGAGCCTACTTGGAGCTAAAGAGAACGACCCAAGACAGGGAGGAGTGGAGAAGGAGAGATTTGCTGCAAACCAATCGTTAGATTGAAGCCAAAGACGGAAGAAGATTAAATATTGGCTACCTACAGGGTACAGATTTTATCTATCCTAGAGCATTGTATTTATTGATGGGACCCTTGCATATTCTAGATTGGGCAGACCAATATTACAATACTACACAATAATGATATGTACAATGCATTGGGGCTAGGATTTAAGTTTTTTTGTTCGAAACCAAAAACTTGCAACCTATTTAGCACATAAAACACGCCTGAAAGTATGGAAAGGTAAGGTTCCTCAGAAAATATTTTTAGTTAATTATTAAAATTGCGCCTTATATATTTTGTAACTTATACATCCCGAATAAATCTATCACTGGTGACGCTACCTATGCATAGTGGTAACAATAATAATTACTACAATATCGGGATGTGTATTTAATAGAATTTACGCCAGAGCCGTTAAAAAAAAAATTAAATAAATACCACTGAGCATTAGTTCTGTGAACCTCCATGGCAAATTTAATCAAATTCCATTGGGTAGTTTGGCCGCAAATAAAGTTACAGACCGATAGACAAACTGAGGAGCAAACTTTCAAAACGGCACAATTCCATTTTCGTAAAATGTTCAGGAAACACGAAAAACATAATTATTTTGGCTTTATCATAATGGGAATATAAGATTTTAACCCTTCAAAATACTGGGTTAAATTTTTTTTGTTTTTTGTTTTGATTAGCAATCCTGATTCGACTGGAAAATCGATGATAAAATCAATTTTTAATATTCATGGATTTGTGATGTTTTGAAAGTTTGCTCCTCAACTGGGATCTCAAAATGTGTAATTCGTTGAAATCTCCAAATCAAAAATTTCGACCAACTTAATGCTTTGCATACATGCTAACGTATAAATAGGAAAGAAATAAAGGAATCTAACAAATATTTAGGTGGGGTTTCCACCGACCTCTCATTGCAGAATGCACTTATGTTGACGTGGTAGCAGACATTGAAGACTTAGGCGGGGTTTCCACCGACCTCGCATTGCAGAATGCACATGACATTGACGGAAATTTTTGCTTTACTCTATGCCATAGTTAAAATTGATCAATGATCATTGAGTAAAATCACAAACAAACAAACTAAAATTAAAAAATGACGTCATGAGATATTTTAAACACAAACATTTTAATAGATTTCTATAAAATGAAAAATTCAATGTCATTTGCATTCTGCAATGAGAGGTCAAGTCTTGAATGTCTGCTACCACGTCAACTTAAGTGCATTCTGCAATGAGAGGTCGGTGGAAACCCCGTCTTACCAGAACTCAGAACAAAAATCGCTTAGTTATAAGCAAACACAAAACAAACCTGCCAGCATATGTTTCTACTCATACCCATCAGGATTGGGCGAAGTAAAAAAGCCGTTTAGGAAGAGTCCCGAACCTCAAACTTCCGTTTCGTAGCCCAGGTCTCTACCAACTGGACTAATCCGGAGCCTCCAGTCTGCCAATCTTCTGTATGTTACAGAATAAAATGTGCCCTGGCAGTTGTCAACCCCGTTCCCTTGCCCCGCCACTTCGCTAATGCTACGCAACATATCTGACTCCAGACAGCATGCCAATCTAATTGTCTGAGTGAGATTCAGCTAGGATGGAACCGATTCCTATCTCTTCCCGATGAATCAGTTCTGCTTACGAATTGTTGGATAAACCAGGTTCTCCCCAGTCCCCATAGTGAAAAGTACTCTGTCAACTTTTACAGCAAAAGTATTGCTAGAAGCATTCCTGGAGCAAGTTTCACCCGAAAAAAGTATACAAGCTTTTTTTCTAATAAGCTAATCACATGTAAACTATTTAATGAATGTATTGGATATTTTGCAGTCACGTGACCCCCCTTTCTAAACATCCAACTTAAAGTGATGGGGATAAATATGTGTTTTCCTACTATTTCTAGAAACAAAAATAATTTTAAGTGACATGAAATAAATCTACAAATACATTAAAATATTAAAATGGGTTTTCAAAAATTGACAAGTAGCCTATAGCTACTACTAAATGGTTTCAGCCTCTCCGGCCACGTGACGGTCCCTCTTAAGTCACTCAACCCTCAACAAGACAGTGCTACGAAGTCCTGCTCCAAACTCTACGCTCAAACTAGCTTCAAAACTCAATTTTCCCACACTATAAACTCCAAAATTTCCCCAAAAGTAGGAACGTCAAAGGAGACGCGCTCTTCTAATTATTCATACCTCCCCCCCCCCCTTCCCTTCCCATCTCTCCACAATATAATAGTCCCTTTTGGAGATGAAACCAGGGGCAAAATTACTGGGAGAATGATAATGTCATTCCCACAAGCAGTTGACTATGATGGGCGGTTGACAGAGCAAAGGAAGCGTGAGAGATGCGGTGTTGGGTGGGGGGGGGGGGGGGGTGTAAGCGGTGGGGGTACGCAAGAGTCTGCACATGTCAGCAATTCAAAGAAGCAGCTGACGAGGCGTCCAATGCAACTGGCCGCTCACCTGGCCGCTACTCTATGCCATAGTTAAAATTGATCAATGATCATTGAGTAAAATCACAAACAAACAAACTAAAATTAAAAAATGACGTCATGAGATATTTTAAACACAAACATTTTAATAGATTTCTATAAAATGAAAAATTCAATGTCATTTGCATTCTGCAATGAGAGGTCAAGTCTTGAATGTCTGCTACCACGTCAACTTAAGTGCATTCTGCAATGAGAGGTCGGTGGAAACCCCGTCTTACCAGAACTCAGAACAAAAATCGCTTAGTTATAAGCAAACACAAAACAAACCTGCCAGCATATGTTTCTACTCATACCCATCAGGATTGGGCGAAGTAAAAAAGCCGTTTAGGAAGAGTCCCGAACCTCAAACTTCCGTTTCGTAGCCCAGGTCTCTACCAACTGGACTAATCCGGAGCCTCCAGTCTGCCAATCTTCTGTATGTTACAGAATAAAATGTGCCCTGGCAGTTGTCAACCCCGTTCCCTTGCCCCGCCACTTCGCTAATGCTACGCAACATATCTGACTCCAGACAGCATGCCAATCTAATTGTCTGAGTGAGATTCAGCTAGGATGGAACCGATTCCTATCTCTTCCCGATGAATCAGTTCTGCTTACGAATTGTTGGATAAACCAGGTTCTCCCCAGTCCCCATAGTGAAAAGTACTCTGTCAACTTTTACAGCAAAAGTATTGCTAGAAGCATTCCTGGAGCAAGTTTCACCCGAAAAAAGTATACAAGCTTTTTTTCTAATAAGCTAATCACATGTAAACTATTTAATGAATGTATTGGATATTTTGCAGTCACGTGACCCCCCTTTCTAAACATCCAACTTAAAGTGATGGGGATAAATATGTGTTTTCCTACTATTTCTAGAAACAAAAATAATTTTAAGTGACATGAAATAAATCTACAAATACATTAAAATATTAAAATGGGTTTTCAAAAATTGACAAGTAGCCTATAGCTACTACTAAATGGTTTCAGCCTCTCCGGCCACGTGACGGTCCCTCTTAAGTCACTCAACCCTCAACAAGACAGTGCTACGAAGTCCTGCTCCAAACTCTACGCTCAAACTAGCTTCAAAACTCAATTTTCCCACACTATAAACTCCAAAATTTCCCCAAAAGTAGGAACGTCAAAGGAGACGCGCTCTTCTAATTATTCATACCTCCCCCCCCCCTTCCCTTCCCATCTCTCCACAATATAATAGTCCCTTTTGGAGATGAAACCAGGGGCAAAATTACTGGGAGAATGATAATGTCATTCCCACAAGCAGTTGACTATGATGGGCGGTTGACAGAGCAAAGGAAGCGTGAGAGATGCGGTGTTGGGTGGGGGGGGGGGGGGGGTGTAAGCGGTGGGGGTACGCAAGAGTCTGCACATGTCAGCAATTCAAAGAAGCAGCTGACGAGGCGTCCAATGCAACTGGCCGCTCACCCCCCCCCCCCCTCTCTTCTGCCAACAACTTCAGAGTAATACTGCGGATGGGAAGCGGGGAGGGGGGGGGGTCTACGTTTTTGACCTTCGGTAATATATGGATCTCGCTGTGGAGAGATTGGTCAATAAACATTTTTGATATTTACGGGACCTTTGTAGGTTTTGTATTACCATGCAAACGGGGGAGTTGTGACAACCCCAAAGCCCTGGAAAATATTGTGAAAATGTAGTAGTAGTATCAGTAGTATAGTATGTCCCGAAGGTGAGAAATGCTACTAACTTCTCTAAATTGCTTAGACGGCGGGGTTCTCAAAGTGTGGGTCGCGGCGTGGTCTCGTCTGCCAGTTATACACTAGATCGAAGTGAATTGAAAGTTTTTTTATTAAGTCATATATTTTTTAAAGATTGGCGGGAACAAAAGATATATATAATAGAAATTGGCGGGAACCAACGATATTAAATAGAATAGATCGCTAGACCAATGCCCCCCCCCTTGCTCCTATTCCTGCGTACGCCCATGGACTGTAAGGCTATTTTTTAGGATGGAAATCGAAGTAAAACTTGCAATGTAGAATTTAGAGGGTCGCGATGCAATTTTATATCATTTAGGGGTCCGCGACGAAAAAAAATTTGAGAACCTCTGATAGAGACCATCTCATAGAGGAAGCTTTCTACACTGTCACTGTGACATTATCACAATGATAATGACAGAACTACCAGATTTTGACGATATTTTGACGATTTTACTTTATTCTTTCTTGTCGATTACTTGATTGTATAATTTAACAGAAATATATATTTATTTATTATTTATTTACTTTTTATGAACCTAAGCCAACTTATAGAGGCGGCCCCAGACCTCATAAAAGGGGGAGGCACTTGTCAGTAGCGTAACGATAGGTTTTCGAAGGGGCGGTGTATAATTTGGCGACCCTCCACCCATTTTCATAAAAGTACATAAAATGGGGAAAGCTTCTACAATAATGAGAGTAGTCCTTAGTGTCCTTTGCGCATGAGCCGGAGGACTCGGAGGATATGAAGGCGGGCCGGGGGTCTCCCCCCGGAGAATTGTTTAAAAAAATAGGGCTGAAATAGTGGTGTTTTACGCATTTTGAGTTCAGTTAACACTTGGATTTTAGAGGCAAAGAATATAACTGCCTTCCAAAAAATTGCCCGCAGTGCCGGTCGCTGCGTCCACCTTTGCCTACTTGTAGTGGCCCATTCGTCCCCTTTTCACGATCCCATGGATTTCGGACATTATCTATATTGTTTCCTCATGGATTCTTGGCCATTGACTCGTATGCGTCTTTGATGTCAACCTACTCCGACTACAAGCGATAGTGGGCAAGCTGAGACAAACTTACGATTAACGCAATGAAACAGGCGAAAGCATGACTTAACCAAGTACAGATATAAGTCTTGTGAAAAGGCGGGGTTTCCACATGCGTCAATGGTTAATGGTAAATATGGTTTTGACGTGGCAGCAGACATTTATAGTATGTCTTTCATGTCTGCTAAAACGTCAATACCACATTTACCATTGACCATTGACGTATGTGGAAACCCCGCCAAATGTAAGTTTCATTGTTCGATAACATTGCATTAATTGAATAAGAAATAAAAATCTCACTCTGGTTTTTAATTATTATCGACAACTGGCATTCTTTCCGAGGTATAAGACCGTCTAATGATAAGTGGTCTTACAAAATCAAAACTTTTAATTTTAATCAGCCAAACCCGGAAATCAAAATTCTAATCCCACGTCGGTGTTTTGTGCTTTTCGTGGACGGAAAGCTTTGTCATTACACCATCACTCGCTATTTCGTTATGATACTGGCTTAATTTTATCCTATATTTCCTATATGCTATAAGTATTGTAATTACTTTTAAGAAAAGTAAAAGATTGAAAAAAACGAAAACACGTTTTAGTATTTTTTATGAAACACTTCCCTAATTGGTGGAACGTTGTTTTTTATATAAAAAATAAATAAACAGTGATAAATTTCTAATAATAAATAGGTAAACGCCAAATGCTTGGCTTATACACCAGACTTATAATGGATAAAAAATGGCGGATGACAATACCTGTCTAATATAGAGCCCTATTGTATTGTAAACACACAAAATAAATTTAAAGGTGTACATAATGTCACAGACATGCAAAGTACAAAATTCCCATGCAAAAGTGATTTAATTAATTGCTTTTTTTTGACTGGTAAAACCCAATATGGTGCCTGTCAACTTAATCCAATTTTTTTTTCCCGATATAGGATTGAATAGGTGGAAATATAGGGATAAAAAATCTATGCATAGCAATTAATTCGCTATTATTCCTTTATCTGCAACTCGTTTGATAATGCAATATCAAAACCATTCCGATTGTACGGATATTACATTTTCAGTTATATCGGAGAAACGAATATTGCAAATAGGGGAATAAAAGTGTGAAAAAGTGTGATATGCTCCAAATTGCATTGAACTGCCAATTGCATTGGAAGTATCTCGTTCTGAGAAAAAAATGAAATTAGCAGTCAATACCAATGGAAAAATATTTGAATTAAATTGTGGAAAGCTTTCATTTTTCGATTCGACTCGACCCCAATGTGTCAGGCACAAAGCAACAGCGGACAATATAATACTCATGTACACCTGTATAATGGTAAAAATTAAATTATAAATTTCCCAGGAAATATTGATCAAAATGCTGAGGACTCGTGAGTTAGAAGAAACAACTATATGTTCCTCCACATTTTAATGTGTAGTATATATCGTGTAAGGCGGGGTTTCCACATACGTCAATGGTAAATATGGTTTTGACGTGGTAGCAGACATTTTTAGTATGTCTTTAATGTCTGCTAAAACGTCAATACCACATTTACCATTGACCATTGGCGTATGTGGAAACCCCACCTATGTGACTGTCTAACAAGGGCGGATCCACCAGAAAATTTAGGGGGGTCACAAGTTTTTTGTAAGTTTAAAAGGTAGTTTTTTGGTTGGAAAGTAGAGTTTTATCCCATTTTTTTTTTTAAAACCTGGTATCTTATGAATTTACTATGAATTTACTCATTTAGGGGGGGTCATGACCCCCCTGTGGATCCGCCACTGGTCTCAACACTGTGATCAGTCGGTGTAAGTCACTGCATCAAAATGTAAAGAATCATTTCTTTTCTGCCACGCTACCTCAAAGATAGCTCTACGATCAATTTATTTAGGTTGGTCCATTTCACAATGCTACACTACTACCAGTACCTAATTTTTGGCACCACTGGTCCAACGTTTTGATATTTTATACAATATTATTATTATTATTATTATAAACACCATTGAGGACAACATCATGAAATATTTTTATAAAAATAAGCAAAATGTAGACATGACAGAGTTGTCCAACGAATTTCTGGACACATTTATACGTGAAATAAAATTAGTAACTGTAAAATGCAATAAAAAAATTTCAAACGTATTTACCCCCAGCAGGCAGCAAGACACAACAGACGTATTTAAATTTAGCCAAGTAACCGAGGAGGATATAAATAAAATAATATTAAAATTAAAAAATAACAATTCGCCAGGAATTGACCAACTAAGAGTAAGGGATTTAAAAAGTCATAAAATATTGATAAAACTAATCTATAAAATAATACACGGATCCCTAGAACATGGCAAAGTGCCAGACATAATGAAAATTTCCGCAATTCGTCCAATTTACAAATCCGGAAAGCATAACGACATAAAAAATTATAGACCAATCAGCTTACTAAGCTTAGCAGAAAAAGTCCTAGAACAAGTTGTGCATAACCAATTAACGTCCTACATAGACCGCAATAAAATTATTACTCCCAACCAATATGGGTTTCAAAGAAAAAAAAGTGCGGAGATGTGTCTAAGCGATTTTACTGAGTACATTAACAAAGCATTACATTCAATTAAGCAAGCATTCGTCTTGTTTGTAGATTTTTCGAAGGCCTTTGACGTCCTTCCCCATAATAACATAATTACAAGCTTAAGTGAAATAGGAGTGAAGGGGATTGAACTTGAATGGTTTCAAGATTATTTAAGAAATAGAAAAGCGACGGTGCGCCTGAATGAAAAAACTGGAAAACTGAAAGCTTGGGAGTCCGGTGTGGCCCAGGGTAGTAAAATCGGACCCCTATTGTATATACTTACAACCAACTCA
This sequence comes from Psococerastis gibbosa, assembly GCA_963971405.1. Lineage (NCBI taxonomy): Eukaryota > Metazoa > Arthropoda > Insecta > Psocodea > Psocidae > Psococerastis > Psococerastis gibbosa. Next base: position 44,853,737 of record OZ020484.1, read on the forward strand.
ATACCAAAACTTCTAGGAGCAGAATTATTTATGTTTGCTGATGACATTGCCATAGTAATAGTAAATGACAGCACAGAAGAAGCATCAAAAGAAATGAACAAAATAATAAGAAAACTACAGAAACTAACACACGATGTGGGTGTCACGATAAACTGCAATAAAACAAAAATTGTTCACATGCGAAACAGGGGACCGGTTTATAAGAGGAAAAAATTTATTTTCCACACTCATCACTGTCTTCACCAAACAAACTCAAAAAACTGTGACTGTGTAGAAGAAATAGAGATTAAGGAGGAGCATAAATACCTTGGGTTAATATTGGACAGTAGACTAACATGGCAGAATCAAATTGATTGTATATACAAAAAAATGAGGTCCGGGTGTTGTGCCATACAAAAATTAAAATATTGCCTTCCGCTAAAAACCCTAAAAATGATTTACCATGCACTAATAGAATCGGTATTAAATTATGGAATACAAACTTGGGGGAGAGATAACAACAGCTATTTCACAAAAATACAAAAAATACAAAATAAAATAGTAAAAAACATGCTATCTAATAAATTAAACAAAAAATTTAAAAATATAGACGAAAAATACAGATTTCTAGATATACTACCAATAGGAAAACTGTACAAATATCTTATAATAAAGAATAACTATTTTATGTATTTAAGCAAAATTGTTGGAAACACACAGAATAAGAGGCAACTGAGAAACGTAGACACATTGAGACAAAATATTCCTATAACACATAATAAGTACGGCAGACGCCTCAATGAAACAGTTTTACCAGAGATATTTAACAAATTGCCACTTAAACTAAAAGAATTGAACAAAATAGGGAAAATAAAAAAAGAATTAAAAAAATACTTAATTTTAAATACAGACTATTAGCCATTTCATTATACATATAATTTTACATCAATATATAATAATAGATAATAGTATAAATAATAAATATAGATAAATACATCCTTCAGAGTTCAGAAGGATCTCACTCATTGCAGAAAGCTAGAGTGAGTACTATATAATGGTTAATTATTATTAATTATTATTAATTATATTTATATCTTGCAGAGCCACTGCACTATGATCGCTCGATAAGCGGAAGCTTGAGCGTGATAATGCTGATTAATAACAAATTGTTGTTCTCAATATATGCACCTTGTCCGGGGTTACCGGTCAAGGAAAAAAGTGAAGTGATGTGATATTATTATTATTATTATATATTGATAAATAAAATAAAATTCCAGAAAGCAAGATTAGTGCCGCTACCGAGACATCTAGCTGCACACTGCTCAATTTCCTCCAATGTCACTAATAACCTCTTATTGTTATGTTTTCCTGATTGGTGGGAGGCATGTTTTCGCTTTCTGTTTCAACACGCTAACTCATTTTTGACTTAATACTTCCTAACCTGCTAATATTTTGTTTCTAGACCACCCTTGAAGGTAAGGACACCAATTACGGTTACATAAATAAATAAGTAAGGAATTTTTATTGATTCTATTACTAAGCCAACCTAGCGGAGTTAGGGCTATAAAGGCCTCTCTTACACTCAACTAGGAAGGCCCGGGACCACCTGGTTTACATGCCCTCCGAAGCATGGCCAGAAAATGTAGGAAGTGTAGGGCTCGAACCAACAACCTTTCGGGTGAAAGTCAGAGTCCGTACCACTACGCTACATATCCCGACTAATAGTATATAGTATAGTATTATAGACCCAGATTACTACTTACTTACTTACTCCTTACTTACTTACCTACTTACTTACGGCCCATGAAGGGCCTTGGCCTGCTCTGCCACATCCCGCGTTATCCTTCGCCATCAACAACAAGGGTCGGCAGATCCATTTCGAAGTCGTCCCGCCATCGCATCCGCGGTCGTCCCACTCGTCTTCTTCCTTGGGGCACCTTCAAGGCCGTGGCCATGGGGGTTCAACCCCCCCCCCCCCCCCGAAATGAAATGGCTTGATACTAGATAGAATCGGATTTTGAGAGAAAAAATAAAAACCACTATGTAATTTCCATTGAAATTTCTAACCCCCCCCCCCCGAAAAAAATTCTGGCTGCGGCCATGGGCACCTTGTGTAAGGCTACTCTTGTTGCCCTAAAGTCTGGCATTCGTTCCAGTCACATGATGCGGGCCCCCTTGATTTCGGCTACTATCGTAAAGTTCTTGGTAGGGCTATATCCCGTAGAGCTCATCATTTCCACGGTTACGCCACTCTCCCTGTCCCTCCCTCCCTCTCCCTGATTTTGCACTGGTCCATACACCTTTTGGAGTATCTTACGCTCCCACCTTTCAAGCAGCTTCTCTCTCCTCCGAGAGGTTACGACTGGTCGGATTATCGTTCGATATACCTGTTTTATTTCCTTGCATCTTCTCGATAAGGTTCTTGATTTGAGTAGATGGAGCGTGCTGATATAACATCTGTTCCCAACGCAGATTCTCTCTTTTATTTCCTCACTCCGCCACCAGGGGGGTGGGTGGTAGGGGACCGGAAACTCCCCCACCATAGACCCAGGTTGGACAGAAAAATTTTACGTAGGTCGAGTTTCAAACCACATCCTTCCGGACAGGACCTCGAAAATTCGAAATGACGGTGATTTTTTTTATGGTGGAGCAGGGAACTGTAATGCATGCTACAAAAAGTATTAGATGGCAGACACGCCAAGTTCCCTCCCCCAAAAATTTCGAGGAAATAAAACATGTTTATGTTTGAATCTGCACTGCAACTGGTATTAATTTCAAATTGTTGGGGTTGTAAAATATCTCAAGACCGCCCCCCCCCCCGATATTTCGGCAATTTACGCTAATGCAGACACGCGTGACCTCAAGGAGTCAGAGAGCGTTCTCTTACATTATATGAAAAAAAATTTCTAAGCAAGACACTCTTATTACTACCAAATTGTCCTCGGAAAAATTCTTTTTCAAAAAAACAAAAGTGATACAGCACGAGCGCTACTGCCAGTGACAACAAAGGTAAACAAAATGTACTCAATTCGGGGGCCTCAGAGCGAAAGAGATAGTGGGGAGAGGACTCGAAAAAGGCGATGGGGAGATTGCATTACAGTTGGTCGGTCAAAGTGAAAACGGAAATCATTACGCACTCAAAACATTGTCCGATTTTCATTTCAGGGAGAGCATTTCATTCGCCTCCTCCTCGGGGAGTTCAGATGTTTGGTTTGGACTTTATAATAACAATTCAATTTATTTTTCTCATCATGCAACTCGTATTAGTATATGGGAGCCTGGAAATCAATTGTCTATGGAATAGGACATTCTGATAAGTATAAAAGGGGTGCTTTAGAGCAGGGATCGGGAACCTTTTTTGTTCCCAGAGTCATTATTCAAGGCCATAGCTAATCATGAACATTTTTTGTTCCCAGAGTCATTATTCAAGGCCATAGCTAATCATGAACATTTTTTGTTCCCAGAGTCATTATTCAAGGCCATAGCTAATCATGAACCTTCGTGGTGCCATACATACGACGATGTGAGTTGCCTATTAGCAAAAGCAATCCTGTCCACCCAGGTCGATTTTTCAGAAACCGCAAAAAACTGCTGTGCCGCAACGCCATGAGATATAACATTACAGTTTTTAAAGCTAATTTTACCAGTATTAAAATTGCTTATGCGTCTCAATATCTGATTCATCGGATAGAGTATTGAAAAATAAAGAAAATGGCGCGAAAATCTCAAAACTGAAAAAAATGGAGAGGATTGCTTTTGCTAATAGGCAACTCATTTGACAATTTTAATTTACACTTTCTTGTCAATTACTTGCTGATTACTTGATTGTCTTGTATAATTTAAGAGAAATATACTATATAGGCTACATAGTATACGTATATTTATTTATTTATTATTTATATATACTGGTGGAGGAGGAGATCAACATAGGCTAAGTTAGTTTCATTTTATTTACTTAAGGCTGAGTGTTCAAAATGTTTTGTAAACAAGAAATTTTGCTGATTTTTTGACGAAAATAATTTATTGCTCATTCCACAGATACAAAGAAAACAAAGTGAACAGATAAAAAACTCAAAAAAATCCAAGTTATCGCAGGAAGTTTATATTTTCTGAACTGAAATATTATTACCTTAAAAAAATTGGATAAAGAGCCTTAAACCCATCTTGTAGCACAGTTGTAAATCTGTAAGAGAAATAGACAGCTTTCACAGAAAGCTCGTATTTTTTAAGATTTTTTTTCATCTGTTCCCTTTTATATCTTTGTAGCTGTGGAACGAGCAATTAATTAATTTCGTCCAAAAAGTACGATAATTTCTTGTTTACAAAACATTTTTAACACTCAGGCTTAAGTAGCCTAGGTCAATTAAAATCAAAGAAAGGAAAACAGATTAAACAAAAAGTAGGACACATTTTCGTTAGTCAGGGCGCAAATAGGGTCCTCCACAGAGGTAATGTGGTTTATTTTGGATCATATTATATGGCCTGGAGGTTTCCCCCTGGGAAATATTTGAAATTTATTTAATATTTCAGAAGATTTCTTGTCGGTCAGTCAGTCTGGAGTAAGTCCTGGCTCCGGAGCCACTGCCATAAAGAGCTATAGCTCTTTCTAAGATTCCAGGTTTAGTCATCTTCTTCACATTGCCGAACGGTAATTTTGTCTTGTTACATTATCTTGTTTAGATTTTAAATTAAACCCAGGCTAATGTTAAAAAGGTAAACAAGATAATTTTTGAATGGCAACTGCTACTTAAAATTGTTTGGTTACATTTTAAACCCCTAGATTAAGTTTTACTAAACGGGACAGTAGGCTCGCGGGTCCAGTAAACTGTAAACTATACTATACCCTAGAATCTAGCTAGATATTTACACAGACATAGTTTAGTCGGGCTCACGCCTGTTACAATTTGTCAATGGCAACCATGTGGGAGCTTGTTCACTGCCGCTGTAGCAGGTGTGGGCTGATATTAGTGATATTGTGTGTGTGGACGTATTGTGAATGTGTGCCAATTCATATGGAAACTACCAAAAATGTCAAAAAAAGGGCAAGGTTCTAGGTAGTAGGTCTACAGTATTCCATTAGAAAGCCCTTCAATGTACCATTTCATTTATTCCCCCCCCCCTTACTCTAATATGCAGATCAGGGCATGTAAAGCAGGCGGTCCCGGGCTTTCCTAGTTGAGTGTAAGAGAGGGCTTTATAGCCCTAACTCCGCTAGGTTGGCTTAGTAAAAGAACAAAAAAGTCCTTATTCATGTATCCTCTTCTTCTTCGAATATCGAAGATTAGCGAACCTCATGGCAATCGCAGACACGAAGATATCGTACTTCGGGCTCCCCAAAAGGAAGACAAGTATGTTGAGTATCAAATGTACCTACATACAGGTAGTCATGATGACTGTACTGGGGAATATTGTAAGGCGCTTATTCCACCGTCGTCAATAGTGATTATTGACACGGTATTGATGTGGTAGCAAACATTTTTAGACTGTCTTTAATGTCTTCTACCACGTCAATACCACGTCAATAATCACTATTGACGTCGGTGGAATAACCGCCTAAGGCAGTGGTATCCCGTTGCCCGATGCAGATGTAAATTCATAATCGAAACTCGAAAGCATTTTATTAAAAAATAGATTTTTGCTTCCAATGTACCTACAATAGCTATAGTACATTCGTTAATATAGCTGACTTGCTATATAAACCTTACAGCCAGAGAGCACAATGTGCAGCTCGCTGACTCCATTATAAATAATTTAATTAAAAAGTACTTGAACCCAGCTATGGTTAGTCACTGAAACTTTTCGGATCCCGGGGCGAACAATTTCATAAAGGGTCGGCTATACCATAAAGGAAGGCCGTAAAGAAATTGCTGTAGGAGAGGAAATTTGCGGTGGCTTTGAATGTTCAGGTGTAAAATTTACAGCTGTTGGCGATGTCCACTCACCTTTCACTCGGGGGCAATATTCAGAAATTGTCAGCAGTATCTGTATTGTAATAGGAATCTGAGAAAGGCTCAAACAATGTAACAGCAAAGACATTCACGGCCGGAGTCGAATGAAGAACCAGTAGAATCCGGGCTGATGGGCCGTGGTCGAAACGAAAGCGAACTTCCAAACGTTTCGTCAACATCTGCGGTCGAGATCTTCAGTCGACATCACAGTCGCTGCTGAGCCTCCGAGATACAATCTTAGAAGTCTACGCAGTTCCACTGAAGATGTCGACCGCAGATGTTGACGAAACGATTGGAAGTTCGCTTTCATTTCGACCACGGCCCATCAGCCCGGATTCTACTGGTTCTTCATTCAAAGGCTCTAACAGTCATCGGAAACTTGAAAATTAGCCTAACGCACATTGCCGTAGTTTCAAAGCACCTTAACAGGTTAAGCTACGTGGAAAGTTAGCACCCAAATATTGGACTTTTTTATTGACTTTTCATTTTTTTTTAAAATTAACAAAGCAAGTTATTAAAGATTTGGCTCATGTATGTTGTAGCAGACTACTTCATGCAGCATATGATAGAAAATATTAAATTTTTGGTACCTTAGTTTTTTTCATAAAAACCATTGGGGACTGAAATTTCGCGTAAAATAGAATTTTTTGACAAAACCGAAAAGTAAAAATACCCAATTACATGATGCACGAAGTAGTCTTCTACAACTGAAATTAGCCAAATTTTTTTATAACTTGCTGAGTTATTAAATAAAAAATAAAAAGTCCTTACTGTAGGAGTGCCAATTTTCTAAGTAGCATATCCTCTTATCCACTTTTTAGCAATTTTATATACAGTATACGCGTTGCTGCATACGGCATATTAAATTTGAGCTGCTCTTGATAAAACTTTGCTAGCGCCGAGTTTCAGTTTCATGTCGAAAACAAATTTAATGTGAAGCAATAAAAGCAGCAAAAGTTTGGGAACTACAGCTCTGTAACAACAACCCCATAATTTGCAGAAAATTATCATCATAGCAATAATAAAACCTTTTCGGGAGTTCTCAGAATTTTCGCTTTATGGATTTCAAAACCAATGTTTTTCCATCATCATAAATTACCATGCCAAAATGGAGATGAGAACTCAGTCAAAAGATAGCCGAAATGTGTAGGCTTGCGTTCTATGAAGAAGATTGGCGGAATGACGTGGATGCAATGTCCATGATTCACAAAAGACTGTATAATCATGATATTTTTAGTCCTATAAGATTAAAAAGCATAAAAGGGGAGCTACCAATTTTAAAGACTTTAAATTAGCTGGGCGGCAAGGGAAAATTTCTAGATTCCCCAGACGTGACAGAATTTAAAAAAGTCATGACCACAGAGAAAACATTTTAGACTTTGTAATTTTTATGGGAAGATCGCACCGCTAGTGGCGCTTGCCGCCAATTTTCCAATGTCACCAATTGTCTTTGTATAACCACTGCTTTTACTTGTTAATTTATTGTTGTTTTCTGTACCCTGACGATGAACTAGTCGTTCGGGAACGTAAAATGAATAGAGCCAGCACCTCCTGGCCCAGCAGGTACGATAGGATATGGGTGTAGGAAGACAGACAGAACATGAAGAAATTCAGAAGCCAGATTGAGGACAACCTCAGAAGAATGGGCCTGGTACCTTGCAGCCTGATCATGGCGATTATAATACCGGGGTTAATTAAATACCGTGTCACGTAATGGGATTAATTCAATTGTTTAGGCGCATATTCCACCGACCGGCTAGGGCTAAATACAAATACGGTGACGTGGTAGCAGACATTCAAGATTTAGGCGGGGTTTCCACCGACCTCGCATTGCAGAATGCAAATGACATTGACGGAAATGTTTGTTTTACTCTATGCCATAGTTAAAATTGATCAATAGAGTAAAATCACAAACAAACAAACTAAAATTAAAAAATGGCGTCATGGGATATATTAATTACAAACATTTTAATAGATTTCTATATAAAGGAAAACAAACATTTCCGTCAATGTCATTTGCATTGCAATCCGAGGTCGATGGAAACCCCGCCTAAGTCTTGAATGTCTGTTACCACGTCACCGTATTTGTATTTAGCCCTAGCCGGTCGGTGGAATATGCGCCTTAAAATAAATGAAAAGCCAATTTCAGAATTTTTAAATTGTTATGTTGGCAATTCTAAACAAATGAACTGACGCGACGCTGCCGTAGGAAATATAAATAGCAAATATAAACACACATCGCCCTAGAAATAAACAAGTTTTAATATTTTGAATTAATATATTAAGGATTATAAATGATTTGTCTAAATCTAAAGCAGAAAAAATGAAGAAACCCACCAAAAATATAGCTGAAGATAATTCAATTGTTTAAATTTGAATTATCCGCGCTTAGCACTGCGACGATTACCAATAACAAAAATTACAAAAATCTGAAATTTGCTTGTCTTTTATTTTAAACAATTGAATTAATCCCATCACGTGACATGGTATTAAATAAATCCCGGGATTATAATCGCCATGATCAGGCTGCTGGTAGTTGGTATTGGTATAATTTCGACCATCACAAAGCTAGGGTGGCCAGATTTCCAAAACGAAAAAAGAGTATATATGCAAGATACATACACAATATAATACGTAAGAGCCGAGCGGGGGGGGGGGGGGGAGGAGGAGATTGTGCATATCACACTCCCCTCTTTAAATCACTTAAATCAATTGGGGTATAGTACACCTATTTCTTCACCAAAAAATCCAAGGATAACAAGATTTATTATTCGCATACATAACCCGCCCCTTAAAATTTTACAATTATAAGCAATAGCTACTTGAATAATAAAATTATTATTCCATTCTACCTTGTGTATTTTTATCCGACCTAAGTTACTTCAATTTAGCTGAAAATTGCAGCGTCAAAGTTACAAAATTCTGTAAAAGAGTAAAAGAGTAGGATCTCATTTAAAAAAAGAGTATATTTGCATCAAAGGCACAAAAAGAAAGAGTATGTCGAATTTGTAACACAAAAGAGTATAAATATTCTTGAGAAGAGTATATCTGGCCACCCTAACAAAGCATTCCTTAAACTATAACGTAAAGTAAAAATTTCATTCTTTATTACATACTTAGATAACATCGATCCCCTGCGAATTTGAAACCGGAACCTCAACAATAACCGTAATCCAGAAATGTTGTGAAGAAAATTTCAAGAAATCAATGAGTTGTGGTTTTCTTGTAACAAATGGTCCATTCCCACGAAGGGGCATTACGTATACTTGACTTACTGTTGCGGTAGTGAATTACTGTTACGTTATAGCGACTTACATCAATGAAAAATGGGGCAGACTTACCGAAAGCTCTTATTGGCGTTTGCACCAGTTTGCCTCCATTTATGTCCAGAACACAAACCACGCCTGTTTTATTGGTTTGAACACTATTTAGAAATTTATTGGACTGATCCGTAATAAAAGAAATAAAAAAATTGTATTTATACCAGTGGCAGGCGGGACATTTCTTATTCAATCTTAATATTTCAATCCATATGGAACACTAAATTTCATATGCAAACCAATTACTAAATATTTGTGCTGTCAGAAAATAGAGGCAAGAATAAAACAGTTATCCCACTTAAATTAAAATGTACCATATCTCTAGGCAGGGACGGATCCTTGGGGAGGGGGCGGTCGCCCCCCCCCCCCCGAGAAAAATAGCTTTATACTAGATAGAATGGACTTTTGAAGGAAATGAAGAGAAATTGTTACTCAAGTAAGGGAAACACGATATTTTTCAAGTCACCGCCCCCCCCCCCCCCGAAAACTTTTTCTGGAACCGTCCCTGTCTCTAGGTCTGTAGCGGGCCTACTATGGCAATTATTTTAATCTCAACCTGGGGTAAAAAATGTAAACAAGATAATATTAATATGGAGTAAGTATTTTTTAGTATGGAATAAGTGCTATTCAAAATTTTTCTCTTTACAATTTTAACCCCTAGGAATTGGTTAATGCAATACTAAGCGGCATAATAGGCCCACTGGTTTTTGAATTTATTTTATACTGTACGTGCTGAAGCACTGAAAAGACAAAATAAATTTATTTTATTGTACTACGTGTGTTAATTAAATTTTAAGATTAAAAATAATCGCTGTCGTGGGACCGCAGGAAGGCACATTATTGGACGGGAATTAATTATTTATGTGTGTCTCAACTAGAATTCTGTACGCATATATAATACAATAATTAAGCCACAGTAGCTGCCCTGTACCCCCCTCTCCCCCTCCCCCACCACACATCCATCCCTCAATGAGGAAGGAATATTCATGGCGCATTATGCAAACCCAATCCCACCTCTCGCCCAGCCTCACACATTTTAATATAATTTGTTCGTAAAGCAGAGAGTCGCGGCAAAGAAAATAGCCAGATGATATCGCAAAAGGTATTTTGAACCCTTTTCAGAGAAAGGTAAACGTTCTCTGCCTTACAAAAATATCTCTGTCCAGGAAAATAATGGAAAAGAATTTAAATATACTGTACCATAGTGAAAACTCTTGGTTCTCATTGACAATAAAGTGAATACACTTTTTCACATTCATTCATTTATTTCATTTATGCATTGTTATTTGAAGGGCTTTTTATGTATGTAACAAAGCACGGTCGAGTATCTGTACTTGGTTGAGTCATGTTTTCGCCTGTTCACCCTTATTGCGTCAATGGCAAGTTTGTCTCAACTTGTCCATTAGGCGCTTATTCCACGAACGTCAATAGTGATAGTAAATATAGTATTGACGGAAATTTGAATTTCTCATTGATACACGCCACTCCACTGCTTTTTCAACTATTGATCACTTTTCTTCTAATAACACGTATGCGCCAAATTTTTGAAATTTGTTTGCATTTGTTTTTGAAATTTGTTTGTATTTGTTTTCTTCGTACACTTATTATTTTTAATAAAACCTGATAATAGTAGGAGATCTGAAGTAAGAACGACCTTCACCGATCTGTTTAATGGATGAAAACTGTTTTATAAACAATCTATTAAAATGTTTGTACTTAACATATTCCATGACTCCATTTTAGTTTGTTATTGTTTGCAGCGCGTGATTTTACTCTATGATCATTGATCAATTCTAACTATGGCATAGAGTAAAATTGAAATGTCCGTCAATACTACATTTACTATCACTATTGACGTTGGTGGAATAAGCGCCTTATCGCTTGAATCCGGTGCAGGTTGATATCAAGGACATGACAGGTAGAGTAGTACAGACTCTGACTTTCACCCGAAAGGTTGTTGGTTCGAGTCCCACACTTGCTACATTTTCTGGCCATGCTTCGGAGGGCATGTAAAGCACGCGGCTGCGGCCGGGCTTTCATAGTTTAGAGTAATAGAGGGCTTTATGCTCCCAACTCTGCTAGGTTGGCTTGGTAATAGAAAAAAAGTCAATATTTATTTATTTATTTAAGAACGTATACCACTTTGCCAATGGCCAAAAATTTATACGGAAACAATAGAAATAATGCCCAAAATCCGTGGGGTCGTTGGCATTGGAGAAGGGACCTATAAGTAGGCACATAAAAAATGTCCTTCCTTCAGTTCCACGTATGTAATGACTCCTTCATCCTCCATCACTGCTGCAGATATTCCTTTCTTGGGCGCCCAGGTAGGTGGGCGCCTTCTAAGGTTCCTCCTATGTCGCAGCTGATGAAGTTCTCGTGTCGTAGCAAATGTCTGATCCAGCGAGCCCTTCTTGTACGTATGGATGCAACCAAAGGTTTGCTTTCGGCTATTCTGGTTAGAACCTCCTCATTGGTAACATGCACTTGCATTTAACAGAGGCGTAAAGTTGTAGAATGATGGCGGGGGCAAAAAAAGTAGACATTATGACGTCATCAGGGAGGATTTAAGGAAAAATTGAAAATATAAGAGCGAAATAGTAGGGTTTTACGTATTTTAATAGTTGTAAAGTATGGCTGTAGATTTTACAACGCTAAAACAGGAATGCTTACATTGATATTTCTGCAAAGGGGACTGCAAAGGGGACTACGTCTTACAATGCTCGAGGCTGGGGGGGGGGGCAAGTTGGACCGTGCCCCCCCCCCAACTTTACGCCCCTGGAATTTAGCACTATACTGCATTATTACCAAAGTAACGTACGTCTCAAATAGGAAATGAAAAACAACTTTAAATGGGACACAGGAGTTGCCACATAGAAGATATTATTGCATTCCAATAAAATACGTAGGCAGTTTACAAATACAAAATAGTATATGTAACTCGGCTTACCTTATTGTGAATTTTAAATTTACGAGTGCAGCTACATTTTACCCCGAACGTTAATTAGGACACCAAGTAGTAAGAGGTGGTGGCTGGTCCGGGAACGAAGACTGATTGGACAGGTCCGCTGATATTTCTAAACCGCCCCCCCTCCCCGGTTTTTAATGCTTTTAACGTATTTCAGGTCCGGCCCTCATTTTTTCGGTCTTTGGTTTGCCCCGACCAAAAACCCAGACTGGATAGAATTCATCACTAAGGCGAGGTTTTCACATACGTCAATGGTCAATGGTAAATGTGGTATTGACGTTTTAGCAGACATTAAAGACATACTAAAAATGTCTGCTACCACGTCAACACCATATTTACCATTGACCATTGACGTATGTGAAAACCCCGCCTTAGCGTAACTCGTAGTGAAACTTCATAAATTTGGAAAAAGCACAAGCCCTCAAAAGTTGTTAAGTCCGAAAATATATGAGGGTTCTTTATTCTTTCACTGTGTCAACAACCACAGCTTATCAGTTGGTTCCAGTTTCTCACTCCCCCCCCCCCTCGAAGAAGTTGCCATAAAGATAGAACTTTTTTTTTCTCCGCACAACCCGCAATGACGCTTGACTGATGCGTTGCTACGCATTCTTTTGCACCCCCTTCCCTCTGGTCCTTCTTTTTCCCGGGGTTTTTCCATTTCTTGCCATTTGTTTCCACTAGATATCATTTTATTCACGTTTTTTTTAGTGACCGCACAGCCGTTCTGATTTATATTATGTGACACAGATTTTTCCATAAAATTTGGGTTACAAAGTGAGAGTTTGTGCTTCTCATACAATATCTTTTCTATAATTATTTATTCTACAGTATATAAATCTTATTTATATCTTTTTTAAATACCCATTTTACAGACTATTTTTACTTATACTACAGTATAACTACGCTGAGTTGCGTCATACATCACAGTAGGATAATCACGCTAAGTTGACTGAGGCACACCGAGCAAGTGGTACGCAATCAACAGTCATCTTAAAAATGAAATATACGAAAGCTCACATTGTATACATCATTTGTAAGAAGACTGTAGTTTGAGTAACACTTGCATAGTATGCCTCAATCAACTTACCGTAAAAACTGTGACGTATGGATCAACTCGGCGTTAAAAGAAAGGCTCTTTTTTCATAAGCTGATATTTACTGGCATTAGACTTTCCATGCTTGAAAAGTCCCGGCAGTGGTATACTGCACGGCACCGTCATGCAGTGGTATATGGCGGCGCCGTGATGTTTCCCTTACCAAGACGTTCCAATCAGTCGTGAAAACCACCGCTAATCCGCAGAAAGTGAAAAGGAAAAAATGATTAAGTGCTCTGAAAATTGGCACGTATAGTTATTAAATTCGAAGCACCTTCAACAAGTTTAGTTTCAATTAAAATATGTATTATATATAAAGTTTCCAGAAGGCAGAGAATGGTAATACTTGTTAATAAGGCAAGTAATGACATGCAAATGTGGTCAATTAATAACCAAGCTAAACCCGCAATAAAATCCCCTCCGCTAACCACGTGGATTCTTTCAGAAAACGTTTTCTATTACAATAAAATTAACCACACTGTCGCATAATGAAACAATTTGTCCAAACTTTCGGCTAGGGATACGTTTGAATAAAGTGGGTTAATAAGTCTGTTGGGAGAGGGGCCCAATTTTTTTTGGCGCGCCCCACAGAAACATGGGACACAGGGGCAGTAAGCAGTTCGGTTTCGACTTCGGTGGTAGCGTGTTTGTACTAGTTCGAGCCTCTACGCGCCATGCAATCGGAGACATGTCGTAACTCAAATCAAATCCATCTTTATTCCAATTTTTGCAACAAGACCGTATACATAAAATGATAAATTGTATAAAATTATAATTAAATTTAAATACGCTAAATTAACTTAAGTTACATTACATTTATTACTTTACAACTCCGCACAGTATTAATTTACTCATTGAGGCGACTGAAGAGGTTAATCGGATACATTCATTAAATTGTTTATATGCGATTACCCTGCTGTATTTAAAAGGAAAAAAGAAAAAAAAAAATTGTCGTTTGAGAGTATTAACATTACCTTCCTGTCAAGGAGTTTATCATCCAGAGTTGTTCTGGGTCTGCCAATTAGTTTCCTCTCCTGTCAGCCTCCGAGTGTTCTTACAAGTAGTTAAATACTTGTAAATGCAGCTTATTACATTTTAAAAAACAGAACGAGTGAGCTGGTACATACTTTCTTATTTTATCAATTAGTTTACTGTACCGAATTAAATAATATGAATGGTTGAATGGTAAACAATATTGTCCTAGGGTTACTCTGTTTATCACCTAAAACTAGGCGGGTGGTTCTCGCCATATGCGTAATGCAAGAAACTCGTGCCCTCAAGGTCACGCTAGCAGTAGACAAATTTGGTTTGCACGGCAAAATTCGCAGAAAGAAATCAACTCTACCGAGTGCATTGGCATTAATTAAATTTAAAATTTGCTTTGGACCATTTTTTATAGTTATTTCTTGCTTTTTACATATTTTTTAAAGTTTATAGTTTGCATACTGCAAACTCTTGCCGTGCAGAGGATGGTGGCCTTGGGGCACGCACTTGGTGAATGGTGGTAGCTATCCATTTATATATATAGATCAATGCCTAAAACATACCTGAAGTTAGAAAGCATCGATGGGAAGGTTCCCCAGAAAAATTATTTTTTAGCCATTCATGAAAATTGAGTATTTTTAATTTTTTTGTCCCCAGAACCAAATTATCAACGAGGAAGCAACCTATTAGGCTTTGTTTATATTATGAACGACTACAACCTGTATAACTATGTCAATTCAAATTAAATCGTTGTAGCCGTTTTTGAGAAAACATTTTGTGAATACCCTTCATCTTACCTATTAAAGAAGATTCACCTAAATCATAAGAAAAGTTACCCAATCAATACAAATTTTATTTCACACAGATTTTCACTTATAAACGGTACATTATTTATTAAATTGAGAGCAAAAGACTGAAAGTTTCAAACCCTTTCCTAAACTTGGCAAATTAAAAGTTAGTTCCATAATTTTAGGATAATTACTGATGTAAAGTTAAAGGCAATTGATAAAGGTCTGGTAACTTGGAAATTACTTTATAAACTTTTGTGGCCGCCTGCCGACACCCCGAGGAAACCCATAGACTTCATGTAAATTCACGCGAGAAATCAAGGTTCCATTGTTGTTGTTTTTTTGTGTTTTAAGAGCGGCTACAAACTTAATGTGCCTGCTTTTGCGCTTGCCGAGTTGTTTGTGGTGTTGCGTGTTATGTGAGGTTTGTGTGTTTATTTCACTTCGTTTGCCACTATACATTAAATATTTATATCAATTATCAACAAACCGGTAAGGCGCTTATTCCACTTGTCAGTTTTTCTTCATTTGTGCATTAACAATGGATGAGATTTTTGTTTTAAGGAGACTATTATTTAGATACTTAACTTATCTATTATAAATTAATTTAAAATAGATAAGTTAAATATCTACAAAATGGTCTCTTTAAAACAACAATCTCATCCATTTTTAATGCACAAATGAAGAAAAACTGACAAGTGGAATAAGCGCCTTAACATCGTTTCCGTTATTTTCGCTGGTTTGTTGATATACAAGTACACATTTACAATTTTGGGGCAAGCCAACATATACCTGAAATAGAAGAAAAGTGCCATTTCATTGATATATTAACTGCTGATCAGAAAGCAATCATATGCCGCGAGAAATACACAAATAGCAAACCGTCAAAATTGTAATAGAAAAACTTACTTTAAGCTACATATAGTCATCTTCGCGAAAAAAAATGATTGTCTCGCCTCTTACCTAAAACAAAAATAGTTATTAGTTATACAGTCATGTTATTATATTGTAAGCTATAGTAATGCGGTCAGTATTTCACGCTTAAACCTAATGAATTGAGTTGAATTGAATTGAAAACGACTTTATTGAATAAAAACAAAACAAAAGGCGAACAATAAGAATATAAAGTCTTCTTTTCATGCTAACCTTCAAAACAAACATATGGTATTAATAGATAGATGCTTAAAATTAGATAGAGAAGAAACAAGAGAAGAAGAGGGGGGAAGTTTAAAATATATACGGGGGGGGGGGGAAGAACCTATAAATAATTAATTAATGACTTTTTTCGATAATATTCTTTTATTACGCTTACTATTGTAATACAGTTTGATAGTGGTCGGTATTGAAGTTACTTATGTACGATATATACAGTATGACTTTTTGCTTTCCAATTTATACGTAGTATAAGGAAAGCTTTGTGACGGTCCAAATTTTCGATTCCGAGATTTCAACGGATTTACACGTTTTCAGGTCCCAGGAACCCAAAAAAGTGGTTTTTACGAAATATCTGTCTGTCTGTGCGTCGATTTCCGGGCAAACTACTCGGTCGATTTTGATGAAATTTTGCTCAATTTGGGGGGTTTTATTCTCAAAAAAAATTATTTCCCAAAAACGGCTCCAACGATTTCTTTTAAATTCACATATATTGTAGCTGTTATTAATGTTGATAAAATGCGGGGGGTCGCTTGCCCCTTGATAGTTTGCTTCTGAGGGTAAAAAATAAAAATAACTAAATTTTAATGAAAAATGACTAAAAAATAATTTTTCTGCTAAGCCTTTCTATCGATGATTTCTACCTTCAAGCATGTTTTAGGTGTTAAATTGATTAACGAAACCGGACAGTTTGCTTTCCCAAAAAACTATTTGGTTTTGTGCAAAAAAAAATTTTATAAAAAAATGAAAGCAATCACCTCCAGTGACGTCAGGTGGACGGCCCCCCCCCCCCCCGTGATTTTACCATAGGAAAATTATTTACCATGAAATTAATCATTTTCTCGCTCTACTAATTGGTAGATTGGAAAGCATGTTCGAGTAAACTCGGACCGGTCCTCTTAAATAAAAAATTATTCACGACAAACATTTGCTGGCCCTAACTCCGGTAGGTTGGCTTAGTGATAAAACAAAAAGTCATTATTTATTTGTTTATTCAATGAATGTATCCGAATAACCTCTTCAGTCGCCTCTGTAGGTAATACCTGTGTTGAGTTACGACAGGTCACCGATCGCATGATGTGTAGAGACTTGCACGAGTACGAACAAGTTACCACTATGCCCTCGATGTCATCATATTATAGTACAATACTATTACTATTAGTGACAAAAAACTGTAAAAATTTTATTTTGGAAATAAATTTTGATTGATTGATTGATTGATTGAACTGTCCGTTAAATTTAAGGGACGTTATTTAGGATGAACGAATTATGTTATGTACTGTTATGTACATTTAGTAATAACTATAAATATAAAAGCATGTAAAAAAAATTCGAAAAAAAATTATATGTTTTGTGGAACGAAAATTCTGAACAATCTACTTGAAATGTAAACAAAACAATTTTGATAAGCATTTTCCATTCTAAATCTGTTTACATCTTTGGTCCCAGGTCAAGATTAAAAATAATCACCATAGTAGGCCAGCGGCAGAAGAAAATATGCAATTCGCTAAAATGGTTGAAATAAACACTTTTCGTCACAGTTTCTCAGTTTCAATGAAATGTCAGTTAACGCCTTCATCCACTACAACCTTAGTTAATGAGCTGCCCTTACAATACACGATTCCCATTACCCATGTATCAAACAAACAGTACTATCGATTGGTCAATATCAAATGGGGGAGCATTTCCCGAAAGAGGGTAAAATTTACGAGGAGCTTACAGCCAATAAATCCACCGGGGCAAGTTCAAAAGGTATCAGCCGAAAGGTTCGAAGAGATATTGGTTTACCAATTAATTCTGCTTTAACATCATCTGTCGGTCCTGTTTCCTTTGTAAATTAAACAATATACAATTTTATTCAGCAGTTCTACATGCCTGCTAGCAGTAGAGGGAATTTGTAATGACAGCAGGGCACCGAATTTCGCTTTGAGCATTAATTTCGGTTGGTATGGTATAGACGGCATAATTTTGCATGAGACCATAATGTACGAAGCAGTATTCAAATCAAAATGGATCAGATTAAAGGCGTCAAAGAGATTAAATAAATGGAAGTATTCGAAATTTCCAAATTATCAAAGTACCTAACTTTAATTGCGACGTATAATATCGAAAAGCTTTGTCGTAGGTGTGCGAGACCCACTTTGAAAGTGTGTGCGATTTCATATACAATGCTGAGGGGCATAGAACGAACTATGAATGAAATGAATGATATACTAGGACGAATGAATAAAAAATGAATGAATGAATGAACGTGTATTGAATATATGAAGAAAAAAAAAAACAATTTATACACAATCATTGTAAGGCCGCACTAGTAGACCTATAACAATTTTCCCTGCCCTAAAACTAAATAAATAAATAAATAAAACAATTAGACATACATATCCATATACATATCCACATACAGTAAAATACAATATTATACAGTAGAGATGCAGTAAGCCTAATAGGTGTTCGGCGCCGTCAAAACTACAAATAAATCCATTTAAAACTCATTGTTCTGGTTTGCCAGTATAGTTAATTATCAACAATAACAGAACAATATCTGCCATATAAGGCCCATTATTAACCAAGGAAGCGTGATGTCACACCTAGCAGATACCTTTCAGGTCTGATTCGTACCTGATTCAGAGGTGTCACAGTCATGGCCTTGCCTTCCTCCGGGTCTGACCTACCTATTGTCTTCTGGCAGAGGTCAGGCCCGGGAACTGGCTTTTGTGGGGTTATGTCTCACCGAAGGTTACCAACATCTGCCCTTTTGTTTTAGAATAGTTATGTTTACAATACGTTGATGAAAACAGAGGCCCTTCGATCCCAGTCACGGATGCTGAGTTCCCTGAGCAGATCCCTTTCTACGTCGCCCTGCCATCGTAGCCTCGGTCTTCCCCCGTCTTCTCTTGCCTTGTCGTGTGCAGGGATCTACTCACCATTCGACTATCTGTCATATATGCCACGTGTCCCGGTTATCTGACACGAGCTTTCTGGACCTCAGCCACAATGGTAGGCCGGTCGTTGAGGGTATACAGGAATGAATACAACTTATGCAATAAAGCGTATGGGCCACTCTCTGTTTTTGCGCCGTACTCGGCCATCTACGGTATTCTGGGATGTACCTTGCGCTCTCAACGGCTCAGCAGCTCCATCATGGCAATTTGGTATTATTATAATACCGGGGTTTATTTTTTAATGCCGCAGTAGTAAGATGTCACGTGACGGTGTTAAAATATGCGCGGGAAATTCAAACTAATAAATAATTAGAATACAAGAGAATTGTTTAATAATTAAAGGAAATACTAATAAACATTAAACTGTACAGGTAGGGGTTTGAAATACATAAGCATTTTAATTAATGTGTCTGCATCTAAGGGAGAAGAAATAAATAAAAAACTCACCAAAAATATTAATTTATCAATTTGAATTTCCCGCGCATTTTGCACTCATTTGTTTAAAATAATTGAATAAACCCCGGTGTTATAATAATCTCAAATCGCCATGATCGGGCTGCAGTAGCTCCTCATTTCACCGTGATATGAGTTTAAATCACCCCCAGGGAATCCACCAATTAAATTATACCTCTTTTGTCCATATTCTATATTCTATGCACTACATAACATATCTAAAACTTTTTCATATCTTCTTACCGAAAATACAGAGTTGTTCACTTCGAAATGGCAACCACAGTCATAGCTACAACACCAAATTCAGCACCTATTGAATTATAACTAAGAATTAAACCATGTCCATTAACGCCATGAAGCAGCAGTAACCGCAAACGTTAGCTATAAAACATGAAATCTGACACCTTTTGTCCCCAGGAGAAAAACTTTGAAATTAAAACTGCAGACTTTTCCAACCACCAAGAGCAGCAGCCATTTAGTGGCGGGGTCAGCAGAGTTATCTTTCATTTAGCAATAAACCGACCTCCCGTCAGAGGAGAAAAAAAAACCTCGTGGTGCAGTCAGACAATAAGACTTTGCAGTGATATTTGAAAAATGGCGCGTTAATTCCGATGGACAAAAAGTTTTAATTTCACAGTTGAATCGTTGGAACTCGACGAGCTTCTATACTTGAGTTCAATGGCAATGTCTACATTGTTCAACTTTCATATATTCAACTTCCGTTTCATGTTGACTAACCAATGAGCGACAAGATTATATGTTGACTTCATCCATGTCTTGTCTTGTTGGTTGAAACGAAATTTGAACGTGAAGTTGAACAATTTTACGGGCATAACTATTAGATGTGCGACTAGTGCCACTGGGGTTTAGGCATAGTATATAGAAGGAAAGTGACACATTAATTTGCCCGTCACACCGTTTTGACTTACTTTAGTAAATTGCCCATCAAAAACATTAAGGTATTAATTTTTGGTGTCATAATTATTAAAATAAATAAATAAATAAGTCTTGACTTTTTGTTGTTCTATTACTAAGCCAACCTAGCGGAGTTAGGGCTGTAAAACCCTCTCTTACACTCAACTAGGATGACCCGGGACCGCCTGCTTTACATGCCCTCAGAAGCATGGCCAGAAAATGTAGCAAGTGTGGGACTCGAACCAACAACCTAACGGGGGAAAGTCGGAGTCTGTACCACTACTCTACAGGTCCATTATTTACGCATTTTACTAATAATAATTAGATAATTTAGATTATCCAGGTGAAGACTTATTCAGTAATAGCCCTATAGATGCGTGAGGCCTAAGGCAGTCGCCTCATTCGCCTCATGGATGACTGTGAGGACGATAATAGTAACAAAATGGCGCAGTTTCATTCACGCGGTTTGTACACAAGAATAATATGGTAATTAAGTGAAGAGGCGCCGTGGTGTACGTTCTCATTAGATATTCAAGACATACTTGTGGACATAACTCACCGCGCCTTACTGTATATGGATATAGCGGCTCTTAAGAGAGCTATGAACTTTCAAACTATGCTATTGCCCCTCTATATACCATGGCGTGCTGACAAAATTTGGTTTATAGGTATAGTTGAAGGAGTTCTTTGGTAAATTTCCGTACCGTATCATAATAATATAGAAACTCTTGTCACTGCTGTAAACTGTAATCACAGAGTGAAACTATCAACTTATGTTGCTGTTTTAAATTAACAACACTGAGAAAAATCGCCTTAAAACACGCGTTAGATTTTATGATGTTTTCGGTGAGTATTTCAGTGAGTCATCGTGATATTCGGTGGTACGTCGTGATACAATAAGACTCAACTAGTATCTAGGTGATAATCGGGGCGTAACGGGGTGAAAACGACATGTGATAAAGTGACTGTTTAGCCACCTAGGAACTGAACGTATGTCTATAAATATGCATGACTGTTCACGGTGACTACAGGATCTTCCTAGGTGACAAGCATGGCTTGGCAAGGTGTAATTTCCCCTTGATCCATGACGATCGTATATTCACTTGAAACATCATGAATACAAGTACAAGATGATGTTTCCATAGTGCGTTATAGTGGTTAATTATTCGCCATGTAACTTCTTGTCTTGAACGTTTAGGAACACACTGCTAAACATCTTGTATTGCTTCGAGTTAGCGTTTTATTACTAAACGTTGAATTATTTTCCTATAATCACAGCAATACAAAACGACTACATCATGTTTGCGTTGTTTACGTCCAGTTGCTCACTGACTTTGTGGGCAAATTTAGCGTTCTGCAACTCGGTGTGGGCATCAGGCTGTTACTGAGTGAATAATTTGGGAAAGTTACGTCACAGTCACATGACTAGCTATTCATTCGACATGTTCCAAGATGTAAGAGAAGGAAAGTGACGTCACATGGGTATTAGTTAGGCTTCCGCCAACAGCATCACTGCTGGTCAATGCTGAAAGTACCATTTTACTATGAATGCTGGCGTGGCATATTATATATTATATATTGCATCATATATTGATACTTTTCAAGATTTGACAGGAACGCCTTTAGTCAATATTAGTAGTCCTAGTATGTCCTCCAATAACCTCAAGTACCCAATTACAACAACTTTATTGGGCTACCCGCAACTTAGTGAGACAACTTAAGAGGTTAATCGTATACATTCATCCAAAATGATTGTATCCGTAAAAAATAATAATAATAATAATATATAATTCCATGTTTATACATGTATAAAGACA
Organism: Psococerastis gibbosa; assembly: GCA_963971405.1. NCBI lineage: Eukaryota > Metazoa > Arthropoda > Insecta > Psocodea > Psocidae > Psococerastis > Psococerastis gibbosa. The sequence continues at coordinate 44,876,099 of OZ020484.1, forward strand.
GTTCAGCGAAACAGGGTTTGACGATTGACGGTTACTGGCGATCTTCATGTACAAATTATAATCCACAAAGCAATAATAATGTAATAAATGAACAAAATCCGAAATCAGGTTATGCTATATCTCTACACGTTTCACAGATATCTTATACACTGAGTAACAGGGTAGTCGCCCTGAATCATGCTGGTACGTTCTGCGTCACGAGGCTTTCACCTAGTATAAGTAGATCCACAGTATGCAACTCAATGCTTTCGTTATGGCGGCAATAAAATACCGCCAATTTTAAATTGCCAAACTTTTATTTCAATTTTTTTCTGCTTCAAAATGAAATGTTAAACGATGAGCCAAGGGTCAATAAAACAGAAAACAGTAAAAGAATCAAATTTCAGCAATTTCAACTTCATATTTTGTCGCTATGTATTTTTCAGACCCTTCATATATCAGCGTATAAATACGCGTAACATAACTTTCATCTCATAAACGATGCCCGGGTTATTACCGTAGGTAACTCCGACGAATGTTACCACACATGATTGAATCAAGTGAAATTTGGTTGAATTGTCCATTATTTCCATTGAATACGTATTCAGAATAAAAACGAATTTAGAGTAAAAATGGGGAGGGGGATCTAGACGAGACCCATCCCTAAATTAATAAAGTAAAATAAGTCATGGATGTCTACGGTTCACGGGCTCGCCGCTAACTAATTATTGTAATGCAATTTATTGGTTTTTTTAAGACCAATAACTGTCTAGGATACCCCTATATTGGTGGCAGGGTTGTAGTACTATACGGCAGTGGTCAGGCCGCCATAGGACCGTTGTTTTAGCGTGTATTTTCATATATTAATGGTTTCCGTATTGGTCAAACCATATTTGATGATGGTATTTGCTAGTAGGCATCTCCCTTGTTATCGAACAATTGTCCTAGCTCCCTGTAAAGAACGGGTTCTGATGTGTAAAAGTGTCGAAATCGTAATGAGTACCCAACGACACGGGCCAATAATGTTGTAGTCAAACGCCAGGCATTTTAAACTTCAAAAACTTAATGAGAGCTCCAAATTTGGCCTGTATCGCTGGATTGGAGTGGCGTCTAAATCACCCATAATAATGAAATGTCTCTTAGTGCTCAGTGATTTTCGTGGAACTCATTATGTATTACGCGTACATGTCTCAGTAACTCGATGCTGAATTAAAATCGTCATGAACCATAACGAAAAAATGAATGAAAACCGTTAGAAGCCAATTTAGCACCTTATTTACGATGTTATCACTTAAAATAAGACGCTGGAACGTTCTAGAATGTTCTCGACGTTTCAATCCACCAATTGGAGTGCCTGTTACAAACAAATTATGTATCCGCGATTCTGATTGGTCGCCGTCAATTTCATAACATCAGCGGCATCAGCTCAGCTCATGCCGATGTCATTTGCGGTGGATGGCATTAGCGTTCGAGTCAACATTAGTGTTTTTATTTTATTTAATAATTTCAACATGGAAATGTGGTTGTGTTTTTGTGCGTTTGATTTTTACGATAGGTATCTCCTTTTGCCTCTCCAACCGACATTGCTAATTATGTAATGCAATACAGTAGTATAATCTGAAACCGTGCTTCCAAACGTTTCATGCACGTCTGGCCTTTTTATGTATACTGCAATAGTTGTTGTTTTGGTCTTGTTAAAATCGGATTAATGAGCCGTGGTTTTTGATATGGTTACGGCCTCGGCTCATTGCACGATATTGCCTATAAATATGATTGTAATAGTTCGACATAGTATAAAAGTTAAAATAAATTAAACTATACCTAGTGATTGAAAAATGTCTCAACCTCAAAATATTGCATCATTTTCATCTTTATAAGCAAAATAGTTGTTTGATTTATTTTAACTTTATTTACGGCATTGCCCTCAATCCTCTGTGTATTGCTCGATGTACCTAGATATAGTAGTAACATCTTTAAGGTTGTCATGACCAGGGTGATTATCCGTGGTGTTAAAGAAATTTAGCCACATAGTGTGGATAGTTAAAGTTATCTACGTTGTTCAATAATTTCCGTGGTTGTAGTGATATGTTCAGTTTCATTTCATGAACATATTTTCTGATTATTTGTTTGTTTCTGCAGTTTTTTTATTCATACTTACTCTTTTTTGTCATTATAAAGCATATCACTGCAAAGATATCCTTTTTTGTACTTAGACCTAGTGCTTAATATAATCTACCGTATCTATATTATGTATTATCCTTAGTTAAATTACTTTTTTAGCATTAATTGAATACGTTTAATGCCCCATAATAAGCGGCAATAATTATCAAACCTAATGTCATTAATAAAGCAGAAATATATTTGAAACTATTGTATTATTATGTACATACTCACACCTCGTCAGAAAGGAAACGTGCTGTGATTGTCACTGTATTTGCTGCTTGACATTTTTATTTTCTGTTGCAGAAATCGTACGCTTCCAAACCAGAGTGTACAGTGATTTCATCGGACGTTTCAGCGCTATTGTGGTAGGCTACCACAGAGGATGAAAGTCAGAGCGACCTAACTGCTGAACCTACTATTAGGTATTCGGTATCTCTTGTCATTACAAAAAAAACCCAAGATGAAAAAAGTTGATAATTTGAGATACCTAATACCTAATAGTAGATCCAGCAGCTAGGTCGAACCTGATTTTCATCCCCTGTAGTAGCCTACACCGCAGCGCTGAGATTTACGATGAAATCACCGTGGTTTGGGGTGGGGCCGTACGATTTCAGCACCAGATAATAGGATGCTAAGCAGCATAAACACGGTGGCAATCACCGTGAACAACGTGCGTAAGCATCATGAATTTAGGGTTTAGACAGCATAAGTAGGATGAAAGCATTTAGGAACAGGCTGAATTAGCAATTAGAATTACATGAGTGCAGGGAATATAAGAAGCCAAGCAGCTAGCATTTGGTGTTAAGCCCATGGTAATATGCTGCAGCAGCTTATTACATTGGCAATACGCACGCAGCAGCATGTGCATACATGCTGAACAACGTGCCTCACCGTGAGACTAGGTGCTTTTATCTAAAAGCACGGCGTTTCTGCGTGTTTGGACACCAAGAACGCTATGTCGGCGCAGTGTAATATGGTGAAACACCGCGTTACATGTACTGTCACCTAGATTATAATGTTGAATCTTCATGAATTACATGTATTCATCTAGTCACTACTGGAAATGCTCGGTTTTAGGGGAAAACAGTGACGTCACTTATGCCATACGTCACTGTTTAAGCACCATGTTTCATGTGCAAGGGTCAACCCCATGATCCTCGAAGATTAGGCACAGCACAACATAGCATCATAAATCATAGGGTTCTGTTTTCTCAGTGAAGTGGGCCCCAGCACGGGTCAATCCTTTGGGGTCTCCTTGCCACGTCTATTAATGTAACATGCTCTGATAAATTGTTGTAAAATATTGTTATTATATTACATATAACATTACGTGGTTGCTACTGACAAATAAGTCCATATTATTACAATGGCTTTCACAGCCAGATAATGAAGCAGTACAATCAGGACTGATGGGCCGTGGTCGAGCTGAAAATTATCTTCTACAACTACTAATCTATTGGTAAAGGCTAATGGCAACGGTGCAGTATTATTTAACGACTGGACTTACATTGTCTGCTATGTTAATAGTCATTAGAGACATGGGCCTCATAGTAATCGAACCAATAGGGCGGAGCCCTTTGTCAGGGGAAAGGGGCGACATTTCGGGAGTGCTATTCCCATCAACAGGCTAGGAGAAATCTCCCGCCAAAAGCCGTACATTTCAAAAATTCCAGCACCAATATTTTATATCTCATGATGCTGCGGGAAACCGCGGGGGAAACTGCACAAATTTCATATGACAGGAATCTGCGGAATTTTATGAAAAAGTCTTGACGGATTTTTACATTTTAAGATACTCAAAGGAATCACCATATTTAGCCCTAACAATGTATAACAGAAAGGAAAATCGAAGTTTCATGTAGAACTTTTTTCCTTTGAAGCCGGAGTGGGGGAACTTGGTAGAATGCCTACAACTTAAGTGGGAGTCCCTAGCAGAGTAATACAGGTAGGTAGTCAATTGGGATTTACTCACATCACTGTATGTACTATGTAGCAACGTCAGAAAAGGAGAAAAAAAAACAGGAAAACCTGTATCATTGTTACTAATCCGTTTATTTCTTGTCATTTGTTTTGTTAATTTGTTATCTTTTGTCGTGCACTACTAATATAGGCTACTGCGTGTGAATGTGTGTGAAAATGAACGTGGATGGTAGCGAATTTGAATTAAGTTAGTGTGATTGTTATCTTTTAGTTATTAGTTATTGTATTAATAGAATAGTAGAAGGTATGACTGATATTCGGTATGAATGTATATACCTAGTTTATTATTTACAAATATTTCAATAATTAAACTACCGTTGATATGTACAGTTTGGTGCAAGTGAGGGCCATAATTATGCCCTAATATCTACATTTTGACTCTTAATAAAGACTTTATTATTATTATTATTGTTATTTTGACTATCAATCGATATACCTATTCTGATTATGATTCATAACAATGTTCAGCTGTATACGAATTTCCGAATTTTATTTTATGAAATTTTCAGGCATTATTTTCACTGGATTATCATGAGAATTGATGAACAAGAAACTTAGACTACAACGAGCTCATCCACTCACAACAGAGAAAGTAAGTTCGAGTTATATGCGTACAATTTCAAGGTCGACCTTTCTCCAAGTACCTTCCACTGACATGCGTAGCATTCATGACTGTTAACAGGCAACATATATTTGATGGGAATTTGAACCTGTTCTGACAATCAGGTACTTCTTAGGTTAGACACTTGCTAAGCTGCTATGAACAATGCTAAATAAACTTGAGTTATGGTTAGACTTTGTTACCGTTGAATATCTAACGCCTGCTTTCTAGTATTCAAGCCGTTGAAGCAGACCTGCCAAATTAGTCCAAGTGAAACCCTTAAAATGTGTGTAAAAACTCAGAGCCTTGGAAGTAAATCGGGATTTAGAATCAGATAAAGTTTTCCATAAGCCGAACAAAGGCGGAAACCTGAGTAGATAGGCCTGAGTTCCAAAAAGCATGGCCGTAGAAAGAGTATTCGAGCCAAGTGTAAAAGTTATCGGACTGAATCAAATAAGATATTCTTGCTATATATGGCCTGTAAGTCAAATCAACCGAGCCCGCCTGCTTTACTAGCTATGCAAAGCATGGCCATAAAAATGTTGGCAATCGAGCCAAAGATAAACGACATTGGCTTGACTGTCAAAATCTGATGAAGTTAAATAAGACATACTTGCTATATGGCGTGTAAGTCAAATCAACCGAGCCCGCCTGCTTTGCTAGCTTTTCAAAGCATGGCCATCAAAAGTTTGGCACTCGAGCCAAAGGTAAACGACATTGGATTGACTGTCAAAATCTGATGAAGTTAAATAAGACATACTTGCTATATGGCGTGTAAGTCAAATCAACCGAGCCCGCCTGCTTTGCTAGCTTTTCAAAGCATGGCCATCAAAAGTTTGGCACTCGAGCCAAAGGTAAACGACATTGGATTGACTGTCAAAATCCGATGAAGTTAAATAAGACATACTTGCTATATGGCGTGTAAGCCAACTCTACCGAGCCCTGCTTTATTAGCTTTCCAAAGCATGGCCATCAAAAGTTTGGCACTCGAGCCAAAGGTAAACTACATTGGATTGACTGTTAAAATCCGATGAAGCTAAAGTTAAATAAAAGACATGCTGGTAATCTGGCTTCTAACCCGGCTCTTCCGCTGAAATGTTCAATCAGAACTGTCTGCTGTTATTTTTCGAAAATCCACCGGAGAAAAGGAGTTGCCAAGTCATTGGAAAGTTTTCTTATTTATGAAGAATCGCTCGAGTTTCCCCGGAAAAATAGATTAAGGTATAGCATCTCTCTTCGAGCCGTATCTTCAAAGCGTACCAACGAATACGATCTCAAATTCATTTTGAAACTTTTACACGTATAAAAACTTGTGAATTTTTGGGCGTGAAAATTGGACAGTTCATCTTCAACGTTTGGGATCAGATAATTACCTAGGACAACCATGTGAGATGACTGAGAATCAGACACCCAACTATCTGTTTTTGGTAGTAAATTATATTTAATATGAAGTTTTCCAACGGCTCTAACTCATATAGAAAGAATACCACCAATGGCAGAAAAATTTATGGATCGTTGGTATCGTAAGTTCAATAGGCCCCCATTCATAAATAGCCTTATTAAAAGATAGTTATAATTAGAGCCCTGTATTCCAGCCAAGGAATTTTTGAATTACTTTGGCCGATTGACACGTCTTCTTTTGGCCAGTCAAAGCGAGCCTTGAACGTTACCAAACAACAACAACAACAAAACTCAGACGTTCTGATTGGTCACAAGATGACTCTTGGCGTGAGCGGTGCTAAAATTCCTAGGTGGGAACAAATGTCCCATCTCCCTATCACGGCCAACGGCCATACCAAGTTGAATCCACCAGAACAGAGCCAGTTGTTCAAAACTGCAGCAAACTGGGAAGTGTGCACAGCGTTGGCAGGGCAACATTGCGGGACATGACAACGTACTGAGACTCCCAGTCAGTCTAAGTGCGCGTCGAGTCGTGGTCGCCTTCGAATTAATCTTATGACTTCACTAAATCCACTATAATCAGGAGATCCACCCTGTCAGTCTCTGTCGCATCTCTCTGAGGGGAAGGAGTCTGTGCTTAGGGTGCCTCAAGTTAATAAACAGACTCACTCCCCCGTCAGGCTGACAGGGTTGCTTAAACTTGAAATGCAGAAGCAGACGTTAGAAAACAAACAAACAAATACCTCTTTTATACCTATATACAATGCAACTCTAGTTATAATGCCATGAAACATTTCTTCTAATGAGGTTCATTTGTGACGTCATTTTGTAGATGGCAGCACCAGTTGCAATGATATCAAAGCGTTGATTTTTCCATAAGCCTCAATACTATTTTAAAATTATTTTTAATTACGTATTATTTCTAAGTGATATTTTTCTATAAATCATGGAGAATATATATATTAAATTATATGCAGCAAAATAAGGTCCAGACATAGTAAAAAAATATTGTAAAAAATAGTAAAAGAATTAATTAGATGCTAGGAGCTTAGTTTCATATGCAAACGGCGGCCATTTTGAATAATATGGATATCGGTTTGTCGTCAGCGAACCCAGTGACCAAAACTGTCCCTACAGAACCTCATTCGTGTCTTCTCATTGATGTTTCCACGGAAATTTAATGTTGTAAAAAAAGTGATAGCGTCTAATTTCCTATTAACTGAATGACCCCATCACAGTTTCAGAAAATAAAGAAGCAAGCGAAATAGTTGGGACTCAGAGCCGAAATGAAGCCATAATTCACATGAGTGGACTCCTTATCAGCGCGGAAAGGAAAACATTTTCTTTTTATGTCTTATATCGTTTTTCCAGGCACTTAATCAAGCTAACTGACCGCACAACCCGTGGCATCAGTGCTGTGTCGGAAGCTGGACCAATCCCTCGCATTGTTTATCAACCCCCCCCCCACCTCCTCGCCCACTATCCGCTTCCTGCCATCCCTCGTACCCACGCTATCCTTAGGGATGAAAATCCCCAACTTGAGAACTAGTCCGTTCCATTTTCAAGTGTCAAAACAAATGCGCTATTTATATTTGGAAAGAACTAGAAGTCTCACAATCAGGTCATGTAGGTTAGTGGTACATATTCCGACTTTCACCCGAAAGGTTCGAGTCCCATACTTGCTAAATTTTCTGGATATGTTTCGGAGAGCATGTAAAGCAGGCGGTCCTAGTCGAGTGTAAGAGAGGGCTTTATAGCCCTGACTGCGCTAGGTTCGCTTAGTAATAGAACAAAAAAGTCAATGGCTATTCATATACAATCACTAGAATCTCTGGCCATGCATCGGATGACATGTAAAGTAGGCGATAATCCCACTTGAGTGCTGCAAGAGCTAGAGGGCGTTATCACCCCAAACTACGCAAGGTTGTTTCATGAATATACCTGAAAGTCAAGGTTCATTTACTAATTTACTAATTACTCTCTACTTAGAGTTCTACATAGATGAGATGGGCGCCAACAGTAGTTTTTGATTTCTGGCACTCCGTGCTACGTTTTTTATCAATGGCCGGGAAATTCAAAAATATATTTTTAGCTTGAAGCGAATTTTCCATCTCTCCTATATACCTGTAGTACACTAGTACTCCACCCCTAGAGACGAAGCGACATACCGTATATCTACTTATACTATTTACCTATGTTTACTTATATACAGGTAGTTTTCATTTAAATATTTACTGCAATTCCTAATAAAAGACCACTGATTTAGGCATGGCGGTGCCCAGGGGGTGGTCCATGGGGTCCGGACCCCCCCCCCCCCCCGAAATAAATTTTTATGTGTAAACTTGTATGGTTTGAAGAATGTATCCATTAATTCATTAATAAATTACATTAAAAAAAAAATTGGACCCCCCGAAATCAAAATCTGGGCACGGCCTTGGATTTAGGCCAATATAAATGTAGCAAAGGTTTAGAATTATATTTAAGTTACGCAGCTCCACTCATTTGATTGCTACTTATAGGAAGTAAGATATGGGATAACTAACGAAGATGGAATTCAAACTTGAGTCTTCATTTTGCCGGGGAGGTATATACGAATTTACCTATTATATGTTGGTTTATATACTGTGTATGCTGTATATCGGAGCCACCATCTTGAAAAAGATTGAAAACGAACAAAACAAATGCATAACCTAACAAGTAGGCTACTGTAACCTTCACGTAGGTAAAAAAAATTGAAAATAAACATGCTTTTCGCTTTCCACAATAAGCTCCAAATTCGTGGCCAATTTATTAATCTAGCTTCCCATATAACTAGTATAATAGAAGGCGCCTCACCTTGAGATTTGATCAAATCGTGGGCACATAATTTGAATCGACAAGAAAATTGGCGCCAAATAACCCAATTACTACGTTAACCATGGACCTTCCGTTGTATACCACCGACATCCTCCAGCCGTGGCCTTCCTTGTTTGGCACTTTTGTAGTTTTGTATATGACAGATGGACATACTTCCTTCAAATTATATATTTACCTTTAGGCCCGGTACACAACGACGATTCTGCCAGTGGCGATTTGCTGACGTCCTTTTCATTGTAGCCTTAGGGCTAGCAGACGATTTTGTGTCGTTTTCCCGACGATTTCGCAAGCTGATGGTGAAGTCGACCGCACAAAACTGCACGGGTTTCCCCTTTATATACACGCCCCAAATTACGCGTCAACAAAACTTTCGTAAGTGCGTTCAGAAATCAACTTTTCTTAGCACCAACCTATCACCAGACCGTTTTGTTCCCATGATGAACGTCCGTGTGTAAATTTACAAAAACGGGTAGGGGGTACTCCGAATTGCTGTTAAGTTCCTCAAACTAAGTAAATAATGTAGGGACCCATTTATATACTAGACTATTACAATGTTTAGTTTTAGAGTAGGGTAAATTGCTATAGGTCTTCATGTGGGGCTTTACAATTATTGTATTCAAATTGTTCTATATTTAATACATTCATTCATTCATTCATGTACTATAACTCGTATTATATAATTCAGACACTAATAGGAGTTTGACATAAAGTCGCGCGTAATAAGAAGGTAAAAATAGCTTATACAGGACGTACAGGCAGACAGACCAGTACGGTACGATGTTCTACTAAAACAATATAAGAGAGATGCGACGTTCGATCGCATCCCACAATTATATATTTTTGAATTTCTGGGGCCACCCACAAAGTTTCTAATGAACAACCATTTTAAAGAAGCAGTAGGTGGTCCCAGGATTCAAAAAATATTTTTTGCCTGCTCAAATGTGCCGTCTCTCCAGTATAAAACTATAGTTCTGTTTTGGGTAACATTGGGTTATGATCTGAACATCATGATCATGGCTTGTATACCAGGAATCGTGTTGGAGAATCGTGATGGAAATCGCCCAGTTCTTACATGTAAGCAGATTTCCCAAAACAGCTGTGATACGTGACCATAGGGCCGGTTCAGGTTAAAGGGTAAGGCAAAGTCTTATCATGGTCTCCTCCCACCCCTGAAATATAGCTAGGCCTGATAATTCGGATTTTACAGGCTAAGGCTATTTGATATTACTTCAAACAGAGGGGTCCGGGCATCTAGGAATGTTTGCTGACAATACTTCAGTGATTTTCTCTGGTCCGACCTTTAGGGGAACAGGGCTTATTGCAGCGTCATTTATCGACAAGCTGAAATACATATTATTTGCCGAACATTGCTTGCTGCTTAATGAAGATAAAACATCAATTATCAACTTTAAAAAACCTCAGTCCACCTCCAATTTAACCATAAATTGCGTAAATAACTGTAAATATTTGGGGGTCATTATGGATGTAGACCTGGAGAACTTGAGGCCTCATATTGAAGCTCTTGTAAAAAAAACTCAGCGGCAGTGCATTTGTTATTAGGCGTTTCTCTAAGCTAGGGCTAAGGTCGCTTTCAATGCTTACATATCACGCACTCTTTGCAAGTCACCTGAATTACGGCATTCAGGTAGGGGGTGGAGCATCTAAGCAGAATATTGAAGATATACTAAAAGTGCAGAAAAGGGCTATAAGAGCTATATTAAATATTCCTCCTAGCTCCTCTGCAAAGGAGGGTTTTAAACATCTTCAAATACTAACTGTTTGCTCTTTGTATGTGTTCAAAATTATTGTTATATATGGAAAAACATTAATTGATAATGGAACACTTACAACTTGTAATCATCATGCATATCCGACAAGATTTAATAACAGCATCAGTCATGACCGAACAAGGACTAGAGCTTACGATAAAAGTCCCTTTGCTGCAGCTGCAATTTTCATTAACAAGCTACCGTCCAGCTTTGATTCTCACCCCCTACCTCAGTTTCGTAAGAGTATCCTAGAGTTCCTGAAAAATAATGTTTTTTATACTGTTGACGACGCACTAGCTAACTTAAAAAATGTAAAATTGTGAAATTGGTTCATTACGCAATTTCCCTTATACTGTACTGTTGTATGTATACTGGAAATAAAGTTTTATATTATTATTATTATTATCTCCTGCTCCCTCCAATGCGTCATAAAATATCGGGGTCCCTTGTCCAATGCCAACGACCCCATGGATTTCGGACATTATTTGTATTGTTTCCGTGTGAATTTTTGGTCATTGGCACACTGGTATACGTTCAACCTACACCGGCTGCAAGCGATAATGGACCAGCTGAGACAAGCTTGACGTAATGAAACAGGCGAAATCATGACTTAACCTACGTACCAAATAGACTACGCTGGTACCCAATAGAAGAAAGATGGGGTAAAGAGATTGGAAAGTTTAATATAACATTATTGTGAAAGGCAAACACTAAAAGTCAATAACGCTGTCGGGCATAAATCGCCTGAGGATTCGACAAAGAAGGAAAATTGAGCTGTTTAACAATGATGGAGGACATAAAGACCAAACAGCTATTTTCTATTTATTTTAAATTGCTAGAGGGGTAGAGGGCAGTTTTATTTATTCATCAGAGTTTATACTATTGACTGACTACAGCTCGGGACTAGGTTGAACCTGACTCATGCTGATTGTCAGTTGACTGTTTATTTGAGCCAATGGCAAGAATGAGCATGACAGGAAGACGACTGGCCGAAAACGCTGGAAGGATGAGTTTGAAACTGACCTTCGGGAGTTGGGAGTCCGAAGATGGTGGAGCGTTGTACAAAACCGAGATGACAGGAGGAATGTTTTCGAAAAGGCCAAAGCTCATCGAGGGCTGTATCAGAGCCAGAAGAAGAAGAAGAAGAAGAAGAAGAAGAATAGTAAGCATGCTGCATCTGCTCCATTGTCGTTTGTAGAAACTTTAGGGAACTTCGAGGGAACCAGTTTGTAAAAAATGCATGAGGAAGAATAAACGGGGATAACTAAGCCTGAAAAAAATCATGGAGTCGTGGGCTTCGGTCTTATGGGAAAGATAATTGAAAGTCCATAAAAAATTTAAATTATAATAATGGCCTAGACTACCCCCTCTAATATAAATTAGGATAGTTCAAGCGTAATTATTTCTTGCAATTTGATACTAAGCAAAATAGCCTAATGCATTTTTCTAATAATAATAATAATGCTCCAGCAGCCCGATCATGGCGATTAAGGATTAAATTTTATTATAATACCTGAGTTTATATAATACCGAGTTTATTTTTTAATACGACAGTAGTACTGTAGTACATAGTAGTAAGGTGTCACGTGACGGTGTTAAGATATGGGTGGGAAATTCAAATTAATAAATTATTAGAAGACAAGAGAATGGTTGCATTGTTTAATAATTGAAGGAAACACTAATAAACATTAAAATGTGCAGGTAAAATTTTGGAATATAATAAGAATTTTAATTAATGTGTCAACATCTAAGCGAGAAAAATTGAAAACTCACAAAAATTATTAATGTATTAATTTGAATTTCCCGCGCATTTTGCGCTCATTTGTTTAGAACAATCGAATAAACCCTGATATTATAATAATCCCAAATCACCATGATCGGGCTGCAGACAAGATTCAAAAGTTAGAAATGTATTCAAAAAAGAACACAAGGAAACATTTTTAAGTTGTTGAGGAAGCACCCAAGAGGCAATGTGGCTATTCAAGGAGCCCAGAGACCCACACAGACATGTCGACAAAAAATATATGCGGTACTGTAAAAGAATAAAAACAGCAGTTTTTATAGCAATACATACATGAATACAAATTACGCACTTTAAATTCCTGAAATCAAAGAAACTCCGTATTTCATTCCTTTTTATTCTTGGTCAGTGGCTACTATATCCTATAAAACGGGACCTTTAAAACCCACCTGTTCTTTTTCCTCCAGGAACTACGGTAAATAAGTTACGCCTGATAACACTATAACCTTGGCAAGTGGAAAAAAAACATGTCACCGCGCCTGCCAGTAACTATCGTAAAGGCGTGCACAGCAAGTGCAGCCAATCCTGTCCGACAAATCAATACAACGTGAAGAATCGTGATAGCCTTTACAAAGGATAAGTAAGTTGTTAGTGGACGATCGACAGGACGATCAAAGATCAGAAGATCAGGGTCAGGTCGAACAGGAAATGCAGAAAAATGAAACTGCAAGTTAAAGGAAGTCACGACAAGAGCAGCGGTTGTAGTAATTTTCAAAATCCCTTTTTGACAAGCTTGATGAGGCCTAGCACTAATGCTAGGACTGAGCTGTAGGCTACTAGCGGAGTTGTAGAGAGCGGATAGCGAAAAGGCCGAATATGGTGGCTAGCTGCCAATATAACGAATGAACGGCTTAAGAACGTCTCTTCAGCCATGAACTGGTTCCCGAATACAAAAATATTAGGTTCTTGAAGAACGCAATGCAAAATAGAGGCATCCGGTACATGAAGTGGTCGCCACTTACGTAAAATAAGTTCTTCCTCCACTGAAAAATAGGAGCACCTGTTAACATTTGTTACTTATTTTTACAAAAGCTAAGTATAGGGAAATATTGGCTCTCGCTAACTATTGGCGAACTGGTTCTGTATAGGAACTATATAGGGAACGATCAACGTCTATCAGTGAACCAGTTGCCAGAGTTGGGATTGAACCGAAGCCATGAACTGGTTCTAAAAGAACGCATAATAAGAGCCGTTCTTTTTGAATCACTTGAACTGAGAACACGAGTTCCTGAGAAAACCAAGAACGGCCCACCTCTAGTCCCTTGACCAAGCAGCGGCATAATCGGAGGGTGTGGTGGTGGTGGAGGCTCGTCTAGATAAAGCTGCAGTAGCCCGAGGATGACTATGTGACGGGGCGAATAATTGCCGCCCCTAAATAAGCAACCACCTTGTGAGAGTTTCCTTGGTGACTTCGTGGAACTTGGAGAACATCATGAGTAGAGGAAGAAGAACGCAATGATCCACAGTAAAGTACTTTAAAAGTTACTATTAAAGTATTAATTTAAGTAATATAATAATTAATTAAACTATTGAAGTATTTTACTGTGGATCATTACGTTCTTCTTCATCTACTCATGATAAGCAACCACTACTAGAGCACTCTTTTGTCCAGGGGTTTGGCTCCGCAGGCAGAGAAACTCAATGAAGAGTCAACGGCATAGGGATACAGAAGGCAACGGGAAACCACTGCATTGCATTTCCCTAGTACAGTCATCATGACTAAGAACATTTGATACTCTACTTCCTTGATTTCCTTTTGGGGAGTCTGAAATACGGTATCAACGTGTTTACAGTTGCCACGATGATCGCCAAAAGAGGCCTTCGAAGAAGAAGCACCAACGGAAATTGAAAAAACCTTCCAGTGGAATTATGTAATTAAACCATTTAATACGGTTGGTACTACAAACAACCCTCTCCAAATTAAAAGACATTCAACTGTTTTGTCACCTTGAGCCCAATAGAGCCCAGAAAGCAAAATTCCGTGTATGCAACAATGGACAGCGATTATGTAATTTAAATTAAATGTAATTAAAAAACGATTATGTTGACAAATCATTTTCAATTAAATTTATATTCCACTTAAATTTACATAAGTAAATTTACAATCATTGGGGTTTATCTGAGACAGGGACTCTCAAACTTTCATTTGCCAAAAAAAAAAAAATACTAGGCCTATCGTTTTTACCAAGCAAAATATCGGGATGTCAATAATAGGTATTGAAATAAACAATTGGTTGTCGGCTCAGTTGACATTGAAAATTTAATGACGAAGAGTAGGTATAAAAAAAAAAAAATGGCGTGCGTGTATCGGTACACATCGTGTACACACGTAACAAGTGAAACTTCCTTATGACATCATTTTTCGAAAAATGATGTACTACAATATATTTACAACTTTACAGAAATTGGTTAAGTAAAGCTAAATTTTAGGGAAAGGCTTTTATTATTATAAAATATGTACACAAATAATTCAATTATTTTTCCTTATTGTTGCTAAGATTATAATAGCATTTCAGTAATTATGGTTGTCTGTGAGTCGGTTGTAAAGTCGGTTTACAAACGATAGTTTAACGTGACAACGCCTAAATTACTAAATTTCACCTACATAATATGTGGCTGGAAAGAGAAAGAAATGTGGAAAAGCCCTTAAGTAGTTTGAATTTTTTAAATACTAGTATATAATAACGCGGCCGAAAGAGGCCTATTTTTGTTGAAAATCGTGCGCACCCCCTGACGTTTCACACCCCCAAAGCCAAACCCCTTGCTTGATGACCACAAATATAGCATGGCCTGAGAGAGGAAGAATAGACAAAGACATGGGTATAATTTAAATTAAGATAGGCCTTCTAAATCTGCCTGAAAATTGCTTTAAACCAGCTAATGCAATTCAAATGGGATTGCTAGAAATGAATTTTTTCGCTCATTCTTAGGAAATTTTAGAAAGTTTGTGTTCCACTCGTGTTTAAGGGGTGAAGGGGTGAATTTGAAAATATGCATTTATACTCGTATGAAACCTTAATTCATACTGCTTCTAATAAGACATTAAAAATTAATTTCGGTTGAGAATTGCAGGCTGTGGAATTTTTTAACTCTATGCATGTAATTTGGAAGAGTACCCTTTCAACCTTTTTCCACCGAAACACGGATGGCTCATACACTCACCTGACCCTGAACAAAGATACGGATAGTAAAACTCAATACATGTCTAGAAAGAGTAAGAAAGGTGGAAAAGAGCTAAAATAGTTTGAAGTTTTCAAATTGATATTAACACCTCCAAAAACGCGGCCGAAAAAGGCCTATTTTCGCTGAAAATCGACCCCTTTGGGCGCACCTCCTCACGTTTCCTCCCCCCAAAGTCGAACCCTTTGCCCAATCACAACAAATTTAGCATGGCCTGAAAGAGGAAGAATAGACGAAGGCATGGGTATAATTTAAATTGAGATAGGCCTTCTACATCAGCCCAAAAATGGTACTAAAAATGACTACAGAAATCAGGATGGCGCGTAACCAAGATGGCGCGTAACAAAGATGCGTAACCAAGATGGCGCGTAACAAAAATTTTCTCCCTACGTCGATAATGAAGTTTCACTTCAAAAATACGTGACTACATAATGTAATTCTATCTAGTGCTAAAAATGGTACGGGGACTGCACCGCGGACCCCCTGGTAGGTGCTCGCGGACCAGACTTTGTGAACCTCTGATCTAAGATAATTTACATTTAATGGCCCCGATTACACACTCTAATATTTATTCGATCAAATATTTTTTGATTGTTTATTTTTTATACGACTTGAATATGAATTTTTGAATTATGGTATTTCACATTCAAATTTTTCTTAGACACATACATACACTCAACTATTCCGCGGTATTTTGATCGTGCAATATAAGTCATAAACTTAATACAGTCAAAATCATACTATTTAGATTGCAAACTATGTGCGCAGTAAATTATTGCGCCAACGCGACGCCCTGCCTGCGGGATTGTCATTTTTTCCTTTGGCACTATTTTTTTTTTACTTTGGAACCCTTCAACAAAAACAAATTGGTCGGAAATTTAGCTACCACTGCAGTAGCAAAAATGTTTTTGAAAACGTTTGTTCTTATCAACCCATCGTGACTCGCTGCACATAAATATAAATAAGTACAGGACATGTAGAGTAGTGGTACGGACTCTGACTTTTACTCGAAAGGTTGTTGGTTCGAGTCCCACACTCGCTACATTTTCTGGCCATGCTTCGGAGGGCATGTAGAACAGGCCTTCCGAGTTGAGTGTAACAGAGGGCTTTATAGCCCTAACTCCGCTAGGTTGGCTTAGTAATAGAACAAAAAAAGTCGTTATTTATTTAAAATAACAACTTTCTTTTCATATTTGAACCTTTTTCATTAAAAAAAACTCTGCCACATATTATTCCTTGGCGTTACGGCCCGTGGAGGGGCTTGGCCTGCTCTGCCCCATCGCGCCAACCTATGTGGTCCTGCACACTCCTTCGCCAGTCATCGACGCCAAGGGTCCCCAGATCCACCTCGAAGTTGTCCAGCCATCGCATCCGTGGTCGTCCTACTCATCTTCTCCGTTGGTAGGGTGGCCAGATAAACTCTTCCCAAGAGTATTTATACTCTTATGTGTTCCAAATTCGACGCACTCTTTCTTTTTGTGCTTTTGATGTAAATATACTCTTTTTTAAATCAGATCCCCCGCTTGGCTGCTCTTACATTATGGATGTATATATATACTTATATAATTTACTCTTTTTTGTTTTTGAAAATCTGGCCACCCTACCGTTGGGGCACCTTGTGTAAGGCTGCTCTTGTTGCCCTTTTGTCTGGCATTGTGTGGCCTGGCTACGTCAGTCACATACTCCACTGGAAAGGCCTGAGATCACTTAGTTATTTAAGCGTCCTTCAAAACAAGGCTAGAGAATATATAACCATTGAATATATAATTCCTATATATATGTACATATATATATATATATATATTATGCATTCAATAGTATTACCTACCGAGTACGACTTAAATACACTACTTTAATTATAAGCGAAGGAAAACATATAACATGTTATTATAACAACTTGATTTATTGCGGTATACTGCACTGTATAATTGAGTGCAGTGTATTGTAGGATGATAAACTGCATTAGTAAGATTCATTGTGGGCAGAATGGCCAAATAGGATTGAAGACAGCAACCAAACAGGTTGGACCAGTGAGTGGTCAGGTACCTACCTGGTGTCCTTCGGTTCGGTCTGCATGACGGCCTAATCCGAACCTGACTTAGGCTAGGTAATCAATGGAACTCATGAAAATACCTTGGTTATAAGAGACGAAAGCTAGAAATTCTCTCGAAACCGGGGTTCTTTACTAAAAAATGATTGAACTTCTACCACATATAATCAGTCGAATATGTATAAAATTCATTTTTTACACATGCAAGGTTTTTCTCCTTCCTACTGCCTCTTAATTTCATTTCACCATATTTCGGCATTTGAATTTAGGAGAGTCGAAGTTAGAAATAAAACAGTAAAACAATTTAAATACATCTCGAATTTCTCAAATGCATTAATACAGTATATACTGCCTATACCCCTTTCTCCATGTAATGGAGGGACCAGCAAAAAATTTAACAATGAAAAATTGAAAAGCTGAGACTTTTTCAACATATTGTGAAGGAACAGACTGTCCAAACCAACCAACTGGAAACTTGGCAACATGGCTGCCCGGCATATTATGGAATTGCATTGCAGGGGAATGTTTTGCATTTCAGGCGGAATAGTCCCCCCCACCCTTCAAATGAATGCATTTCGGATAGACGAATGAGGGATGTATGAGAAATTCAGATGCATTGCATTTGGTAAGGGAATAAGAGGAGTCAGTGGAATGGGCAGTAATACCTGCTATATAGAACAGACTAGGATGCCAAATGGCGAAAATTAAATATGTTGTGCTTACAAAATTGTCGTCATATGGCCCTGATTACAAACTCGAATATTTATTCGACCCAATATTTATTCGATCGAAAAAATATTTGGAATGTTTATGTTGAATCTTAATTTCGGTATTACACTTTCGAATTTTTCTTGGACCAATATTCGGGTGTGTAATTAGGCTTGCCAGATTAGAAAACTACAATATCTGGACAAATTAACAAAATATTCGTGAATTTCGTGAATTTTGTCGGGACAAATAAAAACTACCACGAGGAAGGTGGGCCTCCCTAAAAAAGGAACGACGATATGGTCAGGTTCGCGACTTTCGCGCGCTTATTTGAACTTTGACCGCCGATGGTTTTTGAAGCCGTGTGTCGAGACGTTTCCAGTGTTGTCGCGACGCCAGTGAATGACAGGACAATCCCGGCGAATCCCGACCATCTGGCATCCCTGTGTGTAATAGGGGGGATTCACTTTTTTTGATAAAGATTAATCACATACAAACAATTTAATGAATGAATTTATGAATGAAAAACTTTTCAGTCGCCTCTGTAGGTTAGTAGACTGCCCGTGTTGAGTTGAGTTACGAGACGTCTCCAATCACATAGCGTTTAGAGACTCGCACCAGTACATGTACCACCTGGCCATCGATGTGCTCCATATGGACAGCTTTGGTCCACCCAACAATGCTGTCATATAAACCGCTACTAGGTAAGTACAATTTAATGTCATTAGAGGACAGAAGGGGATTCCTGGACCTAATGTATGTATATAAAGTTATGAATAACATTGAACATAACGGTTTTTTTATAAATCGGTTGTATTTTTATGCCTCAACAGTAGTAACTAGATCTACACCCCTTTTCTATCAACCACGTAGCCGGGTGGACATTACCTTTCATTCCACTTTGACCAGAATTACAACTCTGCTCAACAAACACTCACACTTAGACCCATTTTTTGATAAATTAACAGTCTATAGAAGAAAGTGTCTTAATGTATTTGCTTGAAATTGCCTCTTTATAGGTATTTGTTTTAATACCATTGCGTCAGCATTGAATTTATTGTTTCTATTAGTTAAGTTACATTCTACTCTCAGAAGAATTTTTTTATGTTATTATTAATTTAGATTATTGTACAATGTATATGGTGAACACTGTTTTTGTACAATTAAAAACTTATTCTATTCTATTCTATTACATCGAAGGCCTACACGAACGCCCTCAGCATATATTTTGCTAAACCTTGGGGATCAACTGCGCGTTCCAAGGACCCCAAATACCTCCCTAGCTTCGTTAATATACTGCATACCACTTTAACTCTGTAGAATCAATTAGTTCTTATGTAAAGAAAACAAAGGAGCAATGAAGTAAAGAATGTAGAGCTACGGATAATATGCAGACAATGTGAATCGTGAGTCCACAAAGGGACCACGCCCTTCTGCCATCTGATAAGAAACCGGGACTATACTATTTGTGGGTACCCGGAGCAACAAGAATACTGCCATGCATGCCAGATGGTTAGAAAAAATACGATTGAAAAAATATACATCATAGGCTGATCTTCGTGACATGTTTGCGGGCCATGTTATTTCAAAGAAATTAGTCTTTCGCGTGTTTCTGTAGCATATTTGTTTAATTAATTGGCAATCAAATGCAAAAAATCTAATAAGTTAGACACTTATGCAGACAGATGAAGAACAACTTCTGGATGTCGTGGAGGTACGGATTGAACTCGACATCGCTTGTTTATCAAAAACATTTAGCCTGTTTTTGACCAAATATAAAGCCCAATTTGCTCTCTGATAATTTAAAGAGCTGCAGAATACTTACTGCGAATGTTGTTCTACTCCTTCGGGTTTTATTGAACGGACATAGGAGGAAGAGCAACGATATCCAAGCGGAGATGCCCCTATCACAGAAAAAAGTTGGGGAACGGAATAGAGAAAATGGCCACCTGCTGCAACGTTTAAGGGGCCACAAGAACAACCAAACAAAAGTGAGAGAGGAGACCGGAACACGTGGTAAGTGAAGTATTTATTTATTTATATTTGTACAGGTAAAGTCACACAAATATGAGAATAGAATGGAAGTGCGATTATTTCCTGCTATGCTCTTCCATTACAAATGTACCAAACAAACAGAAACAAGTAAATTATACGTTTCGTCGTCACTCAAAAGCTGCCGTCGGCAACTTCAATGGCACTATGTACACTTAGATGATTATATCTTGGAGGCTCAGTAGGAAGTATTGAGTTGCTATAAAGAATATATGCGAGATACAAAGTAGGCATCTGAATTCTTTGCGTAGGGCCATTAAAGATGTCGACCGCAGATCAGAACCACGATCTCAAGTCGCAGATTCTATTGTTTCATCAAAATCTGATATTGTTCTCGTGTTTTCTTCTTTTTCTGTAATTAAAATACAGTTGCTGTACATAAGGAATTATGGCGAATCCTGCACTGACATTTGTCTTCGCTAAACTTTCTTCAGCCCTACAAATGATGCATTATCATTAATATTGTTATTACTCTAGTATACGTATCTGTCTTCACTGTTCTTTCTTCTTGAAATGGAATAAATGTGTAATTAATGATACAGTATACAATAGGAATTCAGAGACCAAAAAAATGCATACGTATCATACAAACATAATAAAAGACGCCAAACAAGCCAATTACAATTTAAAATGATCCCCTAAGATTTGAATGCTATTAGCCTTTGTAAGGTTAAAGGGCACCATTGTGGCCTTGGTCTCGTTGTCTTTGAAAAAACCATGATTCGCCGAATATAGCTTGAAACCAAAAGTCCTAATTTGGACAAAATTACCATAGGAAGAGACGTTATCGTAAAATAGGATCAGCTGGTTGGTATAGCATATACTTCGCCGCAGGGCACGGTGAACGCGTAACTGATGACAGTAAAGATTGGGGTAGTCAGTTATAACAAGACGCCGAAGGCGAGATTAGGCTAATTCAAAAGTTGCCGACGACATACGTGGTTAGGGTTATATGCGGATCAACACCGATAAGAGCAACCGAGTTATACGGGCAGCTGTTGCACTGTAGATGATCGTGCGTAGTGGAGTGGATTGTGTGGAAGATACTCGGAAGACGTGGAGCAGTTTCTGTAAGGGCAATTTAATGCTACTCTGCTGTTGGGGAGGGTGTTCAGAAGGCTAAGTCAACAGTTGTTGTCAATGGACATACCGGTACGTGGTTAGTGTTCTACGCCGATCAACACCGATAAGAATAACCGAGTTATACCGGCAGCTGTTGCACTGTAGATGATCGTGCGTAGTGGAGTGGATTGTGTGGAAGATACTCGGAGAACGTGGAGCAGTTTCCGTAAGGGCATTTTAATGCTACTCTGCTGTTGGGGAGGGTGTTCAGAAGGCTAAGTCATATACCGGCAGCTGTAGCACTGTAGATGATCGGGCGTAGTGGAGCGGATTGTGTGGAAGATACTCAGAGGATGTGGAGCAGTTTCTGTACGGGCATTTTAATGCTATTCTGCTGTTGGGGAGGGTGTTCAGAAGGCTAAGTCAACAGTTGTTGTCAATGGACATACCGGTACGTGGTTAGTGTTCTACGCCGATCAACACCGATAAGAACAACCGAGTTATACCGGCAACTGTAGCACCGCAGATGATCGTGCGTAGTGGAGCGGATTGTGTGGAACATACTCGGAGAACGTGGAGCAGTTTCTGTAAGGGCATTTTAATGCTACTCTGCTGTTGGGGAGGGTGTTCAGAAGGCTAAGTCATATACCGGCAGCTGTAGCACTGTAGATGATCGTGCGTAGTGGAGCGGATTGTGTGGAAGATACTCGGAGAACGTGGAGCAGTTTCCGTAAGGGCATTTTAATGCTACTCTGCTGTTGGGGAGGGTGTTCAGAAGGCTAAGTCATATACCGGCAGCTGTAGCACTGTAGATGATCGGGCGTAGTGGAGCGGATTGTGTGGAAGATACTCAGAGGATGTGGAGCAGTTTCTGTAAGGGCATTTTAATGCAACTCTGCTGTTGGGGAGGGTGTTCAGAAGACTAAGTCAACATTGGCTAGTGTTCTACGCCGATTAACACCGATAAGAGCAACCGACAACGAGCAACGACATAAAAGAGGATAGTGCTAGTATATCTTTCTCATAACGTTTTTGCTTGAATATTTTATTACCACAAACTATAGTATGAACTAGCTATCATGACAAACCATTCTGGAAACTTTCGCATTAAATTAGCAAAGCAAGTTCATGTACGCTAATGCTTATACAAACTACGGAGGCTATAACAATCTTATTCTTGCATAAAGGCCCAATTTCAAACTTTGACAACTTGTTGCAATATACTTGAGTTAAATAGAGTGGCTTGTACAAATAATTATGAAAGATGACGAAGATGGAGCTGCTCTAAAGTGGAAATTGAGATAGTAATAATGTCAAAGTTATGGGTCACAGACTCGCGGTTTGTTGATAATTTGAGACTATCTAGAAAATACTGGAGTGGATCAATTTCGAATAGAAGTCCCTAGAAAACGACATCAAATCCCAATGCGTTGAATTGCTAAGGCGGGGTTTCCACTGACCTCTCATTGCAGAATGCAAAGTCATTGACGTGGTAGCAGACATTCAAGACTTAGGCGGGTATTCCACCGACCTCTCATTGCTGAATTCTAATGACATTGACGAAAATTTGAATTTTTCTTTTTATAGAAATCTATTAAAATGTTTGTACTTAACATATTCCATGACGCCATTTTTTAATTTTAGTTTGTTTGTTTGTGATTTTACTCTATGATCATTGATCAATTTTAACTATGGCCTACCGCCTAGAGTAAAACAACAGTTTCCGTCAAAGTCATTTGCATTCTGCAATGAGAGGTCGGTGGAATACCCGCCTGAACAGGTGTAATATTCTTAACCCAAAGTGTATAACATAGATATATTCCATGAATCAGTAAATAGCATTAAGGGGAAAGCCTTACAACATGCGTTATAATACCATAGGTAACGTTATTATTCCACTTGTAGCAACATTGTCAAATTTGGAGTGTTTCCGTTTATTATTATATTTATTTATTTATTTTCCTATAAACATAACACAACTATTAAAAGCGAACGAGATTGGTGTAAAGGACATGTTTTCTAATCCCTCTGTCGTCTAATTTTTGCTATCTACTTTACAAATTTGATTCTTTTTATCAATGTTAGGACACTATAAAATGTCTTAGTCAATATATTTTTCATAGTAAATGTCTTACTAGCTGTTATCATCCACAATAAAACAGCTTGTGGCAAAGCCGCGAAAAAAGTATCTATTTTTTTCATTTTCTGTACCGTAGTTATCTACCTATAACTAAAATTTTTAATTTTAATACTCTACCCAAGAGGGAGGGGAGTTTGTACCTTAGATCTGTCTAAATTTGAAATTCATACAAATTTTTAATTTTTTGATATTTTTTCTGAAATTCTTCACTGTTCTTCTTAGTCCAGGTCAAGGTATACTTTCATTTAAAAATACAGCCTCTCTTACACAGGTTACATTTCAGCACCGCATGCATAAAGTAACTAGGTACGTCGCAAATCAACCCTTTTGTGGAGTGACTAATTTCGAAAATAAACTTTGACTGACAATGGGTTAATGGAATATTGCTCCCCTTTTTTGCGACAAATTTCCTCCCTCTCTCCCTCCCTCCTCCACAGGCTCCCTTTCTCTGCTGTCTGTCTCTAATCCCAACAAGTAAAACTTCACTTCAAAAAATTCAAAAATTCTGTCAATTAGGGGGATTTGCTCCACCCATGGCTGTCAAAGTCAATTCAGTCCAGTGTCAAATTAGCAGTTGGGTTTTATACTGCTGAAAATTTTGGAGGGTATCATTATAAAAACACAGAGTTGAAATTATACAGAGGGGAAATTTACGTTTCAGAAATTTAAACATTTTACTGACGTTTTTCTGCTGCTTTCAAAATGCTTGCACCCCTGCAGACTGGGACGATCGTAGGTAAAGTTACGGAGAGTGGGATCTAAAGGAAGTGTCCCCTATTCTTCCTCTCAGAGGTTTTTGGAGAGTTTGTTACAAAGGGTGGCGCCCACCAAGGTAAAAAGGAAGAAAGGGAAAAAGGAATCTAAATTACACTTCCTTTGGTGTCATATCCGTATTGTAGTTGGTCACTCGCTCGTACTTCAGACAGAGTCTACACAGCATTCCATCGGAGACGTACAGAGGCGAGTGGCGACTGTTATGGCTTCCATAGTTATTAAATTATTAAAATATTGGTTCATTTAAGTTGTAGAAGACTACTTTATAATATAATAGGATAATTATTAAATTTTGATTTTGTAGTTTTATCACGGCATCTATTTTACGTGAAATTTTAGACCTGAATCATTTGTTTGAAAAATGTTAAAAAAAAAATAATAATAAAAATACCCCTTTAAATGATGCATGAAGTAGCTTTCTGCAACTTATATAAGTCAATCTTTATTATCTTTGCTCATTAAATAAAAAAAGAAGTCTCCAAAACCAACGGATTCTGGTGTACCTATTTCCTAAACTAAACTTTCTAAACTTTTCATAATCATTATTATGTGCGAAATACCTAACCTGACCAATTTCCCATCACCCCGTGGAATAGACCAAAAACTTGAGCTTCCAACGCTCTCAACTACTTCACAGGCACAAGGCTTATACCTCCGATCTTAATCAAAACCTTAGAGTAGACAATTATGCATGAAATACCTAACCTGGCCAATTTCCCATCACCCCGTGGAATAGACCAAAAGCTTGAACTTCCAACGCTCTCAACTACTTCAATCACAAGGCAATATTTTCCAGGAAAAAGCTATTTTCTCCATCTGACCGCCCAAGGTGAATGACAATTGCGAACGCTGAACTTATCCGGGACCTGTAATAAGGAAAGACCTCAGGGTATTTGTTGATTCATCAAATACCAATTGCGCGCGCTCTCTCTCTCTCTCTTTTATTTCAGTCCTTCACTGTTCCATTGTTTGAGGGGGGGGGGGGGGGGGGCGTGTGTGCAGAAGTAAACAAGTAAATAGAGAAGTTGAATGCGATGACGAATTGGCATGGAATGAAGACGAGTATTATTATAACATGTGGGCAGTAATAAAATAACACAAGTCAAGAGAAATAAAAATTGAACTATAAGTACAAAAATAAACAAAAACACCATATCGTTTAAAAATTAATTCACTTTTTTGACAGCTATATCGTTAGGTACCCTAAATTCAGAACGAAAACATCGAAAACAAAAATGCTTTTGCTCATAACAAAGTACATATACAAAATGTCAGATACTCCCTCCTAATTGATAATTCCGCTTTATTTTTCACGTATGATTTTTTTCGGCACATGCAAAAGTAGAACTTACGACAAGGTCACTAAATCTGATAATAACTTAATTTCCCCAAAAGGGTTGGTTTCGTCCTTCTGACTTTAGGGTGACGATATGTAGGCTTACATAGTTTTTTCCACTATGGTCATTATTTTTAACCTTAACCTGGGATTAAAAATGTAAAGTAGATAATTTTAGAATGGAAAGTGCTAGTAAAAATGGTTTTGTTTACATTTTTAACCCCAAGAATAAGTGAATACTAAACGGCATGGTAGGCCAGCTGTAGATCCAAGCTTTATCAAGTAGATTTGATTACGTAGATTTTACATAGTATTAACTTATTCATGGTGTTAAAAATTGTAAACAAAGCAATTTTTGAATAGCACTTTCCATTCTAAAATAATCTTGTTTACATTTTTTATCGCTGGTTAAGGTGAAAATAATCGCCACAGTAGGCCCGCTGGTAAGCCTACGTCTTTGTGATTACACAATGGGACGTATCCAGAACGAGCCCTTAGTATTGCAATAAATAATGAAAACGGTTCGGGAAATAGAGAACTTAAATGAAAATAGTGGGAAAACCGAATGAAAAGGCGTTTATCTTTGTCTAAAGTTCAGGGCGTAAGCCATCTATCCTTCTCACCCCATTTATCGCCGTTATCACGTCCTATATTAAAAACTGAGCGCAGCATTTTTGGCACGCTTGTTGGGAAAATACCAGTTTGAAACTCTAATAAACCTTTTTACTTGTGGTGGAGATACCATAAATTGTTCAAATTGGATACATTTTCAATATGTGATATTCTTCCTGTATAAATAATAAATATGGTTGCTTTTCTATTATACGTTAGTATAAAGAAATCATTGTGGTGGCCAAAATGATTTAATTCGAGATGTCAAGGGAATTGCTGCAGCCTGATCATTTTAATAGCGGGGTTTTTATACTAGTAATACCATGTAACATAATGGTATTAATTCAATTGTTTAAAATAGGTGAACAGTAAACTTCAAAATTTTTTTTAATTTTTGATGCTGATAATCTTCGGAAGAGTGCTAAGCGCGGAAAATTGAAATTGTGTCCATTTAAACAATTGAATGATCATCAGCTATATTTTTGGTGAGTTTCTTTATTTTTTCTGCCTTAGACTTAGACAAATTATTTATAATCTTTAATATATTAATTCAAAATTAAATGTTTATTCTTAGGGTGACATGTGTTTATATTTGCTAT
This sequence comes from Psococerastis gibbosa, assembly GCA_963971405.1. Classification (NCBI taxonomy): domain Eukaryota; kingdom Metazoa; phylum Arthropoda; class Insecta; order Psocodea; family Psocidae; genus Psococerastis; species Psococerastis gibbosa. The sequence goes on from OZ020484.1 coordinate 44,903,162, forward strand.
TTATATTTGCTACGGCAGCGTCGCGTTAGTTCAGTTCTTCAGTATTGCCAACATCACAATTTAAAAAATTCTGAAATTTGCTGTTAATTTATTTTAAACAATTGAGTTAATACCATCACTTGAAATGGTATTATATTAATCCTAGTATTAAAACCGCCATGATCAGGCTGCAGGTATTAATTACTGTTCTAGTGCCACAATAAAGTATCTGGGAACAATTTTAGCGTTTTTACTCCTCCCGCAATACATACATGCTTCGGAGGGCATGTATAGCGGGCGGTCCCGGGTCATCCTAGTTGAGTGTAAGAGAGGGCTTTGTAGCCCTAACTCCACTAGAACAACAAAAAGTCAATATTTTTATTTTATTTATTTATTAAATAATTTTCTGCAACTATCATACGATATCTTCCCGGCTGGGGATTGACTGATTAATTAATTAAACAATTAATAAAAAATACTCGACTATGCATGATAATGTCCTGGAGGACTTTTTATGGACCATTGGTCCCTTATCCAATGCCAACGACCCCATGGATTTCGGACATTATTTGTATTGTTTCCGTTTGCATTTTTGGCCATTGGCAAACTGGTATACGTCCTCGATTTCAACCTACACCGGCTATCATGCGATAATGGACAAGCGGTGACAAGCTTACCACTGACTCAATGAAACAGGCGAAAGCATAACTGAACCAAGTATACAGATGTAGTAGCAGTAGTAGTATGGTTGGACACAGTCCCAGGCCACAGTGTGGGCCCATAGGACAGTGGACCTCCTGATTATAGTGGATTCCGAACCACTTGGGAAACACAGTGAAGTCACACGATTAGTTCGGAGGTGACCTACCATGTTTTCCTACCGGCGCTGTGCACACGACCAAGTTATCTGCATCTTTGAACCTGCTCTGTTCCGCTACCAACCAAGTACAGATACTCGACCATTCTTATTTTACAAAATATTAAGATTATTCGTCTGTCCCTTAAACACCGGTTGTTGTCAAACTTTTCTTCGAGTGCCTGAAGTTTTCAGTCTTTCTATTGGATTACCATAAACACTGTAAGTTACCGTAATTTTATTCAATGAAGCGCCCCATCTGCTGCAGACAAAACTCTTCGTTATGTAAATTCCGAGTTTGAACTGAGGTTTGAACTGATTAATTTCAGTCAAATTAAGAGGTAACTTAGTAACTAAAGTTCAATACGGCCTACCTATTCGGGCAGTCAATAGATATTATGCGTCTTACGAACCTCTGACTAGTCTGACTTCAACAACAGGTTGATTAGGCGCATATTCCACCCACCGACCGGCTAGGGCTAAATACAAATACGGTGACGTGGTAGCAGACATTCAAGACTTAGGTGGCGTTTCCACCGACCTCGCATTGCAGAATGCAAATGACATTGACGGAAATTAGAATTTTTCTTTTTATAGAAAAGTATTAATATGTTTGTAATTAACATATCCCATGACGCCATTTTTTAATTTTAGTTTGTTTGTTTGTGATTTTACTCTATGATCATTGATCAATTTTAACTATGGCATAGAGTAAAACAAACATTTCCGTCAATGTCATTTGCATTCTGCAATGCGAGGTCGGTGGAAACCCCGCCAAGTCTTGAATGTTTGTTACCCCGTCCCCGTATTTGTATTTATCCCTAGCCGGTCGATGGAATAAGCGCCTTATTACTAGGTCGAAGTCTGCCAACAATACGTAGCTCCACATTTTCTTCATCATCGGTTGAAATATAATTCGAGACCCCTTCCCCGAAGTTAATGACAATTTATTATTTCTACCAAAACATCCCCGCTCAAAAGGTAAACAAAGTCGAGTTCAGTTATTTAATAGATCACTTTCCGAATTTCATCTGCTTAAATGCATAATGGCTTTATCTTCACCAACCCTAATCAACTTTTAACGAACGCACCAATATTTATTGATGATAATGTAAAGTAGTGATTCACTAGCGGATCTAGAAATTATGGGGGGGGGGGCTAAACAAGTAGATGGAAAGTCTATAGTCCGGAAGATCTATGATAAATAGAGTGAAGACTTTAGGCGCTTATTCCAATACGTCAATAGTAAATATGGTATTGACGGAAATTTAAATTTTTCATTGATACACTACATTCCACATGTTTTTTCAACTATTGATCACTTTTCTTCTATTGACACGTATGCGCCAAATGTTTGAAATTTGGCGCATTTGTTTTTTGAAATTTTGTTTGTATTTGTTTTCGTCATACACTTATTATTTTTAATAAAACCTAATAATAGTAGGAGATCCAAAGTAAGATCGACCTTCACCGATCTGTTTAATGGATGAAAACTGTTTTAGAAACAATCTATTAAAATGTTTGTATTTAACATATTCCATGACGCCATTTTAGTTTGTTATTGTTTGCAGCGCGTGATTTTACTCTATTATCATTGATCAATTTTAACTATGGCATAGAGTAAAATTGAAATGTCCGTCAATACCATATTTACTGCTGACGTATATGGAATAAGCGCCTTAGCAGAGTAAACTCACTTTAATTAGGTAGGTACTTGTATGGATTACAATATCAACTATTAAACTATTCAAAGGCCAGTCTCTATGAAGGTAACCGACGTTAGGTCGTTCAAATACGCTCTGCGTCCGTTGCGTCGTTGCCGTAGGAAGCGTGAAAATGTCGTTGAAAAATTTGAAAGTGCGTTTTATCTAGTGCGAGTTGGTTAGGGAAGGGGGTGCTATAGGCCCATTAGCTCATAGCTGGATCAGCTAGTGAAGTGATTGTTGGCTGTAAAGTATTCGTACAAGGCCAAACAGGCAGTCAACAAAAAGCAATAAAACATCTCTAAAATAGCTGCTATAATGTCGAATCGAAAAAAAACAACTGATTTATTACATTCTTTTGATTGGCCACGAGTAAATTGTAATCCATTCAAATATTACCAACCCCCCCCCCCCCCACAGCCTCCCCGAACCATCCCTTGTTTCATTTCTATTGCACTGATTTCAATATTGTTTCGCAATTCCGTGCATCTTTAGGCTAACTGCTGACACTGTGGCGCCTAGTGGTTTCCCCCTCCTTCTCTCTCCACACCCCCCCCCCTCAAACAATCAAACACTGTGGGAGGGAGTAGTATTTGATGAATCAGCAAATACCCCCGAGCCCCAAGGCGTTCCTTATTGCATTGCCTGATCGAAGATCATTTCAAGTTCTCAGTATGACAAATGGGAAGGCACCTACCAGACACCGCTGGGAAGTGGCGGGAATTTTCGGAGGGTATTTTTACATTCTACAACATTCGAATGAATCCAGTGGTTCGATGAAATAAATGATTGGCACTTATTGCTTAAAAAAAAAAAAGTTGACCTGTCTACGGTAGCCTATTTTTTATTAATTAGATAATATTTATTTTTTCTGAATTTGTCACATTTTGGTGACCTTTAAGGCGCTCAAACCCCTTGACCCCCTCCGTGGATCCGCCACTGGCGAGAAGTACGAACAGTGCTGCCTTTTTTGACTGGACACGGCAGGTTCGTTCGTTTGGGGGGTCTGGGTGATCTGGAACATCTATAATAATGGAAGCTGTTCACAACGCTTTTCCTCTTCCTCAATGTGGCAAAGGAACATGTCGCATGCGTTAACAATTTTTTCCAGAATGCCGCGCCTTCGTGTAATTAAATAAAAAAAAAAATCAACAAAAACAGAAAATAAAATTGGAGAGAAATAAACGGGTGGCGTATTTCATTTCCGCAATAAAAACACGTCCTCTATTTAGTTAGAGGCTGACAAAGTACAGAGAAAACACCATGCAAATAACACCAACTCCTATTATACAATAAAATATAAATTAGTCCCTCGCAAGTCCTCGTGCGTAGTCGTGCATAATACATGAGCTTTACATCCGTGTATTTCCCTTTTCCGGTCGCCGGTGTAGCCCGGTTGTTTGGGAAATGAGAACTGGACTTTGACCCAAAAGTTCGGGGTTCGATACTTGAAAGGAACGGTAATATTTTTCGCCACCCAACTGGAAAACGGGCATGTTGCTAACTCCAATATCCCAAAGTGCCAACTTTTTTCTTTGAAATAAAGTATATCTGGATTTTGGGAAGTAAAAAAAAGAGTACTTACTATTATTAGTAAACAAGCGGGGCTTGGGCCCGCTTCATAGCCCGCCCCCTTGCGCCTGCGGTGGGCGGTAGCTCGCCCCTTCGGGGCCTCGCATGACTGTTTAGTTTTTTTTTTTTCCTTTTTTGGGGCGCAATGCCGTCTAGGCCACACACGCCCAGGTATATTATATGGTTAGGTACGGAAGGTTATGTTCGTTAATGTAAGTTTGCTTTTTTCAGTTTCTTGATATTATAGGAGGTGGATAAGGTCGTAGTAGTTAAAAATGAGAGGATAGTTCGGGTAGCGGTTTCGTCATCACGTAGTAGGGTTGAGAGGGATGTTTGTGGGGGCCAGGTTCTGTGGTGGGTGAGGTTTTGGCATTCGACAAGGATGTGGGCAACTGTGTTTTCTGCACCACAGTGTTTAGTTGTTGAATCCAAATCAAGCAGGTACCGGCATAGCGGCACTCCACAACGGTCCCCTGCACTTAGCTTAACCAAGCTGTTACCCAGTGGCGGCTCGTGGTGTATCAAATGTATCAAAATGGTGGGGCAACGAATTGTAATAAAGTAATAGCATATAACTTACCACTACTTGAATATCAAATAGATTCTTCGGCATTTCGATGTAGCAAACAAGTCTATCACTCGCTCTTTACATTTTTGTAATATTTGTTTACATTACCCTGCCTGCCCGTTGGGCAGAACCTGACTTCCCTAGTCAAAAATTCTTCTTTGAAAAATTTTATAATAATCATCAGTCATGACAAAATAGTGAAACTCTTCTCAAAAATAACTCTTATAATTATGATTTTAAAAAAATACCAATATTCAACGTTATTATCAATACGAAACATTTAAAGTCATTTTTGGGGCGCTGCCCCGCTGCCCATGTAAAAATGCATATGGCATGAATTGCATTGCAAGGTCCATAAGAGAAAAGTTGTGTAAACCTTTTCAATGGTGCGAACGATCTTCTTAACTTTTGCCTGACTCGGTTGCCATGGCGACCCGGGGCTAAATTGAAAATTGCCCCAAGTTGCCCAGAGCACGCACATAGCATAGCCGAATTGTAGCAGTTGCATTTTTCTTCAGAATAGTATATTATTATTTTATTATTATTATTATTATTATTATTATTAAAAGGAAATTGCTTTGTTTGCCTGTAAAATTATGGGAGGGCTGTAGCCCCAGTGCCCTTATGGACGAGCCGCCACTGCTGTTACCTAACAAAATAATATGAAAATCTGACGTTGCACACAACCCCCATTCATAAGAGGCAACTCAGGTACCGGCACAGCGGCACTCCACAACTCGTGACCCCTCTAAAACAGTCCCCTTCACTTAGCTTATGGACATGGAAGGCTCACCATTCTTTTGTGATATCCCTTTTTTAAGGTCCGGACACAGGCAAAGAAGAGAATTTCGCTTGTAAGCGAAACGGAAAGCTCAAATTGACTCAACGTTTTAGTTAGAAAACGTTTGTATGGGAAAAAGAAAAGGGCTGTATTTAGTGGTTTTCCGGCAATTATTCGATTTTTTTTTCGCCGTAAAAACCATCGTTGATCTTCAATGAAGTTAATGAGTTTAAGCAACCCTGTCAGCCTGGCGGGGGGAGTGAGTCGGTTTGTTAACTTGAGGTACCCTAAGGGCAGACTCTTTCACCTCGGGGGAAAGGGGAGTTGACTGACAGGGTGGACCTCCTGATTATAGTGGATTTCGAACCACTTGCGGAACATGGTGTAGTCACACGATTAAATTGGAAGTGACCAGGACTCGCAGACTGAATGGTATAGTCATAGCGCGTTATCATGTTCCCCTGCCAACGCTGTGCACGCTACCAAGTTTGCCGCAGTTTGAAACATGCTCTACTCTAACGGATTCAACATTGTAAGGCCGTTGGCAAAGTACGTAGTACTGTGGACAACCGAATTTCCTTTCTAGGCTCGGCATTAAATCCGGAACGTCCTTAAAAATTCCAAATAACCTGAATCAGTTAAAAAAAAAAAAAAATTGAACATGGACGTCCGAGGCTTAACAGCTCGCTCATTTGCATATTGGAAGAATCCTTTGGGCTTTGACCCATCACGTTACCTTTTTAAGGCAAGCAACCCCCGCTCTCGCCATGCTGTGCTATCCCTCAGTTTACCGCGTTGAATTTTAATTTCTTTTAAATATTTCCTCTCTTTCTTTTCACTCCTGAACAATGTTGTTTCTTTAAGAGAAAATCGGACACTTTCGCCGATATTGTAATATTTTTGAGGTACTTTTGTGGACCCACTTACCCAGGCCTACTTATAGTGGCCCGTATTTCCCTTGCCCATTGCCAACGACCCTATGGATTTCGGACATTATTTGTATTGCTTCCGTATGAATTTTTGGCCATTGGCTAACTGGTATACGTCCTTCGTGTCAACCTACACCTACAAGCGATAATGGACAAGCTCAGACAAGCTTACCATTGACCCAATGAAACCGGCGAAAGCATGACTTAATGAAGTACAGATACGAGTCAATGTTCTATATAATATTAATTTCAAACATTTTCCACCCAGCTTCTATGTCTACATCTTCTATTCTACGTCTTTAGAGGAAATCCGCAGGAAGAAAAGCAGGCTCAAAATAATATGCTTATATAAAACGACTTTTAAGCCTTTCACTTTCGGAAAGCCGTTTGCCCTCGTGCTTAATTTTTTGTATAAGGGCTTGAAACGAGGTTTTAATAACGGTGAGTGGTAATCGTGTGGAAGGGGAAAGCCGTGATGGGAGACCGGGGGAGGAGGGGGGTGTTTAGAGATCCCTTGGGAATGAGAGAGAACACTTGCTGCAGGCAGGTATAACAATAATTTGATTACCTCGTACCGCTACCTCATCGATCAGGAAATTATTGAAAATTTTAATGGGTTTAGTTAAATAAATTATGACACGGCGTGGCCTTGCCCTATGGTTTGGTATAGTACTGGAAAAAGAAACGGGAAACTGAGGTTTGAGACTCGAAATAAATGGTTCAATAAACCCTAATAGACTCGTATCTGTACTTGGTTAAGCCAAGCTTCCACTGCGCCAATTTCAAGCTTGTCACTCCATTGTCAGTTGCAGCCGGTGTAGGTTGACATCGAGGACATATACCAGTTTGCCAATGGCCTATAATTCATATGGACACAATACAAATAACGACCGAAATCCATGGGGTTATTGGCAGTGAACAGTGGGCCTCATAAAAAGTCCTTCAGGAGAAGGGCGACGCCAGGATTTCAGCTAGGGGGAGGGGGGGCAGGAGGTAGGTCCCCACCCCCCTGAAAAAGCCATTTTGTAAAGGAATGATTGTAGCTTAGCATGTAATAGTAGCGCAGTAGGAGGCTAGCAGGCTCGGCGGGGGGGGGGGGGTAGCGGATGATGGTCTAGGGGGGGGGCAGTGGGCATTGAATTATGACACGGCGTGGCCTTGCCCCCCTATGGTTTAGCATAGTACTGGAAAAAGAAAAGCGAGGTTGGAGACTCGAAAGAAAGGTTCACTAAACCCTAATACGCACCCTTCTTTCGCCTGTAGGGGTAAAAACGCGACCACGAAATCAGATGTAGAGCAGTGGTCAAAGAGGAGGAAACTCTACAAGTCCCCAGTGCAGTATAAAAATGGATGTACCTTATTCCGATCCTGAGGAGCTTTTAGGCCAACAGCGCTAAAATCAGCTCTTCTTCTTCTTCTACGGCCGGTATTCCCCTGGGCCGAAGGAATATATTTATAAAAATAATCAATTATACCCTTGTAATACAAAAAACCTGTGGGCCCCCAAGTTAATACTCTCATACGCTTCTTCTTTCTTTCTTTTCCTTGCCCAGTACTCCCTGGACAAGGAGCATATATTTGCAAAAATATAGAATACAATACCATCCCGTTTCCCCAAGCTAGCGCTTGTTTAGGACAACGGGCTTATACAATATGGGTACAGTGCTCTCATTAATATTAATAATACTAGGCCAATTAATATAGAAATGTCGCATCTTCTCCATGCAGAAACTCAATGAGGTGAGAAGTAATGAAGAGGAAAGAGGAATAAGGGGCTCGGGGTCGTGTAAGAGTCCACGTGCTCTTATTCAGCACGTGCTGTTTTCTATCAATTTCCAACGTCTGTAGGAAAATTTCTCAAGGACTTGTAAAAACGTCTTATCTCATTGAAAGAGGTTTTCAGGAAAATTTCTGTATAAAGACGGAGATAAGGGGTTTTATACAGACCACTCTCTTATTCAGTTTCTCAAAATTAAATCAATTAGGTATATTTTATTCGCGCATTCGGCAGACCTATGTGTAAAGGTATTATGTGTCAATCCCCCCTATTACACACTCAAATATTACTCCATAATTCTATCCAATAAATATGGGTCCAATAAAATATCGAAAGTGTAATACCTAAATTCAGATTCAAATTCTTCAAAAACTTCAACAAAAACATTCCAAATATTTCTTCGGTCGAATAATTAATATTCGGTCGATTGAATATTCGATTGTGCAATCAGGGCCATTATTGAATACATAACAATGGTAATATGTTAATATATGGTATACAGTAATAATATAATATGATACAAAATGGTAATACAATATTCAATGGTATTACCAGGCCAACCTAGCGGAGTTAGGGCTATAAAGCCCTCACTTGCACAATGGTAATATGTTAATATATGGTATATAGTAATAATATAATATGGTACAAAATGGTAATACAATATTCAATGGTATTACCAGGCCAACCTAGCGGAGTTAGGGCTATAAAGCCCTCTCTTACACAATGGTAATATGTTAATATCTGCAGCCTGATCGAGGTAATTATAATACCAGGGTTAAATAAATACCCTAGGATTATAACTGTAAACAAACAAATTTCGAATAGGACTTACCATTATAAAATTATCTTGTTTACATTTTTATTACCAGGGATTACATAAATACCGGTATTAGAATCGCCTCGATCAGGCTGCAGGTATATAATAATAATTTTTATATGGTACAAAATGGTAATGTATTCAATGGTATTAAAAAGCCACCCTAGCGGAGTTAGGGCTGTAAATCCTCTCATACATTCAACTATCCAAAGGTCCGGGACCACCTGCTTTACATACAATCCGAAGCATGGCGAGAAAATGCGTCAAGTGAGCGACTCGAACCAACAGTCTTTCGAGCGAAACACTACAATCAACATGTCGTATTTCGACATATTATCACGACCGCCATTTCGAGTGCATATTCTTAACTCTTAAGGTAAAATTTCCGAGCGAAATAATATAAAACACCTTTTAACTGCCTCTAGACAAGTCTGACAGGTAAAAGCTTGATTGAATTCAGAAACCTGACGTACAGGAAAATGTAATAAAATTCACGAAAACGGCAGTTTTATCAAATTTTGAGGTACGGTAGGTAATGGAAAGTCGGTAATTCGATCGGCTGGATAAACCTGGATGGGTTATTGGATTCGCACCTGAAGTGGCGCTTACCGACTATAAGAAGTCGCGAAATATAATATCATTTACGCAGTGTTCCTAAGTGGATGATGGGACAGGGAAGTCTGTAGAAATTTGCCATGAAAAGTGACGGATTTTTGATTTTACAGCTTGACGTTTTGCACAACGTCATCTTTCAGCTTAATATTTTTTCGTGCAGGTATATCAATGTTGGTATATCCGTCATTAAGGCTGTGATATCAAAATATTTTGTAAACAACTTGGAGACCAAGCCATTATATCGACACTAATTAATTCCTCGTTCCACGGCCTCAAAGAAACAAAATTTGACTTATAAAAAATTCATTAAAAAATAGCAGTCCATTGGTCAGACTGATTTATAAACAGTCTGCAAAATTCGTCATAATGTAGCCTACTTTATCTTTTTCAGTTTTTTGGCAGTGAAGTTTTTTCATAAAAGTCATAGGGGATAGAAATTAAATATTCTGTAGGCATATGTATGAACAAAAAAATGAACTCATATATGTGTACCCATATCAAATATTCCTTAATTCAGACAGAAAAATTCCTGAAATGTAGACGCGTTTTCATACTAACATCGAATGCTAGTATACCGTCTTTTGTATTGCTGGCATTCTGGATATGACATACGATCGTATATTGCAAAGGCGGGAAGGTGCGATTGTGTGTAGATGTACTGTAAAGAAATTTAAATTCACAAATCAAAAATATACGTTCTGCATTTCGCGACATAATGGAACGGAAATTTATAAAGTTTTCAATTTTGTATTATTCCTCACTACAGCATACAGTGCGATAACAGTAACAGAAACGTATAAAATGAACGGGGTGTATTCGATATCCGGGTTGGAATTTGTTTCTATTCAAAAGTCATATGCATAATATTGCAAATTTCTAGCATGAATGCCTCCAATATAACATCCTAATAATACAAAACATCCGATTCGCAGGGGCTCACAACGCCCCTCTAACGCACGGAGGCTCGGCGCTTCACGCCTCGACGTGAAAAGCCGTTTAGCGCCTGGCGCTTCACAGTTTTAGGCGAAAAAGGGATTTTGACCGTCCTTTATCCGGGTGGTAGATGACCACACTACCAATAGACTCGATCTGAAATGTTTTCTTGTGGAACGCACCGCTATGCATTGGTACAAGGGGGTGCCATCACCTCACTGCACCGGCTGCAGGGCATTTTGCTGCCTACAACTTCTCAAAAAGAGCAGTGGCGAAAACAGAAGATCTTTAAACAGTTATCTGGTTTAGACTGGGTTGCAGTGCCCCACTAAACATTTGTCGCCTACTTGGGGGTTAATAAGGGATCCGAAGAATCAGGGCTAATAGGCCGTGGTCGATTTGAAAGTAAGCTTCCAAAAGTTTCGTCAACAACTGCGGTCGACATTTTCAGTTGCTACGGTACCTCCACGATACAACCTTAGAAGTGTACGTAGTGCCACTGAAGATGTCGACCGCAGTTGTTGATAAAACATTTGGAAGCTTACATACATATCGACCACGGCCTATTAGCCATCTTCTGTCCCCTTATTAGATTCCTGCCGTGAAAGCCTTCGTTATTATACATGGAGGTTGCTGAAAATCCAGGAAATTTATTTATTTATTAGCGGCCACTGGACGTCTTAACGTAACACACGTATGTACCAATGTACCATGGTCTGCTGTCAAAATTGTGTGTCATTATTAGCCAGTCAGAGCGCTAGTTGCCGGTCTTTCAGACTACTGATGCAAGGGCTACTTGAAGTGATAAAAGACTTGTAACAGCGACTTCGAAGGCAACTTTTAGACTACTTTAGACTTCTCAGGAAACTCGGAAAGAGCACCACAAGAAGGAGTGGAAAAGAGAGAGGGGGCAGCTATGTGAGTAGGGTAAGTGTTCTGTTTATATTATAGTATAGTATATACTGTAGATAATATAAAAATATATAAGTATCTTTTATTATGATCGTAGCCAGGTCAAATAGACCATACATTACATACGATTTGGTGGCAACTGTGGGTAGAACTGAAATCCATCCGAAAATTGCTGAAAGGGAGTGAGCACTGCAGGGGTTGAAGATCGATTTGTAAAGATGGCAAGTAGCCAAATCGCCTTAACTTAGCCAAAATTTTCCCCGGCTTGTAATAATAACAAAGTTGCGGTCTGATCAATAAGGACCCTTGCTTATTGCCAAATTCACGATATATAAAAACTAATAAACTTCCGTCAACGGGGGTAACTTTGGCCCCAATGAACATCATATTTGGCCCAATGCCAACGAAAGATTGATTTCTATATTCTGTTGGACAACGTAACAAATGGATTCGGTTCAGAGTTCATTTTGCCCCTGGTTCCACTGGAGTTACCAAACTAAAAGAACCGGTCCGAGTTTACTCGAACATGCTTTCCAATTTATCAAAATTAGCAGATGGAGAAATGAATAATTTCATGGTAAATAATTTTCCTATGGTTAAAGTTCCGATATTTCGAGGGGGGGGGGGAGGGATTGTCCACCTGACGTCACTGGAGGGGAAATAAATTCTAGATAGGTCAGACCAACACAGCGCGAATTTTCTATCATTTTTTCAAAAAATACTTTTTTGCACAAAACCAAATAGTTGTTTGGGAAAGCAACCTGTCCGGTTTCGTTACTCAATTTAACACCTAAAACATGCCTGAAGGTAGAAATAATCGAAAGAAAGGTTTCACAGAAAAATTATTTTTTAATCATTTTTCATGAAAATTTAGTTATTTTTATTTTTTCACCCCCAGAAGCAAACTATCAAGGGGCAAGCGACCCCCCGCATTTTGTTAACATTAATAACGACTACAATATATGTGAATTAAAAAGAAATCGTTGGAGCGGTTTTGGAGAAATAATTCTTTTAGACGTTTTTTTGGAGTTTTTTGAGTTAGCCCAAAATAAAAAAAATGGTCTCGAGTTATGATTTTTTGTGAACCTACATGCAAAATGTCTTCAAAATCGGCCGGAAATCGATGAACAAACAGACAGACATTTCGTAAAAACCACTTTTTTTGGTTCCTGGGACCTCAAAACGTGTAAATACGTTGAAATCTCGGAATCGAAAATTTCGACCATCACAAAGCTTTCCTTATACTACCGTATAAATTGGAAAGCAATAACTTCTAGTATAGTTACGGTATAAAGCTATATAACCTATAATTTCAAATAATTTCAAATGTCATGGAGGGACCAACGAAGACGTGCTCATTAGAATAAACGAAGAGAGATCTAGAATTGCCACCATTCCAATATGAATAGAGTAGTGGTACGGACTCTGACTTTCACCCGAAAGGTTGTTATTTCTAGTCCCACACTGATGGCTATATTTTCTAGCCATGCTTCGGAGGGCATGTAAGGCAGGCGGTCCCGGGCTTTCCTAGTTTAGTGTAAGAGAGGGCTTTATAGCACTAACTCCGCTAGGTTGGCTTGGCAATAGAACAAAAAAGTACTAATTTATTTATTTATCTTTGAATGGGCAAATGAATGGGGCATGTTCTGAGACATAAAGGAGTCCTCAAGAACATCATTGAAGATATGTTCGAAGGTACCAATGCAAAAGGACGATGGAGGAAAGAGTATGTTTGATGTTCTCTACTGTGACTTGGTGGGTCTTAGACATAATCAAAGTAAGATAAGATAAGATAAGATTATTTTATTTCCTTCAATACAATACATTTACACATTGTTACATTTTTTTCTTCTTAAACATTGTAATGAAGAAGGGCCCTAAGGGATAAACCCGCGCTGGACCCTTGCTTAATTGAAACTTAAACGTATTATTAATTGCTGGATTAAAAAGAATACAAATAATTGCTAGCTTATTCCCCAAATTAAAAACCATTATATTATTGTGCGACCGGTTTCGGCACTAGGCCATCGTCAGGTGGAAAAATGGAAACAGAAGGAAGGAGTACTTAGATGATATCATGAAGGACCTAGGATACCACATCTCTTGTACTAAAAAGGACCGCAGAAGGTAAACAAGAGTGGAAAAGGAGATTGAAATATTCGCTGCAAACCAATCGATGGATTGAAACTCCAGAAGAAGATCATTTCATTGTATTGACAATTTATTTCTCCATAACATATAGCTTCTATTTCATTAGATTAATAGTAGTAGCGAAACAATGCCAACAGCAGGTAGAAAACATATAGGAGCTGTTCTTAGTCTACCCAAGAACTTGACCAATATCTATGTCTGAAAACTACCTAGGTATAAGTGGCATGAGTTTTTGCACGACTTAGGATTGCAGGGAACCTGTTATTTACACAGTTTTTAGATATAATTTACTAGATTGAAGTCAAAATTATTATAGTTTTATAAATTAACTCTCTTTCAACTGCTATGACGATGTAAAATACGCTGAGTTGAGCCATAAGTCACGGCAAAAAAAATCATGGTAAGTTGACTAAGACAGTTTATACCAGTTTGGAAGTACTTACAGAACGACCACGGCCTATCATCCCGGATTCTATTGCTTCATCACGTAGCTCCAGCCCTGAAAGCTTTTGTAATTATAACAATAGGTAGTGTTTAAACGTATAGGAAAATTTGGAACTGGGTGCTATAGTTACAACATGCGATATCAACCAAGTGTATTAAGACACGGTAAACTGGATCTTTTGGAAATCGAAATTCAATATTTCAGCACATTATCCATTTTTTTAAGGGCCGCACAAAAGAATATCGTCGGTTGAGTGATAGCACTTCTTTTGTCCTCGGTGAATGTGTGTCAGTTTCAAATGGATTTCTATTTTGAGTGGTCCCAGCTCTTGTGAAGGCCCAAAATTCGCACAAATGGAAGTTAAAGACAATTTTCTTTCTTCTTTCTACCATGCAAGGATGCGTGCGATATGAGTGCGATAAAAGGTGCGGTAGGTTAGTTGTCAATTTTATTTATAACCAGCGAGCGTTCATAGGTAAATTATGGACGCCTACCACGCCAGAGCTTCTGAAATTAAAATTAAATTAAAATTATAGGTACCGAATTCGTTAGGTACTTTATGAGCTCCATCCTCCCTGTCCATGCATACCATACAGAGATGGATTTAGATTGTTCCGCCTACGCCTAGCATATGCAACAAGGAACAACAATTAATCCCTTCTAACAAACAATATAAATTTGAAATTCATTTTCATTCCCGTAAGTCAATTTACAATTATTGGGCTGTATTTAGGATAATTCTCGTATAGTAATTATTTCCCGTTTGGATACAATGGCTACTGGCAATAAATTTTTGCTATTGGCAGTGCGTAAGCCAGTCTTCAAAGTAGCTGAGCTTCTAAGTTAGCCTTCTGCTCACAGAGGCAAAGGAATTGGGAAACTGGACCTGAAGGCGGAAGTACTCAATGAAGAGTCAATGGCATAAGGATGCAGAAGGCAACGGAAAACCACTGCATTACTATTCCCTGGTTTAGTCATCATGAAAACCAATCTTCGATAGAAGAGACACTGAAAGAAAAAGAAGGGGCCAGGCGTAACTTAATTACATCCATTACTGGCCTAGTAGCCGGGTGACCTGCTGGCTGTGAGCTGTGAAACAGGTGGGGGGGGGGGCGTAAGTCAGGCACCTTTATTATAATATTATCCTTTCATTAATAATAATTAAATGGCAAAAACATATGCAAACTTGATTGATAGGTTTTTACTACATGATTTACTATTCCCAGATATGATCAACATAACGTCAATTGCCATGATGATTGCCAAGTCTCGATAGAAGAGGCATTTAAAGAAGAATATGCAGGCGTTACATGGTGAAAGCCATTACTGGTCTAGTAGGCGGGTGAACCAGGCGTATGTGAGACACCTTTATAATAATGTTATCCTTTTATTATTAATAATAAAGCAGCAAAAACCTAAGCAAACTTCTACTGGAATAACCCCAAGATTGATAGGCGTTGTAATAAAGAATGAAGAAATATTTAGATTGATATAGCCAGCAAAAACTTTTTAACGACATTTATCCAGGGACATTACTGGTAGAAGTTTGGACGCGGTAACATTTTATATATCTCATTAAAAGTTAGGCGACACCGAACAGTCTGTTGCCTCTAAACATAATGACTTCCAGAGAAGAATCAGCTTGTTAAGCGAAAGAAAAGTTTTCAGATTTTGTAGCATTTGTACAAAGGGAAATGGTTCGGTTCAGATTCTGTTCAATGCCGATGTTTGCCTCATTATTTCAGTGTTGAAGAGTTTTTCTTTTATTTCTAGTTGACTTGGCTTAAATTTGCTTATTATGATGGCTACCGGTGCATAATTTTTTGTCTCAGTTCATAGTTTAGCTTGTTTCGCCTAACTGTAATTGTTTTACTTATAAGCGGCAGAAGATAATCAGGAAAGTTTCGGTACAACATTTGAATGCAATTCAGGCGTGTGGATTATTATTTTATTATTATTCTTTGAATTGTTTTCATAGACGTAGCCTATGCATTTCAGTGTTGAAGAGTTTTTCTTAAATAAATAAATAATAAATATATTTCTGTTACATTATACAATACAAGTAGGCCTACAAGAAAGTATAAATCTTTTATTTCTAGTTGTCAACGGTACATAATTTTTTGTCTCAGTTAATATACTGTATGTACTTTAGCTTGTTTCACTTGACTGTAATTTTTTTTAATCATAAGTGGCAGAAGACATTCAGGAACTCCGTTTGAATGCAGAATAGGTACACGGTACACGGATTTTTTTATTTTTTTTTAAAGTGCTTTTAATAGGCGTATTCCTACTTTTCTACAGCCTTCCCCTGCCAACGGCCCCATCATTTTTTCGGGCATTATAAATAAATGTAGTTTCCGTTTACTGGTTCTTCGTTGTCAACCCACACCGTTTGCAAGTGGCAATGGACAAGTTGAGAAATGCTTATGATTGACATTGTAACATGCATTGGCTAGACTTAACCTAGTACTAGTCATGGTCTGTATATCTGTATCGTATATGGTATGTATCATGTATGCAAATTAATATGCAGTTGAGTTAGAATCCAAGCCAAAGCCGTAGCTAGGATTTTCTTTCGGGGGGGGGGGGGGGTGGTATCAGAAATTTCATTGTATATTACATAGTGGTTTTAATTTTTCCTCCTAAAATCTGATTCTATCTATTGTCAAGCCATTTTATTTGGGGCGGGCGGCGGGGGGTGGGGGGTGAACCCCAAATAACCCCCCCTGGCTACGTCCTTGTCTGGGACGTCTACAGCTAGTGTACATAGCCAAAAAATAGTTTAGGTTCTTCATGCGTTAGATTAATGGTAACTAATTTTTTTTAACTACAGTGGAACATTTTTAGTCACGTGCTTACAAATCTATGCGAATGGGCTTAATTGTTGTCCCCACTACTAAAGTAGGGTTCTACCGCTGACAACCAACCCCAATTGTACCAATTTATATAAGAAAGTAACGTCAGATCACATCCTAGCAAGTTCTACTATAATAGATCATGCTCTAGATCAGGGGTTCCCAAAATTTTTGCTCCGTGGACCATTAGATTATTAAATTTTCCGATTTTCCGTGGACCACCATGGCTGTGACAGGAAAATCGTCAAATCCTAGTATCATGTAGTTTTTGCTTACAATTAGCCTACGTGCTAATATTTGATTAGGCTAAATGTTTGGGACTGATATCGGTTAGATTTTATAGTTCAATGCCAAAACTTACTGTATTTTACTTCTAATTTCCAATAACTCAGCTGTTTTATTTTCTTATTTCTTAGTTAGCTCCGTGGACCACGTTATATATGTCTCTGAACCACCGGTGGTCCATGGACCACAGTTTGGGAACCCCTGCTCTAGATAAAGAAGCTCGATGCAAACTGCGGATATTTATTTTAGGTTAGTTAGATTCTACTTAGCCTAGTTAAATTTAGTTAAGGTTCTGCCAAGACCGTAGCCAGGATTTTTTTCTGGGGGGGGGGGTTAAAAATTTCATTGGGTATGACATAGTGGTTTTTATTCTTCAACTCACAAAATCCGATTCTACCTAGTATGAAGCCATTTCATTTCGGGGGGGGGGGGGGGTTTGAACCCCCATGAACCCCCCCTTGGCTACGGCCATGGGTTCTGCATGTGATATAGTAGCTGAAGGCAATATTGAAAATTGCAATTTTCTGCAGGAAAACTAGGACAGCTGCAGACCATAAACAAATACATGACTTTAGAAGCAACAAGAGTGATAATGTACGACAAAATTTATGTTGTCTGGTGCAATATAGGTGAACGAGACTCGCAAAAGCTAATGGTTGTGAATACAGAGTGATACCGTAACGGAGTTGCAATTTATTACATTACAACCACGGATGTTCAGCTATAGCTAGTGTTTAGATATAAATTGTCAGGGAGCTTGCAGCTAACAGCTGAGAGTTGGATATCTTGTATCGGCAAAAACGCCGTAGTAGGGCAACTCATTGAGGTCGGGCATCTATAAATAAATAAATATATATATATTTCTTTTAAATTATACAATGCCTACAAGCAATCAACAAGTAATTGACAAGAAAGTATAAAGTGAAATCGTCAATCTTATCTTGACCATTGCTCTATTTGGTGGTATACTTGTCATCAATAAGCCCGGCAATCGCGTTTTTCCTTGCACCAATTATGTAAATAAATAATAAATATTTACAAGATCTAGTGTTTATACAGTTTTTGTAATAATGGTTGCGCTCCCTCGTACCGTGAGGCGTGTGAGGGTCAAGCATTATCTTGGGCGGCTATTACACTGACAATCCTCAGTATAATAGCCGCCCAATCTAAGTGGTAGTCTACAGCCTTACAAGCTTAAAATTACTTAAACATAGACAATATAAAAATATCAATTATGTGTTTTGTGTTAATTGTTTTGCAAGTGAGTGTTAAGGCGCCCATTCTACATACGTACAACTTCAATGAAAATTATGAAATTGAAGGACATTTCAATTTCTCATTGATGGGGGGCATTCCAAATGTTTTATAAAAAATTGACAATTTTTAATTGAAGCGTATGCGCCAAATTTTTGAAATTTGTTTACATTTGTTTCTTGAAATTGTATTTGTTTACTTCGTCGCCATATTATTGAAACCTTATTATAATTTTTATACAGAAATGCTTTCTTTTTAGAGAAATCAATTAAAATAGTTGTACTTGTCCCATGACGCCATTTTTTAATTTTAGATTGTTTGTTTCATTGTTTGTGATTTTACTCTATGATCAATTGATCATCGATCAATTTTAACAATGGCATAGAGTAAAATTGAAATGTCCTTAATTTCATAATTTTCATTGACGTTGTACGTATGTGGAATGGGCACCTAAGTCTTAAGTGAGTGTTTTCAATTTGTTAGTTATGCATAGGCTTATTTTTGACTTATGACTGCTTTGTTATAGATGTACTTAGAGTATATGTTGAAGGCTGATAATGCCTTATATAGCAGACTGTTTCTTGTGCGCGAAAGAGACCATGAGGGTAGTGGGCGTGTTTCGTATGCATGAGATCTAGTGTTTCGGATATTGACAGACGGACTAACGATTTTATGCGCTATATGCGTCTCATTAAAGGAAAGTAGTTGCTTATTTTATAGTAGTTCCAGCGGTAGTATATTACTAGATTTGTAGACTGTGTTTGAGTGTGTCAGCCTGGGTGTTTTTGTAATTGTCTTAAGTGTATAGTTCTGTGCTGTGCGGAGTAGACGTAAGTGAATGGTTGCAGCCCCACCCCCATACTCCTAGACAGTAGCTTAACTTGGCCTCATACAATGTATGTCATGCCATGACACCCATTAGGGTTGGGTGGGCGCAGGTCCGGCGGAAAAAATCACATTTATTGTGATTTCGAACCTTGAATTTTCGTTTCAAAGCCCAGGCTTCTACCAACTGGACTACTTTGGACCATTATTATGGTTATCTACACTTATACGGACAATGATAATAATTTAAATAAAGAAATAATTACTTTTTGTTCTATTAGTCTATTACTAAGCCAACCTAGTGGAGTTAGGGCTATAAAGCCCTCTCTTACACTCAACTAGGAAAGCCCGTGACCGCCTGCTTTACATGCCCTCCGAAACATGGCCAGAAAATGTAGCAAGCGTGGGACTCGAACCAACCAACCTTTCGGATGAAAGTCTGTTCCACTACTCTACATGTCCTGACAATTTATGGATGGGACAGATTTTCACACATCTGATTTGTCTTCTTTCTTTTCACCTTCATGCCTTCTTACCTTACGCATTAATGACGCAATTCCATGCGAGTATGTGGTGTGCTTAGGTATACTAAGCAATAGTAGTCGGGTATACTCAGTATTCCCCATACTATACTGTAGCTACTCAATAACCGCACACGCACATCCATTACTGGCATGTTCTGGCATGGTAACCGAAATTAGACGATATAGAAAAAACTGGACTTCGCGTGATGCTAAGGCGCCCATTCCATTGACCGGCTAGGGCAATTTCCAAAAACAGTGCCGTGGTAGCAGACATTCAAGACTTAGGTTGCGTCTCCACCGATCTCGCATTGCAGAATGCAAATGACATTGACGGAAATTAGAATTTTTCTTTTTATAGAAATCTATTAAAATGTTTGTACTTAACATATTCCATGACGCAATTTTTTAATTTTAGTTTGTTTGTTTGTGATTTTATTGTATGATCATTGATCAATTTTAACTATGGCATAGAGGAAAATAAACATTTCCGTCAATTCTGCAATGCGAGGTCGGTGGAAACCCCGCCTAAGTCTTGAATGTCTGCTACCACGTCACTGTTTTTGTAAATAGCCCTAGCCGGTCAATGGAATGGGCACCTAACCCACGATCTACGCCGGGTCGTCGTTTTAATTGCTGGACCACAAGCCCCGACAAGTCTAGTCCCTCTAAATCCTCTACTTACAATGTATGCTCCTATTGACAATACAGGTAGGTACTTGACGATCCCAGTCCAGTGCACGGTGCAAAATGGTGCACTTTGTTACAAATTGGCATGCTATGCGTATCAAGAGCTTCCACTAGTTGTGTATTATCCATGTAAACTGGTACCTTTGAAAACGCATTAGTAGACGCCAATGGAACGAGTAGGGTAAATAATTAAATATGTGCAGTTTGTATAATTTTGTTTCATTCATAAATCCGTGGGGTTTGGTAAATTGCCAAATTGAAATTCCAAAGAAACATCCCTTTTGGAACGTCAGCTACCATGGAACAAGCTGAAAGATAAATATCGCACTTCAAAAGTAAATAATAAATGGACCAAGAAAAGTAACGAACTCATTTCTCAGCATCGTTTTCCTTTTAATAAAAATAATAATAAGAGAAGAAAAAGTCGAGGGTTAAATGGGCCAAGGATTTAAAGAGCGAGAGAAACTAACTGTAAACAAAGCCATTAAATAAAAAGCAATTAAGCAGAAAGGGCAGAGGCGCCCAAAATGGGGGGAGTGAGGAGAGGGGATGAAATGTAATAATAAAGGGAATGACATAATGGCCTTCCGAGTTATCTCATTTACAAATGCCAGTCCTTATTGAATGCGAGCCATACGATTAAGGGATCATGTTATTGGAAATTACTAGAGATTAGGCAAGTGATGTTTATGGCCATTGCATTTAATAGATACTTAAACTTAAGAGGACTGTCTGGTTTTAATGCTCATAAACGATCACTCCTGAATAGGCAAGGCTTAAAGCCCATGACATTCGTATCATCAACGTGTTGGAAGGGGCAGAAGTTGGTGAAGAGAGAAAGAATATTCTTTTTCTGCAACTGGAACAGATAGGAGAGGGAAGAAGAGAAGGGAGCTATATCTTAAGCCATATTCATAGTTCGGAGCGTTTTACAAGAGTAATGGGCGAAGCACGTTAGAGAGAATGAGGATATTGATGACAAAGAAGAGGGTTTGTTAAGAAAGATACGAAGAACAATAGGAGCTTACAAAAAGGTATTATCTATTACGGTCCACAAGCAATGGTAGATATGGTAGAGTGTAAGAGCAGGAAAATAAGAAGATATTGACGACAAATGAGAGGAAGAGACAAAGTTGACGATGTAAGCGAAGGAGCTCGTCCCTGATTCATATTCATAGATATTGGCGTTTTATACGAGCAATGGAGATGCAAGTTAGATTATGAAAAGCAAAGAGTTGGAGAATAAGATGATATTGAAGACAGCGGAGAAGAAGAGAGAGAGCTTGGCAATAAAAGGGAAGATTTTCCTAGGTGCAGCTGATAGGAAAACAAACAGAAGGGGGCTGAGACGGACCATATTTACAGTTCTAAGCGTTTTACGGAAGCAATGGTCAGTAGTGTAAGTTGGTAGAGAGTAAGCGAAGGAGAATAAGAGAATGTTGATAATGCAAAAGGTGAAGTAGAGACTGAAGTTGTAGAAGGAAGAAATGTTTTTTTAGAACAACAGGCTCCGAGAAGCAAGTAAAATTGTAGAACATAAGCGTATCCAATGCAACAAGGTAGCAAAAAATGGTGCAAGGAATATTTTTACAGTGTTGCACAGGATCAAATCATTCCATGTCCATACTTTTCCCATTTTGCGTGGACTATACCCGTCTGCACTTAAGCCTATTGGCCTACTGTGCCCCTTACAACAAAGTATCTACATCACTTCCTCGAGGCCTATCTCCCTCAGGAGAGCCAGGATCTTGAGGGGATTCAGAAGTGGTAGTCTTTTACAAGTAACTGCCAGCTTCCTGAGCATACTGCTCTTCTTCGTGCGATTGCATCGCATATTGATGATATAGAAGAAGATGACACAGAAGTTGGCGGAGAAAACGACGATTTTTTCAGAACAACTGGAGCTGACAGAAAAAGAGCTGAAGGGATTGTCACAGGAACAAACAGGAGGGTGTTTGAGACTGTCCTTTAATCTATACTCATAGTTTCGATTAATTGTTTTACCCCAGAAGCACGTAAAACAGTAGGAGAGGCGTTCTCAAGAAAAATTTTCGGTGGCTCTCTTTAAAAATTATTAACGTAGCATTGGCTCCCCATATACCATAATTTCCGGAAAATACCTTTTGTTTTGTCTTTACAAAAAAAAAAATTAACCAAAATAAAAATAAAAACAATTATTTTTTCATAAAATTAAAACTTATTTTTCTTTTCGTAATGGCACCCCTGGAAGAGGCCCATGGCTCTTTGGGGAGCTCCCTGGGGAGCCATGGCTCACCATTTGAGAACACCTAGTAGAATACTGATATTGATAATATAGAAAAAGATGACACAGAAGTTGACGGAGAAAAAGAAGATTTTTCCAGAACAACTGGAGCTGACAGAAAAAGAGCTGAAGGGATTGTCGCGGGAACAAACAGGAGTGTGCTTGAGGCTGTCGAGAGCTTAATGTCCCCTCCATCCATATTCATAGTATAGTGCGATATACATGAGGCTCAGCAACACGTAAAACTGGGGATTTTTCAAAGCTCCACTCAGAGCACTCTCCTGGGGGGTATATCGTATAGTGAAGACTGAAGAGGTAAGTGTGCGGAGGGACGTGTTAGTGGCTTATATTGCCATCAACGGGAGGTATTTGCGAGATATTCCATCGATGGGATAGGATTGGATATTAAAACTTATGACGCAGCTTGTTAAGTTTTGAATTTTAAGAGTCCCGTAGGAAATAGGTAGGCTACCTACCCCAAAATCCGTTGTCTTTACAGACTTCTTATTTTTTATTTAATTAACAAAGCAATTAAGATATTAAAGATTTGGCTCATTTAAGTTGTAGAAGACTTCTTCATGCATCATATAACAGGGTATTTTTAATTTTTTGTACCGTAGCTTTTTCATGAGAATTATTGAGGTTGAAATTTCACGTAAAATAGATACAAAAGATGAAAAACCTCCAAAAGCAAAAATTAATAATATCCTTTTACACTCTTTATTGCATTAAGTAGTGTTCTCCAACTTAAATGAACCAATATTTAAATAACGTGCTTAATCAATTAAATAAGAAATAAGAAGTAATGTATTTTGTACTGCTAATTTCCTAGTAACGGTATTTCCTATTAACAGCCAAGTATAGGACTTTATGTGGAGATTTTTGGTATTATATATCAGTTTTCATAATCTGTAATTCACATGAAAGCTTTCATGAAGTATATCACTTTTAAGTTATTAAATGTTGGGGCACAACACCCCAATGAGATTTATTAAAACACTGAAGAACGAAGAGGTCAATCGGATACATTCATTAAATGGTTTGTATGCGATTAATCTTTTTAAAAAATAAAAAAAAATAAAAAAAACTAATTTTGGGTTTGTCAGCCCAATGAGGGTCAAAGCCAGAGAGCTAGTAGACGATCATCCTGTGGGCTCGAATCTGGGTAGTTAGCCGTCAATAATTATAACTTTACTAAAATAAATGCAAATGCTAATTTTATCTCCTATTCATTTTGTTTCCCACTGCTTTGGATTTTTCATCCCTGTAGAATTGGATCACATCACCATTGCCATTTTTCTTTTCTTCCACATTTCCATTGAATGCATATGGAAAAAATAATACAGAATATTAAGATAAAAGTAAAAAAATACGCCTGAGGGGAGCCACTTAATTTTTCTCATAGCATATATTTCTAAAAAAATTACATTTTTACAAAAAGGAAAATGAATAGAAAACGACCCAGAAATCACATACTAATCAAATAAAGTTCCGACTTTATTCTTGATATAAAAGTAGAAATGACAGAAATTTTATCCATGGGAACGTCGGATAATTCTTTTTTCATTTTCAAGAGGATGGCCCGACTTTCAGAGGATTCGAATAGAAAAAAAGAGGGAAGCTTTGGTCTTTGAAATCTTAAGTGCATCGTGCTCAAAAGATCGCGTTCTGTTTGAGAGATTTATATTCCTGGTTGCCCAGAACGTTGAGTTTATAATGGGATTTCACTTCTTAATTTACTTCATAATTTTTTATTTATTTCGATATCGCAGTGTATCAAATGAACAAGGGAGTAAGGGACACATGCCACACATTTGCATTTAAAAAAAAGTTAAATCACATTAAAAGTAAATAAATTCGTGTCGGGGTGGTACTACCCGTGGTACAGGAGTTTTCAGGTTGCATCAACAGCCTCCTGTTTAACATATCGACAGTCAGGGAAGACTGCCGGGACCGCCGGCTTTACATGCCCTCCGAAGCATGGTAGTCAGAAGATAAATAATTGTACCACTAGAAAATTTTGGCATTCGGGTGGGACTCGAACCAGTCACCTTCTGGATGATAGTCCGAGTCGTTACCTCTACGCCATTCTGACTAATCACATTGAAAATATTTAACCCAGAGCAATCATTGGCAACTTATGGGATAGAAGAAAAGTTCCTCTACTGCTTATTATGCAGTAGGTGGCTGGCGCCATGGGCGTAGATGGGATTGAATTCACGAGGGAGGCAGGTGCAAAAGTTCGATTAAATCGATTGTTTTTCGCTGATTTATTTGATTATTAAGGTACAACATGCCATTTGATGTCATTTGATATTTTAGAGAAATTTAATCTCAAACTTTAGCTGTTTACTGTACCTGAACTGAAAAACTCAGGTACACCAAGGTCAGATCATCATGTACTCCTATTTTTTCTTTATCAGAAAATATGGTTTTGACTTTTAGCATTCAGCACACTAACAGCCCACAGGTGCCCAAAGTTTAACTTTTAAAGACTCCCTGTACCTAAACCTGTAGGGATACAATCAAAATTTTACAAATTATGAATTAATAGGCTTTCCAATGATGTGCAATTTGACATACCTTTGCATTTGATTATTCCGAGAAACAGCATATAGACCCCCAAAAACCCCCCTTCCAGGTCCCCCAAAAATTCCAAACTAATTTCCAGAAATGCATCAACTCCCACTTTGTTATGATAAAAAAAATCAGACCGCTGACGTCATTCGTTTTCGGGAAAAAGTAGGTGGACGGATGGTCTGGACCATCCTGTATATACGAGTAGTTTAAATTCCCCGCACTTTTTCAGCAAATCAAAATAAAATGAAATGAAAAACGTCCTTACATTAGGTGAGCTTTAGCCCCGAAGGGCTATACTCTACCAGCTATTTACAATTTACAATTTATTTTTCACATTAATTTCATAACATTTTTCCTGAAAAAAAGCAAAAGAAAAACAGCAAAAAATAAAGATAGAAAATAGTAAATCATTCATTCACTCATTCATTCACTCTCACACTTCACTCCCCAAACCTGATTGTATAAATCCATCATAGAACCCACAATTCTATCTAGCGTCAGCTAGTCAAACCTTTATAGGGGTGACGTTCCCCCAACTGCGCCTCTCTTGCTACGCCCATGGATGGCACTAGCCTCGGATTGACAGCAATTATGAAAAAAGTCGAAAATACTAATAAAGTCTGTACTTCCCACACCTTCTATTGCTGTGACTAATCAGTGTTCGTGACATAACAATGATGTAGATTACATGCGACCATTTCCATGAGTTGTCAATGATAACTCATAACGTGAGACACCCCCCCCCCCCTATTGCAGTATTAACAAAGCATAGTTACTGTTTTTTATAGAGCCAATGGTCGAGTGATTAGTGCTTCTAACACCAGGGCGCCTGGGCGGTAGAGTTGATTATATCGAATAGTAGGTTTCTGTTAATAGACTAGATTACTTAATTAATGTTCGGCTTCAAGACACCTTTGAAATGCCAAGGACAACTCGATTACTAATAGCACTTGAGGTATGACCCCAGAACGCTATCAGATGGGAATTAAAATTATACAGTAAAATTCATTTACAGTAAGTTGCTAGAAACAGATAGAAGGATGGAGGGCTGCCGTCAGAAGAACACAAACATCCTGGTAGAAAAAACTGAGGTTGTGGTTTGGCAAGGACACGACTTCCCTTTTCAGAGCAGCAGTCCCCAAGGTCCAAATTTCCATGATGATCGCCAATCTTCGATGGAAGAGGTATTTAAAGAAGAAGTTGTTAGTATAAGATAAAAAATGTTATAACATGATATAGTAGCATACTGGCAACACTTGTGTGGTTGAAATTTCAATGTGCCCAATCGTTACTAGTGATGGCTACATAGGCTATTACTGTAAAGTTGAATGAAAATGTAAAAGAACGTTTCATCTACCTACTAAGAGTGGCTCTCATTTTCGGTAGTAAAGCAAGGGAAAGTGGAATCAGAAAGAAATTTTCCTGTTCTCCTTATTTTTACGGCTCAAAGACGTCAGGACATGTAGAGTTGTGGTAAAGACTCCTACTCTCAGTCAGGACATGTAGAGTTGTCGTACAGACTTCGAGTTTCACCCGAAAGGTTGTTGGTTCGAGTCTCACACTTGCTACATTTTCTGGCCATGCTTCGGAGGGCATGTAAAGCAGGCAGTCCCGGGTCTTGAGTTGAGTTTACAGCCCTAACACAAATCGATTTGAAAGCCGGTTCAAGGGAGATGGGCAAACTTACAAAATATTCTAAAATGTACCTACATTAAAAAAGTAAAAAAAAAAAATCTGCTCCGTCGGTCGGCCTATTTTAGTGAGCTACAGCCTACTTTACATGGGAATGAACACCTTAAAAAGCAATTTCAATCCCCACCTCTTGGAAAATTTCTAGGTACTAGGACTTGCCCAAAGGTGTCCCGTTTTCATGCAAAATAAAAATGGTAGCCTTATCGATTACTGATTACTGGTAAGGTTTTTTCTCCTCTGATTGCCCGTTGAATTGAGCAAACTATACAGGAATAAAAGGAAAATAGAAAGGACAAGCCAATATTGTCCTCAATAGGCTGTCCTTTAAGAGAAGATTGGCAAGTAATGAAAACCATGAAGGTCAGGTGATTTCTTTCTTCTTCAGACGAAAAGTAAAGGTGACCGTACAATATAAATACAATCGCTGCACGGTCTAGGCCCAATTCCACGGACCATCCAAAATTAGTTCTGACCTTCTAAGAGAAAGTGTAATAGATGGCATAAAAAAAAGATCATTGCGAGACTTTCGCGGAGTTATTATACATGTAAGTCGAAAAATATACTTCGCCAAGTCCTACTGTCGGTTATTATTTGTTAAGGGCAACTTGCTTTTTGTACAAAATCAAATTTCTCATAAGTATCATAATATAGAACCATAAATTTGAATAAAGTTGAATAAATGCTCATCTACATTTTTAAACATAATATAGGTAGCATAGAATATATCTGTATTCATTCATTACAATGAAAATATGCGTTCTATCTTCTTCTTCTTCTTTTCGTGCCCCTTCAACGTTGAAGATTGGCGATCATTTGAGCGAATCGCTCATGATGATTGTACAAGGGATGCCCCGAAGGACCTTTAATGCAGTGGTTTCCCGTTGCCTTCTGCATCCTTATGCCGTTGACTCCTCTGTTGAATTCTTCCGCCTTTAGGGAGCTTTTTCTCTCCCATGGACAAAAGGGTGCCCATGCCCTAGCTCCAAGGAGCTAGGTGGGGGATCTTTAACCGGACCCCACTCGGTACTGCTTGGTCGGGGACGGCTTATTCATCTTATTCGCAGCTAACCATCATATCTGATGGCCGTTCACTATCCGCCACCTGTGACCCCACTAGTAGCCTGCAGTTCAGCCCTATAATAGCGTTCTATAATAAAACACAATAACAAATAAATAAATAAAACACTAAAAGCAATAGCTTAAAACAATACACCAGTTTTGTAGGCATTATGGGGAGTTATGTAACATACTATATGTACAGTATTTAACTATTGTATTATCCACTTACAACAGTACCGCCATGAGATGTAATTTTGCATAGGTTGAATTAGTAATGCCTTACCTGAAAAAGAAGAATTTTTTTTAGACACATAGTAAAGAAGGGTAGTCAATAACAATAGAGTGTACAGTGTGCAAACGCTATTTTTGTTTTGGATTGCCTGGTTTCTCGTGGTAGCTATAGTTTCTTAGAGCTTGACCCTAACTACTCAACCGATTTAGTTCATTTTTTTTTGTTAAGGTTAATCGCATACAAACAATTTAATGGATGTTTCCGATCGACCTCTTCTTTCTCCTCTGTAGGTTGGTACCCGTGTTGAGTTACGACACGTTTCCGATCGCATGGCGTGTAAAGACTCGCACAAGTGCAAGCACTTTACCACCTGGCCATCAATGTAGGAACTTTTATAAAAAAGGTTTTTTAATAAAAAATTTTTTATAAAAAAGGTTTAGCTTAGCCATACAGGGGTAGGGACAACTCCCCCCCCCCCCCCCCAAATGTAGTAGGTCTAAATTGGTTATAAGTGTATTTCTTACGCTTTAATTTAATCAATACTACATGTGCTAGTTCTACTTTGACCCACAACTACCCCCCCCCCCAAAAAAAAAAAAAAAAAAAATCCACAGGGAGAACAAGCAAAAGGAGAAATGAAGATGATAGATTAATATAGGAACCAGTCAAGTCAGCTTCCCAATCCGTTGAAATGACTTTCCTCAAGTACTCACCAATGACCTCCAGCGAAATGTCAGTAGCAAGAAGATGACATTTCACGCCGAGTTGGATGGTTAGGCCATCCATCGTGACAACAGCTGAAGAGCTCAGTACAAATGCGAGGATTCAAAGAAACAAGACTAATGAGTATAAGAACATCCTTTTAAAGCAGGTAGAGGTAGGTATTGTACTTAAGCAACATAGCGGCTTAAGGACAAAGCATATACGATTACATTCAAATAGGGACCACCGAAACATGACCAGAAAATAAAATAAAATAAAAATAAAAGGTTTAAGTATCGCCTTCTGCATGGAATAATCCAAGGAATGATAGAAGAACTGAGGGCTTCTAACAGAAGAAGAACCTTCTGGTTGAAAAACATGAGGCAGTAGTTTGGCAAGAACACGACTTCCTTTTTACGAGCAACAGTCACCCAAGTTTAGATAGCAATAATAATCGCCAATCTTCAATAGAAGAGACATTAACAGAAGAAGATGAAAATGTTTAAATCAGCAACACTATCCTTTCATCTTCTACGGTGGTTTCGGGAGAAATAAAAAAAATTCTGCGGAAACTTTCTATCGACGCCTTCTAACTTCAGGTATTTTTTTACGCGTTAAATAGAGTAACAAAAGTGAACAGGTTGCTTTCCCGAACAAAGTCTCAATCTAAGCGATTGGTTGGCAGTGACTCAATGCATATCATCCTCCAGCTCTCTCTGGGCCTTCCTCTTCAGCTCTTGGTAAGTTCGTGCTCTGGCGTCCTCCTTCAGTGGATCCATGAATTCCTTCTTCGGTCGCTGTCTTCCATTGATTCTTTCCTCTGTGCCTCCAATGATGGTGTGTACCAGATTTTAATTATCTTAATAAATGTCCTAAAACTAGTTCTTAGATCTTAGCTCTTAAATAAATAAATACCGATTTTTTTGTTGTATTACTAAGCCAACCTAGCTGAGTTAGGGCTATAAGCCTTCTCTTACACTCAACTAGGAAAGCCCGGGACCGCCTGCTAAAAAAAAAAAAAAATGCCCTCCGAAGCATGGCCAGAAAATATAGCAAGTGTGGCCAGTGTGGGACTCAAACCAACAACCTATCTCTTCTACTTTTTGTATGACGTGGCAGCTGTCTCTCTTGTTCAATGCCCTCTAGCACTCTTTAATTACTAACCCTCCCCCCCCCCTCCCCCCGGTAATCCGAAGTATCCTCCTCTAACACCACATTTCAAACGCTTCAAGCCTCTTTAGTTATCTGCTATAGTCCAGGTCACCATCCTATGTTATCAATCTACGGGGGGGGGGGGGGGGCTATGGGGGCTATATTATTAGGTTCCTCAAAATGCTTAAAACCCCACTATTTCAGTCTTTTTCACAAATTTTCTCACCCCCGGGCCCCCTAGTCCTCGATTGTATTAATTACCTATAATATAGAACCCTTATTGTTCTAAAAATGGGTAAACCCCCAATATTTAAAAAAAAAAATCGTATTTAATCTTAGTCCCTTTCTTGGTCTCATTCTAGATCCGCGTCTGTATGTTATGACCGTTTTTTTTCTGTAGAACCAATGAAATGGTTGTGTGACAAAAACGATTCCGGCAAAAAAAGAACAATTCTAACAGTCCAAGGTCTTAAGAAAAGCCAATCATAAAAAATTGTCACTTCTTGCAAGTCACCTAAACTGTCTTGTCCCGCAAATGTATGAACTGTTAGCGACTATCTCGGTGGTCACTTGTCCATGAAACTGGTGTGGTGACAATAACCGACGCCTTGGCAAACGCAAATTGGCGCAATTTTATGGAGCACAACCTACTTCTTGACAAACGTAAATTGGCGTAATTTTGTGGAACACACCCGGCGCGCCGCGTTGGCCACTACAACAGATCCTTTAGTGCCAGAAAGTCGCGCCGATAATTTCCAACGTATAGCATGCCAAGGTTACTTACCGAGAAACCAATTCTCGAATGCTGGAGCAACTTATGCATTGACAAGGAGAAAATATTGTTAAGGATTTGCCTGTCAGTAATCTGTAGCCCGCCTACGCAATACTAAACGCAGAAGACATAGTCCGGTTCATAAAAGCGCAACGCATAAGATGGCTGGGACACGTCATAAAAATGTCAGACGACCGCATGCCGAAAAAAATGTACAAAGCAAGCATGGCAGGAAGACGACGGGCCGGACAGAAGGATGAGTTGCAAACTAACCTTTGCGAGTTTGGAGTCCGTAGATGGGGGAGCGTTGTACAAGACTGGAGGACTGAACGAGTGTTGTCGAGCAGCCGAAAGCTCATCAAGGGCTGCAGAGCCAGAAGAAGCAGAAGAAAAACAAGAAGAAGAATCTGTAGTCCTAGCATAATCACACTTCCTGAACCTCGCGACATCCGTCTAACACTCTAACGTGCAAATTTAATTAAGATTAAAGCACATATAAACCAAAAAAGCAACACAACAGATTACAACGAAACTAGTTTAACATCTCCTTCATACTTGCATACATACAAGCATACTTGGTGGCATGAGACCCCATGCCAGCAGTCCTACAAATTATACTGTCCTTCATAAGCTAACACTTCAAATTGTAACCATAGCTATCATAAAATAGTCGTATTTATATACAATATAATGTAATTTCAGTTAATGGCACGATTATAGAACACATATTTTATATAGAACAGTTAAATTTAGATTAAATTAATCAAGTCAACAAAGGAACAACTACAATAGCCGCCAGTCGGGACTGCACTAATAGCCTAATAATAATAATTTAATAACGACTATACAGTTTACATTTATGACATCCTCTGAAGCCAAGTTTAGTACGTTGATATAGCGTAGGTAAATGTTGTAGGCGGGGTTGCTTTGAATTAGCGCATTAAAGTATAGGAGGCGCCACCTCAGCACAGTGGCTAAAATACTGGTTGTATCCGCCCAGGATGTAAAGGTTCAGAGATCGGACTATCGGAGATTCATGTTGAGCAACTCCCACGAAGTGTAGGTTTTCAGAGGTGGTCAGTGAACTCTGAAGAATACAGAGCAATAAAAGGTTTAGCCAAAGCTGTGGATACTATCAAGTTGGCTGCAGTTTGGGACATGCTCGGTTCTGATGGTTTCAACTTGGTATGGCCATTGTCAGTGCCGTGATGTAAGCGATAATGTTTTAGGGGCATATTAGAATAAATAAATAAATATTTTATGTTCTATTACTAAGCCAACCTAGCGCAGTTATGGCTGTAAAGCCCTCACTTACACTCAACTAGGAAGACCCGGGACCGCAAGGCGCAAGCTATACATGCCCTCCGTAGCATGTCTAAAAAATGGAGAACAATCTTTCCTGACATCTGAATCACTGAATCTGCCCAAAAGACAATTATATTGCGACTGCTAAACTATTGCTTCTTTTGCTATTACAGCGTACATGAGCGATACCGTGATATAAGGAAGTCAATCCGCAATACAATGTAATTTATAATATTTATTGATCGTAACTTGGAAGCTATTATGGCCGCAGCCTTGACTTTTATAAGTGGTCGAGCTCGATTAACATCGCAGTAAATAACTGTATAATACCTGCTATAATACAAGATGATTCAACAGACTATAACAATAACCTTTACCCGCAGTGCAAGTTAAAGAAGACTATGCCTATGATTATACTCTTTCTATCTAGTTGCAATCTGACGATTGGTTTGCAGCAAATCCGTCTATCTTCTTCTCCATTTTTCTCTGTCCAGGGCCGTTCTCTTGAGTTCCTCATGTCAAATCTTGCTTGAGGTCTTTCGCGTACGTCTTCCTTGGTAGGCCCCTGGCATTGGCGTATTCAATGGTGCCTTCTATTGTGTAACCCATATAAAGAAAGATTTGGCAGCACTGTACCAGAAGCCATACATTAATAACGACGTTACGTCGAAAAAGTGGATGGAAATAGAGGAAAAAATGGTTAGTTGGACTTACATTGCCTGCTGTGTTAATAGTCATTACAGGCATGGGCCCCATAGTCATCGAATAATTCGGGCGGAGCCCGATGTCAGGGGAAGGGGGCGACGTTTCGGGAGTGGGTACTACTCCCATCATCAGGCTAAGTCCTGAGAAGGACTTATGGTTAACTACTCGGAACTAGAGTGTCTATTTGGTACGGAGGGATAGACGTTGACCTAAGCCATGGAGAACAGAATCAGTGCATTTGAAATGTAGATATACAGGTGAATGTTGCCCATACCCTGGAGAGATTGTGTCCCTAATGCTGAGGGCCTGAGGCGAATGGACACAGAAGACGAGTTGCTGCTGACGGTTAAGAAACGGAAACTCACATAACTCGGTCATGAGTTGAGAAACGAAATGTATCGCCTTCTGAAGTTAATAATCCAAGGAAAAATAGAAGGACTGAGGCAGAAGAAGAACATCCTGGTTGAAAAACCCGAAGCACTGGTTTGGCAAGAGCACGGCTTCCCTTTTCAGAGCAGCAGTCTCCAAGGTCCATGATAATCGCCAGCCAATCTCCGACAGAAGAGCCATTTAAAGAAGAAGAGTGCCTAAGAAGAGAAGAAGAGTGCCTAGGAAGATACTGAACAATGATCCAGAAGGCTTAAAATCTATGGGAAGACCGAGCAAGAGGTGGATGAATGACGTTAGTGTAGACCTTCCGCAATTGAAGCTGGGTCGTGAGACTAGTGGTGGAATGACGTGGTTGCAGCACGTAATGAGAGGTCTAAATAATACTTTAAAAGGCAAATTCATTGAAACCGCTATCAAACGAAAAATATAATTCCCGCTATATAAGAAGCAACTGGCAAACCAGAAAAACTGACATCACTGAAAATATTAAATACGATTTCGGAAAAAAAAATAAAAATATGCTTTTGAATTCAAAATTGGAGCGCTATAAACCGCATTCATTATTGACATAACCTCAGCGACAAGGACGTCTTTTTATTGAGAATCCAATTAAAGGGCCTGTTCCAGCGTATTATTAATTAAATTTCTTACGCTCCTTTTATTATTAATTTCATAAAAGAAGACAACGCCATAATGTTCTTCGTTCTCCCTTTTCCGCAATGATAGATTGTTCGCATCGGTGATTTTTCATTATTACTCAATCAAATTACTGAACATTTTGAACAAGATAATCCTGCCTCTGTTGGTATACTGACTGCTGCCAGCCCGCGAACTTGGGGCTTCCCCTGAAACCGTGAAAAACTGTGGAATTACGTACTGCTGTTGAATTAAAGATGAAACTACACTTTTGAGACATAATTGGGTATTGGTATTAGTGGGAATTCGAATACCACCAACTATTCGAATATGGAAGAATAAAATTGTATAGCCTAGTCTGCTATGTATATGTGAGATAAAGTTCTTAATTTATTATTTTATTAATCGGTTTATTCCATGAATGAACTCAAAGAGATCTAGAATGATCCAATTAATTAATTAAAGCCAGAAAAGAGGCTTATCAAACGAATCTTCAATTCCATCGCCCTTTTTGTACAAAAAACCGCCGTGTTGAACTGAATTGAAAAGGACTTTATTGAAAAATCAAAAGGCAAACACTATGTAAAGAACTTCATGAAAACCCCTATTATCACGGGCAACGAATAATACAGTAAGGCGGGATATACGTAGGTACCAAGGCTGTATAGAACCTACAAAGCACGAATTCTTGTTGTCTAAGGGAGTGACAAAGCGTATTCGTTGCTTATAATTATGTGAAGTATTGAGGCTGACTATGGTATTATAGTTTGTGATTCATCACAATATTATAGCATTGTATCCTTGGCTAAGACTTCCGCCGACCTTTTGACGTTATATACTAGAAAAACAGGAGATCCGGTAGCACACTCTTAAAAGGGCCACATAAAAGGGCACAATTGCTTTTTTACTTGCTTACTAATCGTTCCATGAAATTAAGAATACGGTAACTTACATTTTATCAATATTTTATTACTCTCAACGGAGAGTATGTTGTAGCCGTGGGTTTCTACTTTTTTTTAAAGACATAATAAAAATGTTCGCGGCGGAAAACAAATTACTCCTAGCCGTAAAATCCATAAAAAAATATTACACTTTTAAAGAAGACAGTTCAAAGCTGGCTCGCATTAGAATTACCAGCAAAATACTTTCTAATACCTATCACCTTCCATTTTCTTATTTCGCGGTATTTAGCACAAACAAACTTCTACACCTTGCAACCAAGGTTTTATGTTCATGTCTTTTAACAGTCACTACCTGAAACCCATCTCACATTCCTTCCCCCCTCGACTCCCCTCCCCCCCCCCCCCATAACTTGTCCTATAACTTTATGACAATTTTTCAAAATGCAACATTGGTTTGTATCCAGAAAGTGAAAACTGCTTTTTTTGTTCTGTTACTTAGTATTTTCCAAGGACTTGTGTCATTTTGCATTGACGCTTATATTCGTACGATAGTGTCTGCCCCATGCATCGGTTAACAAAAATATTTAATCATTATCATTAAATATTACTAAAGTAATTTCCCACAAAACATTGTCACAATGAACCCGAAATGAACATCTTATATATATGTATATATAAAAATATAAAATGCAACCATTACCACTGATATTACTTTAATAGGCTACAATGATATAAAATACCTACTACATAAATCCCTATAGTCTATTAAAAATTACTTTTCATTTCATTTTTCTCATGTTTTTTTTTAATTTGATTGTAAGTGTATATATAAATCTATGGGCTCCTGCATGTTTTGTCTTGATAGTTTGATGATTACTGTCTTCTGTATATTTTACGTAACTTAGTTAAACAAAGTAGGTACCATGAAGGAATTGTATTCAATTTTCTGTATAAGATTTGCATTTTATGGACTTTTAGGTCGGTTTGCAAATAATTGCATCTATTTATTGTTATTTTTAAGCGTCAAATTGACGTTATAAGGGATAGGCCGTGTTCAATCCACTTTAATTACCAGTTTCAGCATAAAATCTGGCTCAGTTAAACAACAAAATGGCGGAAACGGCAACACAACGAATTACCAGCAAATAAATCACGCCGACGGACTCCATTTTCTGAATTTTGACACATGGTCGGATTGGCCCTAAGCTATCTATCTCTTCCATTACCCTGAATCAATATTTTTTCAGACGCATTTAAACTGCTTTATCAACCTCAAGAGTTATTCATTTAGCTGAGCTGAAAAATGGGGGGTAATTTGATGTGGGGGTGTAATTGAATGCTCCCCAGCCGATTGCTTGTCCGTTATTTGATAGATGAATTGATTGATTGATTATACTACCCCATCACCTCGGTTACCCCTCCATCTGAACTAATCTCTCAACCCAGAATTTATTGATTTAATTGTTTTATCAACCGCAGAATCGTCCATTGCCAGAGCTGTGGATGGCTATATTTCGCTAGCATGGGGTACGCTAATACCGCGGTTCTTTGACATACAAGGTTATACGTACAATCGCTAAAAGTCGTTAGTTTTCTAATTTGTCACAATGCAAGCAAAACACAAGCAGTTACATCTCTAGCAAAGGGAATACAAGAAGTATGTGACAGTCGATGCGACAGAGTGCCACTAACGAAGATGTCCACCTTGGAGGAATTATTTCTCGACTAGAGCTGCCTTCGATAGGCATTCGTGCAGCCTATAGAGTAATAAAAATGGAATAATAAATGTATATCAACATTGTCTCTACCGTAATGTATATACATCCTTTTGCAATCAAGTCTATGAGTGCGGACGTGTCACGCGCGTCAGTATAGCACATGACGCCGGTGGCATTATGTTGTACAATGGTGGCCTCGAATGAGAAAACCCGTATCATATTACCCGAGAAGTTATATTGGATACTGTATATTGACTCTTACCGGAGGCATGTCTCAGCATGTCCAATATCGCTTGTAGCTAGTGTGGGTGGACTGAGGACATCGAGGACCTGAACTAATGAACTATTGTAGTTTGCAGTAGTGTCAATTTAACTCCAATAATTACTCGTATCTGTACTTGGTTAAGTCATGATTTCGCCTGTTTCATTGCGTGAATGGTAAGCTTGTCTCAGCTTGTCCATTATCGCTTGCAGCCGGTGTAGGTTAACATCGAGTCATCGAGGACTTATTCCAGTTTGCCAATAGCCAAAATTCATACGGAAACAATAGAAATAATGTCCGAAATCCGTGGGGTCGTTGGCATTGGGCAATGGAGCTATGGGCCACTATTAGTAGGCCTTGTACATTATTATTAATTATTAATTACTCCAATAATTTCTGAAAGGATATTTCGGATCTGCTGGAGGCTACTTAATAATAATAACAACAATAGGGTACTTAACAAAAAATTTAGAAAACCTATTTTAATGCAAGTAGATTCTTTTAACCCCTTAAAAAACCATTTCTCACTGTATGCATCGTTTGTAAAAGCTCCCAGTCTCTCCATTATACAATTCGTATCAGAGCATATTTTGACATGCTAGCCTAGGTTCAGTGCCGCCTAGTGGCCCATGCAGGCGGCATAAAGACTCCCACAGGGAGGCCAAACTCCAAATTTTGTACAACAACAACAAAATAAAAGGTATTCTAAAACAAATAAATAATTTTTTAAAACTAAAATAGTTACAATAGTATCTTCACTCAAACTCTTTTAGCCTACTCAAATACATGCAGATATTCCACAGCTCAATGCTTTGATTTGTTAATCTACATTTTCAATACCTATTTGCAATATAACGTAGGTCGGTTGCTAGGTACAATAAATAATTCTCCAGTCAAGGTCAACAGTCTGTCAGATAGGCGTCAAATTAGCATCCGAGCCTGCTGTAACAGACGGCCCATCAATGTACCAATAAAACTTCCTAGTACCCAGTTATGTGCCTTATAAGGCGATATAGAACATCGTTAATCATCACAAGCCATCAGGCAGGATCTAGTAAAATTGCTTCTTTTTTTAAAAAAAACAATCTTAAACTATTTATGGCATTTCAATGTCACTAGAAAGGCTATAAAGACTTAGTTCTTGGTCTAACTTTGTTTACGTCATCTGTCGGTACTATTTTGATTAATTATTCGTACCCGGTAGATTTTTTCATTGCTGCAGCATTTAGACAGATATTAGTGGCACCTATTCATAAGGGCGCTAGGGGGATAGGGCACGTGGAACGAATGTGTGACAATAGGGCAACAAGAGCAGCCTTACACAAGGTGCCGCGAGGGAGAAGACGAGTGGGACGACCATGGATGCGATGCCTGGACGACGTCGAGGGAATCTGGAGACCCTTGGCGAAGGAGAGCGCAGGACCGCGCAGGCTGGCCCGATGTGGCAGAACAGGTCAAGGCCCCTTCAGCGCCAAGGAGGAGTAGTAGTACTCAAAAGGGCTTCGCCAGCTCCCTGGTTAGGGTCTTAAAGGGGGAGGAGTGGGCAGAGGCATAGCATCAGGCTGAAATCATTGTGTCGATTTTGCGACCTTTATTGTAAGTTATTGGTACAATACCAGGCTGCAATACAGTATTTACAATACAATTTTTAAGTTGAAATTTGTATTCGAAAAAAATTTTACACCTCTGAGAGGAGAGGGGGGGAATAAATTTTATTGCGCTATCAGCTTTTCACTATAGTTACACCTCTCATTAATTAAATAATTAGGTACCTATTGCGGCCCCTAAACGAATTCGTATTTCTTATCGCTGTAGTCTAGGCATACACATTATATTGCAGTGTTATATACGGTATATTATGTTTATATAACACTGACATTAAATTAACTTTGGTTGAAGAGGTAACCTCCACGTAATAACCGAAATTAGAGTATATAGAAAAACTGGGCTTGGCGAGATTCGAACCAACGATCTACGC
Organism: Psococerastis gibbosa; assembly: GCA_963971405.1. Classification (NCBI taxonomy): domain Eukaryota; kingdom Metazoa; phylum Arthropoda; class Insecta; order Psocodea; family Psocidae; genus Psococerastis; species Psococerastis gibbosa. The sequence goes on from OZ020484.1 coordinate 44,941,978, forward strand.
CTATAACCGGGGCGTCGTCTTAACCGCTGGACCACAAGCCCGCACAAAAAAACAGTTGATCCTCTGCAGTATCATTCTTTTCCGCAGCGTAGCCACTTAACAACCACAGCTCACACTGGGCCCAGCAAGGCACGGCGGAAATAGTTTCCTTTTATTTCGAGTGTCGAACCTCGGCCTCCCGTTTATGAGTCCAGCTTGCTGCCAACTGAACCAAGCCGGACTCCATTAATAAGAGAAAATGATCAGCAAGCCACCAGCAATTTTGATTGTATAAAGCATAAGCCATTTAGTAGTAAACCTGCCAATATTAGCACTAACACTGCAAAATGTCATTGCAGAATGTCGCAACGTAATGCTAATAATCGGCTTTAAATTTTCGCGGGAAAACCATAGAGAGGACGTAATATAAAAACAACTGCCATTGTCACGTGATCCTTTTGTAAAATATATGTAGCTAATGAGGCTTTTCCACACAATCAGCTGCTACATAACGATACATTATATGCATATACACTATTATACAGCAGCAAGCAGCATATTATGTGTTATGTTGGTCACAATGTTTCTCCATGGTATTAATGACAGCTTTATACAGATGTTTAGTTTATCATACACTATAGCCTGTGTATGAGCATTATTTTTTATGAGGATGTTGCTAAGGCGGGGTTTCCACCGACCTCTCATTGCAGAATGCAAAGACATTGACGTGGTAGCAGACATTCAAGATTTAAGAATTAAGAATGCGAATGACATCGACGGAAATTTGGATTTTTCTTTTTATAGAAATCTATTAAAATGTTTGTACTTAACAAATTCCATGACGCCAGTTTTTAATTTTAGTTTGTTTGTTTGTGATTTTACTCTATGATCATTGGTCAATTTTAACTATGGCATAGAGTAAAACAAAAATTTCCGTCAATGTCATTTGCATTCTACAATGAGAGGTCGGTGGAATACCCGCTTAAGTCTTGAATGTCTGCTACCACGCCAATGTCTTTGCATTCTGCAATGAGAGGTCGGTGGAAACCCCGCCTAAGGCCCAGTACGCACACGCACGGACAATTCACGCAGTCGCGATCTGCCGGCGTCTTTTCCGTTCTAGCCACACTCAACTAAAGCCTTGCTTGATTAGAAGCCTGGGGTAGCCAAAGTATTGCTTTCACTCATTATTCGCGAAATATAAGAAGCATGCTCGACTCCAATAAAAATAATAAGTCACATTATATTTCGAGCGCTAAACCGGTGGGAAGGACCAACTTGGTGAATTGCCGTGGAAGAAAGCATTAAAGATTGTTTCTTAACCTCTTCATGACTCAGAGGCGACCAATATTTTAAATTTCTTAGTTCTTTTTTCTACTAAGAACGCCAAGTGTAACATAACACCTTCATCCTTTCAATTACCACTATTCCAAGTGTTTATTTGTAGGCAATAATACACTATGTGACTAAGAGATACTCCTTAACCTTTTTAAAGGGGATAAATAATTTTAAATAGAAAATAAAAAGTTTTAAACGCCTTCTTCCCCTAAATTTGGCAGTACTTATCACATCTAACTGACTTCAAACGCTACCCCACCTTCAACAAATGAATGGAACAAATAAGCAGGAGTCCTCTCTGGAGATTCCCTCCTATATGATACACTGAGAAATGGACAGAACTGCAATGATTCAGAAGTTGACGACATTACAGGTATTACATAAAGGTCACTCTGGCTAATGGCGACCTTGAACTTTGAGACATGATGACCAGATCCAGGCTCCTGATGAAACCAGAACGTCACCAGATTTTAGCCTAATGCGAATACTCACGATATGGGTTAAGCCGTCGAAGAAGAAATATTGCTCACTGTATTTGGATGCTACGAATACCTTGGCAAGCCCATGTTGCAAATGATGACATTCTACCAGAGTAAGCGATACAAAAACTCTCCTTGCATCGCTAAGGAAAAGAACAGCTCACTGGATTGGCCATTTCCTTAGACACGAAAACTTAGTAAGCTGCATCATAGAGGGAACAATAGAAGGCGTAAACCGACCTGGGCGCCCAAGAAACGATTACCTGCAGCAAGTGATGGAGAATGTAGGGGCCAAGACATACGTGGAGCTGAAGAGAGCGTGCCAGGATCGAGGGGAGTGGAGGCATCGAAGTCAAATGTTGCTACCAACCAGCCATCCGGCTGTAACTTGAAGAAGAAGAAGTATTTGGAATATTGTGAGTAAACTTAAAGAAAATAACTAATGGTAGGCCTATAAAGGAAATATTCAATGTACGACAACGAGGTGGTATGAAATGAAATGAAATGTTTCTCCAATTTTTAATATGTAATATGTAGTTGCCACTTGACACCGGTTATAGTAGAAATGTAAATAGTTTTAAAATACTGAATATGTACGCTTTCCCACTATAAAGGGGGACTCGCACATAGATACGTAAATAAGTCACGCTCCTGCCTGTTACATTAAGTCAATGTGAAGCATGTCTGAGATTGTCCGTTATCGCCTGCAACCGGTGAGGGTTGACATCGAGGACATCTACCAGTTTGCCAGCACCTACATATACGAATACAAGTTCAATAATATCCAATGCTTCCAGTTTAAATGCCTCCTCTATAGAAGATTGTCGATCATCATGGCAATTTGGACCTTAGATACTTAGAGAACGGGTGTCTTGCTCTTGCCAAACTATTGCCTCAGGTTTTTCAACCAGGATGTTCTTCTTCTGCCGGGAGCCCGCAGTCCTTCTATCTTTCCTCGGATTATTACATGCAGAAGGCGATACTTTTCGTTCCTCATCACTTGTTTCCGTTTCTGAACCGTCAGCAGCAACTCGGTTTTAGTATCCATTCGTTTCAAGACCTCAGCATAAGTGACAAGATCTCTCCACGATAAGCGCAGCATTTGCGTGTACGTCCACGTTTCAAATGCACTGATTCTGTTCTCCCCCCCCCCCTCCCCAGATATTGGAAATATAACCATAGGAAAATTATTTGCCATAAGTTACTCATTTTCTCTATCTACTAATTTTGATAAATTGGAAAGCATGTTCGAGTAAACTCGGACCGGTTCTTTAAATGTTATTTGTATTAATTATATTATTATTCCTTTTTCGTTTCCTAAATCGTCATTTTCCTGCCGGAAACTTTGTTCGAAAGTTCCCGCCTATCTATTTCATGCATTACACAATAAGATAGACCTGCGTCTAAAACGCTACTAAAATAATTATAAGGTAAAGGGGTATAGGACTTCCCGACAATCTGCTGCAAGAGTATACCAGTTAAACGACAGCAAAAAATTGCACCACAGAAATTTCCAATCAATTACCCTTTCTTATTAACCACTGCAGCAAAACCATTACCAACAGTAACGACATTTACTTTTCAATTTCGTTGATGGCAGAAATTTAACGGTTGCCCTCACGATCCAGAAGTTACTGTCGAGTTTAGATGTTACCGGGAGTATTTTATTGCCCCAGCTATAAAGCTACTCAAAGTCGTAACGTTAAGTTAACAATTTTGTGAGCAACAGCACTAACTATTAGCCCATTTCCTCCACAAACAGAGGAATGGCTGTTGCCGGGGAAGTTCATAAAATCATGTGTTACTTCCCAAATTATGGGGTGTTCCATCTTCAAGTCGTTCTGCCCACATCTTCGTGGATATAGCTGTCTATTTTCTCAAGTTAATTGGGAGTTTTGTGGCTTTGCAGCTTTATGTGCATGAGAATGGGAAATTTATCATTTCTGCTGTATCTAAGAGCCCATTTACTGCATGCATAGCGATGGATCCTCTACCGCGGATAAAATCGAACTTTGCAAGCTTTTCCTATGCTTAATGCATGTTTTAACTAGCTAAAATAAAAATATACTGAATGCAGATTTTCATCAAATTCTAACAAGTAGTTTGACCCCAAATCGAGTTACAGACTTACAGACTGACAGATAGACGTAGAAAGACAGACGTGAAAACCAGGCAGATTACAAAATGTGTAAATCCGTTGAAATAAAAAAATCTCTAATTATTTCATATATTTTCATATCACAAAGCTTTCCTTATACTATATAAATAGGAACGCAAACATCGGGAAATCGAATGCCCCTTAACATCATTAATTATTTTCAAATTTATTTTATAGGCGCATCTTTAGCTTGTATAAACCTTACTCGAAACTAGCTAACTGGATAACAAATAAATAAATCAGCAATGGGGCGGGAATATTCACATACAACGATTGGAATGATTTATTTGAGTTTTCCATACTTGGCTTACGAGCCAAAGCCTACGTACGACAATAATCTGTTTTCTCACACATCTTGGTCGTGAATCACTCGGCGCCTGCCATGTTCATTGTCGTTTTGTCGCGAATTATGTCCTCACCTTTGCTCAATTGAAATGGCACCGAGATTTTAATCTTTTATAGACGGTATTGACCGGGCTGAGTTGTTAGAATAGAGGAGAAAATGTTGTAGGAAGTGTAATATAAGAACCTATGATAATAAAATAGATTAGATTGTGCCTAACCATAAACTAAGAATTGCCGACAGTACGGGAATATGTCAGAGGATTTTTAGAGGAGTTTCCTTTTTAATTACTGCCTATAAGTTTAGAATAATCCTGCAGAAAATTTAAAAAGTAAAATACTATGTAATGTGCTGTGTATACATAAAAAAATATAATATAGGCTGTATAATATAAGAACTAAAAAGACAATCAATCCCCATTTTATGCCAAATCAAAGTTGAAAATTTCTAACCCAAAAACATAATTCAATCAGCCCCTTCCAATGATATCGTGCAATAGTAGATCCCTGCAAGGAATTTTTAAAAAAAATTCTTAAAGATGAAAATGTCAATACCCACTTGACAGTAAAGAATAAACTTTTCTTGAAAATATCAAAAAATGAAGATGTCAAAAACAAGCCATTGTCTGCAGTAGAATGTTAATAAGAAGTTTTTCTCGAGCATATAATATTTTTCTGCTCCGCTAGAGATGCATAAAACGATGCGGGAAAACCGCAGAAAGTTGCTAAAAATGCAATTTCCCAACAGCAGAAATAACGCTAAAATGAAAATAAATGGGTGGAGGCCGGCTGGTGCATCCCAACGACTGCTGCACCATACTGCGGCGTCTTTAAAGCTTTTATTTTCGAATCCATTCTATTACAAAGGGATTTCGTTTTTTAAGAAATGTGGTGCACCAGTGGTATGGATTCTCACCTTTTCACGAAAGGTGGTTGGTTCAATTTTCACACTTGCTGTATATTATTTCTAACCTCATCATATTATTATACGATTGGCTATAGTTACATTAGGGATATTCACTGCGTTTCGATTTCCCTACGGGAAAGTAGGAATAGAACTCCAATTTTCTAGGGTAGAAATATAATGCCATAAAGAAATTCCCCCACTTTCCCCAACTACTGTACTTGGTTGAGTAATCTGAGCTTGGGAAATCGAAAACGCCAAACGGCTTTAATTTGCTGTTGTTTTGCATTTGAAGTTTTGTTGTTATTTTTATTAAATTTTCACAAAATGAGGAAACATATGGCACGAGGTGGACTACAGCAGATGTTCATAAATTAATAGCCGAAGGCAAAGAAACTTTGGAAGTAGGTTAGGTTAGGTCGGGTAAAGTCGGAAACTTAGAGATATACGTTTCCATGGCAATTATTTTCCTACGTAGAAAAACTGGAGTTTCCTATTTTCCTTAGGGAAATCTAAACGCAGTGAATACCTCTACAGACGTAGAACTATTTCTAGGTGCGAGGTTTTGGCCATTGGCAAACTGGTACAGGCGTCCTCAAGATCAACCTACACCGGCTGCAAGCGGTAGTGGATAAGGTGACACAACCTGATACAATAAAAACAGGTGTGTGCATATTTAGCGAAGTTCCGAAATGAGTCTCCTAGTTCCATACTTCGGAAGGAATGATGTAAAGATATTCTGGTCAGTAACATGGCAGGAAGCCGTGATTTTTCCTTACCGGTGAGGGCATAAGGAACAGGGTAGGAACATTTTTAGCTTTTATTTCATGTGACATACTATCTTCTGATCGAAATGGGTAGGGCATTTATTAAGACACGAAAGAAGACACGTCACAACAAGGCAAGGATTACTAATTAATAAACTTCTTCTTCTTCCCCCTTAGTGCCGCGTGCGCACCGTGGGGGGGGGGGTCGCTTCGAACCCATTTCCTGAACTCGCCCCGGTCGGACGTTAACGTCCTGAACTCGGCCATTGCTTTCCCTCTTGCTCCGGCGAGTTGTTCAATCCTTTCCTCAAGGGTTGTCCTCGGTCTGCCGATGGGTCTTCTTCCTTGCGGCCTTGCTACCGCCAACTTCCGGGTGGTCCTGTTCTCGTCCATCCTCTGGGCGTGGCCGAACCATTGTAACTGCTTGTTCTCCATTAATAATGATAAATTAATTAATAAATAAAAATTTGCTATACACCATCATTGAGGGCACAGAGGAAGGAACCAATAGAAGAGAGACGAAGGAATTAATGGATCAACTGAAGGAGGGCGCAGGAGTTTGAACGTACCAAGAGCTGAAGAGGAAGGCGCAGAACCAAGAGAGCCGGAGGATGACATGCCATGCAAGTAGTTGCTGTCAGCCAATCGTTGAGATTGTGACCTCAGAAGAAGACTATATGTTCCAATATCATAATTTAACGAAATATTCCCCGTGATGCAGAGACTAAGTGGAAGCGATCTGCGAAAGATGTCAGTGGGGGAAGGAAATGGCAGAGATAGAACAAAGACTGTTGAAATTAGGGGGGAGAGACCAAACCCTCTCCTCGACCTGTAGCTCAAAGAAGAAGAAAATTCCCTGCATTTTACAATAGAGTCATCAGCAACCCCTAACATTTTAAATTCCTTTTAACAGGCGAAAGTATTTAATAATAAACAACTCAATAAACTGATCGAAGAAACCAATTTTGTTCTTCAAATGGATTGAAAAAGACAGAGGAACAAATGATAATAAAAAGTTTAACTGCCGAGTTACCAAAGAAAAATAATGCGATGATAATTCAATATTGGCATTCTCCGACGGAAAGTTTTTCGAGGGAAAAAAAGTCGCAGAAATATTAAAACATTTTGCCGGAGAGGGTACGATAAGTTTTTCCAATATTTGAAGCGTGGAAACCGCGGGGCAATTCTACGGCAATGCGAGAAATCAGAGATTTTGATGAGGAATTATTCCTTTTATTAAAAAAATTTTATGGCAAGGCAATAGCATGGCCTTCTGGCTTCGTCTGCCGAATAAATAAATAAATAAACGTTTGTTCTACTAAGCCAATAAGATAAGATAACATCGGTATTGAGTCATAATGAAATAATAGTGGTAAAACGTCAACAACAACTTACAGTTTAAGGTTTGATCCAGTTTGCAACAGGCTCCCTTCCGGTGGATTCAACTTTGTGAGAAATCAGAGATTTTGAAGAGGAATAATTCCTTTTATTAAAAAGATTTTATGGCTATTGCCTTGCCATTGCCATAAAATCATTTTAATCGGCTTCCTCTGCCGAATAAATAAATAAATAAATGTTTGTTCTACAAGTACTACTAAGCCAATAAGATAAGATAACATCGGTATTGAGTCATAATGAAATAATAGTCGTAAAACGTCAACAACAACTTAGAGTTTAAGGTTTGATCCAGTTTGCAACAGGCTCCGTTCCGGTGGAATCATCTTGGCATAGCCATTGGCTAAAAATCAAATATCGCATGCAATAACAATCGTACAGCTTCCCAGAGACTCCGGAAAGAACAGAAGAAAATTCTCACTCTGGCACAATTATTTAATTTCATTTGTACAAAAAACAACTGAAGTGGTAGTCCCGAGGAAGGAGTTCGAGAATTGTGGCCAATTATTGTTAGTAAAGACCACATGTCATATATCAAAATGTAGAAGAGAATTTCTTCTAATTTAATGGTTATTTTTTACGGCTCAAATGATCGACATTCCCGGTGAATGTTTTTTTTTTTTAAATCAAAAACACGTAGTGTGGGTTCCATACTCTGATTTGGCCTTGACGAATAAAATTTACATATTTTGGCAGAATCTACTGACAAACAGCAGAAAAGCAGTGTGTTTCGCAATTGATACCAATTGGCAAAGGGCCCCCAAAGTTGTAGAACAAACCTCAATTAAAGATTTAAAAGTATATAAACATAAAGGTACGTTAAGGGGGTAGGAATACTAAATTATAAAGCAAAGGGGAAGTGGGATAATCCGCTCTGTGAACTCTGAAGACGGGTGTCTGATTATGTAAGGATCCTGATTATTTATTTAAGGATCAGTATTATTTATTCAAGCATCCTCAGCTATTCTCTTTAGCCCTCCGATCATCCCTTTAAGGCTCCGACCCGTAAGTAAACAATGCAAATTGAACAATTAACATAATGGGCACTTTATCTTTAGGAATTAAGTCAATTACATGGCTCTTCAGGTTGTTTAACGGGAAAGATTGGTTTTCGGTAGATTTTTGTTTGTCAACTTTTGAGAAAAAATTAAATTACTCGTTACTTTGTGGTATTTCATTTTCATAAACGAAAACATAGTGTTTTTTTTAAAACTTTTTATAACAACTTGTATTAGTAAAACCCAAATAATCGTGAAAAAATTAACTTTGTCTAAGAAACCCACTGGTGCTGGTACAAAACCCTGAGCGCTTTCGGCAAGAACTGCCATCTACAGAGGGAAACTCACTAGCACAGTTACACCTTATCAGCGATTTGAGACTTGCTTGAGTCTGCACACTGTAGGTTTTCTTAAGGTAAGTGGAACCCAACGGATGCTGCAGTACTTGAAAAAGACCGAAACATCATCCTGGATATTTTAATAGAGAACCAGTAGCGGCAACATCAACACAATGACTAGTTAAAAATCAAATAATCAAGATTGATCCATTTTCCCACTACTCAATGCACGGACAGACATAAACATTTCATAAAAACAATTTTTGGGGTCCTGGGACCTCAAAGCGTCTAAATCGAACATTACGACCTACCCAAAGCATTCCTTATGCTAAAGTATAAATAGGAGTGCATAAGGTAAGTAGCATGCATAGCTAAAATAGAACAAACACTGTTTCAGTGCTTCTAGTAATTCCTAGTCAGACAGTATAGAAAATGTTTGAAAGTGAAACATGTTTAGCATATGTACAGAGCATTCTATCAGATCACCTGTCGTACAACAGGTATTGGCAGCGTAAATCTTAACCGAAGAAAATCTTTCATCCACAAAAACGGATTACAAAGATTTCAAAAATTTATAAGTTGGAGATAATCCTAGAGGAGTCGAAAAAAAAACTTTTTTTTCAGGATTTCCTGAAATATTCTGGAGATTCAGTAACAGATGGTTACGAATTTCCCAGGTGATTCCCTATAGATGAAGAGGGAAAAATAAGTTTTGAAAATTTTGGTGAAAGATGAAAAGTTAAGCGGAGGAAGCACGGGGATAACTTCCCAGACGGACTTGCTATGAATGGTAATGAGCAAATACAGGGTGGTATATCATTTGCAAGCGAGGTAAAAGGATGAATAGTTTCTAAAGATTTTTTATGACAGTTTTTACTCAATTAGTAAGAGAGTGAAGAACTAAAAGATCGCTCATAAAAGGGTAGGCGTACATACGTACATCGTAATTTACTTTAACTGGCCTTATGCTTCAACAAAGACTTTTGCTTTACTAGGTAAATATATGCATAATATGCATTTATGTATTTTGTGTATGTTTATATTGTTTAAGGATACACAGGAATAAGTTGACCCTCTCCTTAGTCTATGGAGCGAGCCACACTTCTGAACCAGATAAAGGGAACGTTAAGTTACCATATCTGGGTAGGATTAGTTTGGAGTTGGTCTCTTGGATTGGAGATAGGGTCGACAAGAATGTGTCATTTTATTCTGTGGACTCGTTGGGTAAGCAACTGATTAATTTTAAGCCTGAATTGGAGAAAGGGAGGAAATCAGGAGTTTATCAACTACACTGTAATGATTGTGGTAGCTTATATATTGGACAAACTGGGAGAGGTTTTAAAGAAAGAATAGCGGAGCATAGACGGGGGTATAGGAAAACCCGACACTCAGTCCGCCTTTGCCCAACATATAAACACCCACAGCCATGCCTGTGATTTCGATAAACATATAAACAGTATAATATGTATTTTATTTTATTTTTTACGGCAAAAGGAACTTGTACTTAAACCTTGAACTTGTAACCTGTTCCTGACTATAGTTCTGTATAACAAGGAAAAAGGTCTGCATATTTTTTATGAACCTATATATGTATGTTCATGTATGCATTTTAGAAATTGTTAATATTTATTGCTTTCCAATTTATACTAGTAGTATAAGGAAAGCTTTGTGACGGTCGAAATTTTCGATTCCGAGATTTCAACGGATTTACACGTTTTAAGGTCCCAGGAACCCAAAAAAATGGGTTTTACGAAATGTCTGTCAGTCTGTGCGTTGATTTCCGGGCAAACTACTCGGTCGATTTTGATGAAATTCGGCATGTAGGTTCATAAACATCATACCTCGGGATGATTTTTTTTATTTGGGGCTAACTTAATTCGGGGGAGTTTTATTCTCAAAAAATTCCGAAAAAACGTCTAAAAAAATTATTTCCCAAAAACGGCTCCAACGATTTCTTTTAAATTCACATATATTGTAGTTGTTATTAATGTTAACAAAATGCGGGGGGTCGCTTGCCTCTTGATAGTTTGCTTCTGGGGGTAAAAAAATAAAAATAAATAGATTTTAATGAAAAATGACTAAAAAATAATTTTTCTGCGAAACCTTTCTATCGATGATTTCTACCTTCAGGTATGTTTTAGGTGTTAAATTGAGTAACGAAATCAAACAGGTTGCTCTCCCAGAAAAGTATTTGGTTTTGTACAAAAATTTTTTTTGTTGAAAAAATGATAGAAAATTCACACTTAAACGCATTGCCTGCCAGTATTGTTGTGTGTTAATGTGTTGGTGTGACCTATCTAGAATTTACCTCACCTCCAGTGACGTCAGGTGGACAACCCCCCCCCCCCCCCCGCGAGATTTCGGAAATTTAACCATTGGAAAATTATTTACCATGAAATTACTCATTTTCTCTATCTACTAATTTTGATAAATTGCAAAGCATGTTCGAGTAAACTCGGACCGGTTCTTTATAATAGGTTGATGTGCCACACTCCCACGTTTCGGTTTGAGGGAGCACAGCTATCTAATTTTAAGTTCACCTATTTTTTTGAGAAATACTTGGATTTTCTATCTATTTATCGAAATTGAAAATTTCGACCATCACAAAGCAGTCCTTGCCGTATAAATAGGAAAGCAAAAAAGACCAGAATACCTGCAATCAGGTTACATTTGTATAGGTTTACTTTCTAAAGGAAAAAGGGCGTATGATAGGTAACTTCTCAAAATATCAAATTAGCATACTCGTGATACAGACCTGCCTGTCAAATCTGCACGATCCGATTGAAAGTATAACGGAGAATTTAATAATAATACTGCTTGTGAACACATGACGTTCTTTCCTTATGGAGTAAGTGGTCAAGTGGGTAGAAGGCCTACGCATGAATCAGGCATTTCTAAAAAGAAAAGTTTAAAAATCGCGATCTCTACAGGCATAGCACGGACGGAAAAGAATAACTTATCCTGAAAATGATTTACACCTTTAATTAAGAGCGTACGTCCTGTAGGAAATTGGCAGCCCGAAATATAATGCTTATAGTATAGAACAGTAAACGAAAAAATTGCGGGAATTAATAACGACAACAAAGTTTCTGCAAAAAGGTCGGTCTCCTCTTCTATACAGCCACCATCGTATTGTTTGTTGAAGGCACCGGTAGATTTTCAACTGTAGCACCCACGCGAGATTCGAGTTACATTTGTGTGTATTACAATAAACGACAAAATGGCGGGAATCAATAACGACAACAATGTTTCTCCAAACAGGTCAGTCTCCTCTTATAAAGCCACCATCGTTTGTTGAAGGCACCGGTAGATTTTCTGCTGTAGCTCCCACGCGAGATGAGTTACATTTGTCTGTAGTTTTTTTTTTTTTTTTTTTTTTTTTTTTTTTGGCATTGTGGGTTCACATACAGCCATGGTGGGTAGGTGGGGTTAAAATTCAACGTGGACTTCCCTTAGAAAGTCATATATAGCCTGGTAGGAGTCACTTTTAGAGATCATGTGGGCATAATTAAAAGGGAGGACTGTCATTAAGGGGAAGATGCGGTCTAGTAATTTGTTTCTAGCTATGGTGAATTCAGGGCATTCCAATATAACATGCTGCATTGTGCCTTCACTTTCCAGGCAATGGCTACAGAGAGGAGAGTATGAGCCCCGTAGGGTATGATAGATATATGCCTCAGAGAGTCCATGGTTTGTCCTCAGACGTGAGATGGTAGATAAATACATGCGGTGAGTTGGGCCAGACACATTAGCAGACCATTCGTTTTTAAGCGGTCGAGGTAAAATAGACCTATAGAAGGAGCCAGAAGTATTGGAATTGAAGTCATTTACCCAGAACTGGAAATAGTGTTGTTTTATGGTCTTGTAAAATTCCTCTTTCGGGAGCAAAATAGCACTGTACTCGCCAGTATTTGCTCCTTCTTTAGCCAGTGCATCTACCTGTTCATTCCCCTTAAGTCCGACGTGGGCCTTCACCCACACAAAACGAACATTGATGCCTCTTGATCGTAAATCAGCTAGAAGCACAAGAATTTTTACGATGAATGGGTTTTTTGCTCTATTTTCCATACTTTCGAGAAGCTGCAAGCAGCTCATAGAGTCTGAGAAAATAGCGACATTCCTACAGTCTGAAATTATCATGGTTTCTTTGCAATGTACCAGTGCTCTATATATCGCTTCTACCTCAGCAGCGAAGCTGCTACAATGAGGTGGAAGCTTAAAGGCTTTACTGTAATTTGTCGTGGCCACATAAAAGGCGCAGCCTGTGGCGGAAAGGGTGTGGGGGTGAGTATTTTGTCCTTTTGAGCCATCTGTGTAAACATGCAGGTAATTGTTATAATTAGTTTGGGACCATTCGGTAAATGTTTTACAGTATTCCCTATCAGATATGTTATCTTGTCGCCGAAAATAGGTTACCGACACCTCCATTGCATACTCATCATACGGCAAGGAGTATTGGGGAAGATTTCTGTGGGTCCACAGCAACTTCCAATCGACATGTTCCATTGTAAAGCTGTCAACCAACATGGGGCTGTTTCGCCCGGTGGGAGAGGTTAGTACAAAACCGGTTAATTCTGCCAATTCGGGCAGCAAGCTGCTTTGTCGCGCTCTTTGTTTCAGAAGGAACTTGTCAGACATAATAGCTCTGCGGTATCGGAGGGGTAGTTCTCCGGCTTCAGACAGTAGGGCTACAATAGGGGTTGATTGTAACAGACCGAGACATGCACGGAGGCACCGGTTATGCAACCGGTCAACTTTGACTAAATGTACTTCACTCGCCTGGCCATAGAAAAAACCAGCGTAATCAATGATTGCCCGTATAGTGAGCCTGTAATACATTAGACATGTTGAGGGGTGAGCGCCCCAACGACAACTAGTTATCATTTTAAGTATATTGTAATATTTGTCTGTAGTACAATAAACGACAAAATGGCGGGAATCAATAACGAAAACAATGTTTCTCCAAACAGGTCAGTCTCCTCTTATACAGCCACCATCGTTTGTTGAAGGCACCGGTAGATTTTCTGCTGTAGCTCCCACGCGAGATGAGTTATATTTTGTGTAAATCACAGTAAACGACATAATGGCGGGAATCAACAACGACAGCAAAGTTTCGGCAGAAAGGTCAGTCTCCTCTTTTACAGCCACCATCGTATTGTTTGTTGAAGACACCGGTAGATTTTCTGCTGTAGCTCCCACGCGAGATGAGTTACATTTGTGACAGGTTAATAAAATAACAATAACATAAAATGCCCTAGTTCCCATTGTCATGCATAAGCGAACCACTTGCCCTAATATCTCTTACATCATAACCCACTCAATATAGTCTCTTCTATTTACATTATAAGTACCATTTACAGCGGTTAGGTCGGCACCTACATTGAGTAGAGCGAACGCCTTTGAGAATATCATCAATAGTCTTCAATAGAAAACAAAACTTAGGATTAATTTAACCTCTTATATGGAAGACATGATTCATATGGACAATGTCGTATGTTATTCAGCCCATTTGGGGGGGGGGGGTAATTGTGGGCCAAATAGAATAGGAGAAACAGTGTCGATTAAATCAGAGGGTAATACATTAATTTACATTAGATTTACTAAATTTTCACTACCTCCCCCCCCCCTGTATCCGTCCATGATGTATCGTATGTATGTATCGCACGTTCTCTTGTAACAATAATTATAGGTCCATATTTAACTTTGTTGGAAGCCCGGTGAAAAAGCGGTCAGCAATAGGTAATAGGTCAGCTGTTGAGGAGAGGGGAGACAGCTACTCTGTGCTCCCATAATGGGGAGGGGGAGTATCAGTTTTGGTAGGGGGAACGGGGGTGCAGTCAGCAGTGCAATAATACGATATGACCGCTAAATCATTACCGGACGCCCGCCGGGAAACCTTGTTATTTCTTACATCCTCTTCAACCTTATCGACTTTTGGAAACTCTATAAAAAGGTTTTCTGACTTGTTACCACTCAGCAGCTTATCTCATGGAACAAGGTTTTTACCGATATTTTTACTTTGATTTTTATGGTATTGAACTCGAATAAGATCTAACGAGTTCAATCCACCATCGGCATAGCTTATGGAAACACTGTGCCACTCATTTTGAAAATCTCTGTTGACTTGTAGCACCTTGTCAAATTGAACAAGGGTTAAGACCAAATTGCGAACGCACCTGATTGATGCTCATTGTTACATATCGATACCCTAATTATTAGCAAACCACTTAAATATAAAGTGGTGAATTTTCAAATGAGACAAAAACCGTTTTAAAAAATCAATGTTCTTTTAGAAACTGAACTGGGATGGTGGCCATCATCCGATTGATTCCATAGATATCAGCTTTTTTGTAGCTTTGTTTACTGCTGGAGTTAAAGAGTTAAAGCTACCTTCATTCAAATCAAACACCTTGTAGTTAGGTTCTTTTCTATTTCAACTTTCCCGAACACGAGGATACCAACAACTCTTTTTTTTAGTTAAGCGGTTTGCTAATTAGGGTATTGATATGCTACACATCTTAGAACGTCAAAAAAACAATTGAATTTTAACAATGAGTTGGCTGTAACTTTAGGTTACTGTTGGTGTTAGACGGCCTAATCCCCCAGTATGGGTTATCGTCCGCCATGGTATTTTTTAAAATTATACTTTCACTATGATGAAAAAAATGTGAACATCAAGTTATATTCCTTAGGTGCCCATTCCATTGACCGGCTAGGGCTATTTCCAAAAACGGTGACGTGGTAGCAGACATTCAAGACTTAGGTGGCGTTTCCACCGACCTCGCATTGCAGAATTGACGGAAATGTTTATTTTCCTCTATGCCATAGTCAAAATTGATCAATGATCATACAGTAAAATCACAAACAAACTGAAATTAAAAAATGGCGTCACGGGATATGTTAAGTACAAACATTTTAATAGATTTCTATAAAAAGAAAAATTCTAATTTCCGTCAATGTCATTTGCATTCTGCAATGCGAGATCGGTGGAAACGCAACCTAAGTCTTGAATGTCTGCTACCACGTCACTGTTTTTGGAAATAGCCCTAGTCGGTCAATGGAATGGGCACCTTAACAACATTTAAAATCATATAACACCGTTTAATAGTAACATGGAAATTCCAGCAAGGAATGCGTGTGAAGACGCTCCCTAACCTTTAACGATCAATGCGAGGTTTCGCAATGTATTTAAAGTTCACGATAGCTAGCCAGGGAATAATAATATGCAAATGAGAAGGCCGTCGGCCGTTGAAGCATATATATAGGTACCGCCAATCACTTTCACACGCATGCATAATGGCCTAATATTGAGCTTTCTATACGCAGCCAAATTCTCTACTTAAAGAATCGCTGGAAAACTAGGACTAAGGCTAGGACTACTAATAAAAAAACTAATAAATAAAAATCTGGTACATATCACAGTGGAAGGAACCAATAGAAGAGAGCGGAGAAGAAGGGGTTCATAGATCAACTGAAGGAGGAGGCAGGAGCTCGAACATATGAAGAGCTTAAGAGGAAGGCGCAGGACCGAGAGAGCTGGAGGATGATATGCAGGGAATTGCTGCCAACCAATCGTTGAGATTGTGACTTCAGTAGAAGAAATAAATAATCAGTTTTCTTCCTGCTAAGCCAGCCCAACGAAGTTAGGATTATAATGCCCTCTCTTACACTCAACTAGGAAGGCCTGGGTCCACCTGCTTTACATGCCTTCCGAACATGGCCAGAAAATGTATCATGTCTGGGACTCGAACCAACAACCTTTCGGGTGAGAGTCAGAGTTTGTACCACTGCTCTACATGTCGTGACTAACCATTCGGTTGTTATACTGCCAGGCACCGCCATGCATTGGAAGATGACAGTGCTGTCCAGTGGTCCTTATATATATTTCAAAAGCTGGTGGGACCCGGCCTCCTAAGAGACAACCGTAGCGAAACTCTTTACAAAAATAAACGCTCTGGCGCGACTAGTAGAGTCTCCTCACGATTTAGGATGTTGTGGTCAGCAAAATGACTGACAGCCACGTTTATCCCCACCGGTGAAGGTTAGATGACCCATCAGGGTTTGTGGTGTCCATTGGGGTGTGGGGTACTCATTACGGTTTAAGTCAAGAGTAGAACCTCAAACTTCCGTAACGGAAATTAGGGGATTTAGAAAAATCTGAACTTGGCGGGATTCGAACCCAAGATCTATGCCTATCCGAGGCATCGTTTTAACCGCTGGACCACAAGCCCGCAACCTTTCCTTTCATTGCCCAGTTCTTTCCCAACTGGCCTATTCCGGCCTCCCCATGACACTCTAGGCGTTTTCTTAGCCATAACACCCGACCCTGACTGCTGTGCAATGACATCATAATGGCGGGTATAGGTGGAACGGATTTCCAAATGAATATGAAAAAATCATTAGTCCGTTTGTCTGGCAGTGTCATGTCAAACGAAAACGCAAATGAGCTAAAGTGTTTGGCCATTTTGCAACAGTTGCGTCACGTAATTGTTTACTTAGCTGCCTAATCCTCTAATAACTGTTGTAGTCAGTGCTAATGAAACTTAAGTTTGTAGACGAAATCCGATCTTGGAAACACACAGCGTCTCTTTGAAACTGATGATTTACAGTGAACAGTCTGAGCCCATACGGCAAAACTGTTCTTTTCTATATTGATTTTGCATAGATGGGAATAAACGATTCATTCATTCATTCACTGTTATTCCTGCTGCAATTGCTGCTATGCTTGATGGTCACAATCGCAGTTTACACGATAAAGAAAATCAAGACACCAGACAACATACAAAAACTTGCAGGTCAGGTACGGGGACGAATAATGCTCAGATTATTGCGAGGCAAAGGCAGGATTTAGTAAGACGCTGACACAGCTACCTAAGCGAAGAAAGGTGTAATCAGAGGAACACAATGTGAGGTCTACAGTTACAGAAAGATACCAAGCTGGGTTACAAATTTACAATAAGCCAAAGGCGTAGTGAGGACGGCCGGAAAGTTTGTGATGTAAGAATTTAAGGAAAGGTGTAAACAAATGGACAGACTGGGTTACAGTAAGCCAAATGGCTGATGTAAGGGACACCAAATCAGACCGGATGGATCTAAAAAAGAAACAGGGGAAAGAATCTTGTTACAATAATTTTTAGGGTAGCAACTACCAATGTTACAAAGCTGAGGAATGTGGAATCTAAAAGGCGGGAGTTAGCCTTAAGGACATCGGCCTTGACTCTTTAGGAACTGACGTCTTCAAAGTAGCTGGGCTTCTGAGTTAAATAGTCTTATTATAGACGTGAAAATCCCTAATTTGCACCTTCTTGTGGGGAAGATGGAAGCGCATAAGTGCGTCTGAACAGATAGGGGACCGAGTTTGGGTCTGGAAAATAGAAAATCATAGTTTTTCCTGTGCAGTCTCTTTAGTCCTGGGGTTGGGAAACTGTCGGAGGCGGAGGCGGTTGAACTAAATGAAGAGTCAACGGAATAAGATAGGACCGTGAAACTACAGCACCGCGAAACCACAGCATTACAATTCCCTAGAATAGTCATCATGACTACAAGTGTGTAAATGACTACCAATCTTCGATAGGAGAGGCATAAGAAGAAGTCCTACTTGGCATAGTCAAATAATGGTCAAAGTATGTACATAAAATGCGTCAACCAAAAACCTTTCAAGGTGAACGTCGGAGTCCTTAACACTACCTACATGCAATACGATTTGCTGACAAATACAAAAGTCCCCCGGCAGTGATCCAAAAAAAGGCAGCTGAATAAACAAGAATGAGAACAAGGTCCAGCGATACCTTGTTGGAGCAATGGCCACTTAGGCCCGGGTGCGGTAGCTCTAGGTACTCCTCGAGCACATCGTCGATGACCTCTAGTTTTCATACTTAGCTTACCTTGCCAGAGATTAAGTTAGTGCCGTCGTGCAGCACTCCAGTACTAGTACCTATAGAAAGTGAGCGCGATTGGTCAAGGTGAGGCATTTGGAGCATAATCAGAGCACCACACGGGAGTGTTCCGCCAGTAAATTGCGCCATTCGCTGGTAATAGTTCCCACTTCTTGCTAGCGTAAAGGACCTTTGTCTACGAGTGACCGCACTGGCTATATTTTGTGGCATGACTATATGACACACGCGGTCAGGGTAGTTGCCCCTCAAGGCATGTCATCCTGTTTCGACTCGTCGACAAGCCTATTTGTAGCAAAGGCGAATTACAAATTACGTTGCCAACAATATGCCCGACAGAAATTTGCAGCAGCATTGCGGCATTGGACAAGCTCGAAATGTTTTCATCAAAATGCAGAAAGTACTCCGGTGCCAGAATCTGCGGTTTGACTTTCCATTGAGAATAGTAAAATGTTTTCAATATGGTAAAAGGGTTGGAGAACAGAATCAGTTCATTTTAAATATGGATATACACACTAATGGATACAGAAGCCGAGTTGCTGCTGACGATTTAGAAATGGAAACTAAAATAAGGAAATCAGATCGCTGACAAAGATTCATGGGTTAAAAAGCTAGTCTCAAAAAAAAATTGTTAAGGCCAGAAATCAGAAGAAATGAATGAATTTCCATTGTTTCCTGAATGCTCTTAGTTTTAGAATGTCTATAGGTCTTTATGTAGGTATTTGTATAAATACGTTTAGAATAAGATCATTCACGTTAAGGCCAAACCGGCCGTTGTGGCCTTGACCGTTGAGCGTTGAATACATAGAAATATAATAGAACTGGAGCGGCGGGAGTCATAATATGCCTTACGAGGCACCCGTTAACCATAAGCCAACTATCAGAGATAAGTACTAACGCAAAAAATATCAAAGTCTTACACATTGCAGCATAGCAAAGCGGATACCTGGACCCGGTCAAAAACTCTGTAGTTTAGTAGTTAGCTTGTGCAGGCTATTTCCCCGCCGAATTGCGTACTTATCTTGTGCAGGCTTCACTAGCAGCCATATTGATAATGGTCTCCAGCCACGGGATCGTTGAATATCCATTTTAAAAACAAATCCCCGCGTCTCGTACCTGTTCGGATTTGACTTGTATTATTTCAAATAATTGCAGTTTTACCTATTTCTGGCGCTTTACTGTCAAATTAAGTGTTGAGCTTCTGCATTTCATTACAAAAGTTGGAGGTATTTCTTTCCTGTGGGGCACGTAAATTGTTCTAAAAGGTATGTTTTTAATTGCTTCATGCACAAATTTTAGACCCAATGTATTGTAATTTTTGGTTTAGTCAATAGAGTAAGCATGTCTACGCGTATACTATACCCTTCTATCGATTTTTACTATGCCACTACGGTTTAAAACATATATTACGAACCCTCTACAAAGACATTTCCAGGCCAGTCACGTGACCCCCTCCGGTTTGGCCTTAAGCTAACTTGTTTTTTGTTCTGTTGACTATGTGCTGCATTTTGAAAATTGTATTGTTTTTTTTTGACAGAAAAAGACTTTGCGGTCTTAATTTTATTTTTTTGATTTTTTTTTAAATAGAGACTCAGCCTCACTCGGGAAATGGTGATGGCCGACCTGGTATCGTAACCTGCCCAGTTTCGAGTACCGGTGCCACCTCCCGAAAAATCATGAAGGAAATGGAGAAGGAAGGAGAAGGACCCTCGTCCTATAATTCTTCCTTTAACTATATCGTAATATTTCTGGCCTTAAGTCTCACCCCAACCATAAGACGTTTATTATTATTTACTTTAATTACTTTACTTTACTATATAATTTCTTTCTACTTTAATTTATGATTTCAAATGGCATGAAACTGATTTGAAATTAAAACTAAGTTCTAAAATGCTAACACAGACGTGAAATAGAAAACATGTTGCATCATTTCACAAGAAATGAAGACAACTAATTTCCAACGCCCCCATTAGATTAGCAGGACATATAGAGAAGAACCTGAGCAGCCACCCGAACGGAAAAACACCCGATTCCCTGCTAGAAATCTCATGGTCCGGACGGGACCACATAGCATGAATGCATTATTTCACACAGTGGCTCATTCCAGCTTTAGCGAGGGGGCGGGGGGGGGGGGAAGTTACGATTTACCCTCTACAAGAAATGAAGAAAACTAATTTCCAACGCCCCCATTTACATGGCTTAATGGAAGGTAAATTTCCACCATTTATTAACCCAAGAGTCAAAATTATCGATCATTATTGACGTGCGCGGAAGCGCACGAGCCAAATTCCAACACCCGCCCGACTTTTGCACGACCCAGTAGTTATACACGAATGAGCTTAAAGGTGAAAATTGGCACTGAATTTTTCCTAAAGTTAGGTTCCAGGTACACAGCGGGCTGAGATACAGATACCTGAAGACCCCCGAAAAAGCTGAAAAAACGAACTATATATTGTATATACAATATACCGCTTAACCCCCCCCCCCCCCCCCTAAGACGCCGGGCTGTTTCACATGATCCAGGAATTTCTATGCAGTCTCACTCATTGCAATAATTACTGTTGAGAATATGTCTGCAATAGGTACTGGGTTACTGCGACCTTGCAGAGAATGAAAAAGCCAACGCCTTAGCAAAGAAACTGTACTCAATGAACCAGCCATTAGTACCGACCAACTACAACAGGACATGTAGAGTAGTGGTACAGACTCCGATATTAACCCGAAAGTATATTATGGTTCGAGTCCGACACGTGCTACGTTTTCTGGTCATGCTTCGGAGGGCATGAAAAGCAGGCGGTCCCGGGTCTTCCTAGTTGAGTGTTAGAGAGGGCTTTATAGCCCTAACTCCGCTAGGTTGGCTTAGTAATAGAACAGAAAAGTCAATATTTATTTATTTTATTTTACAACAATATTTATTATATTTTGAAACATTTCAGCAATTTGAGGCATTTTCAAGTCCAGGTAGAGACGAACAAAATTGGGGACGCTGACCCCGGCAAAGAGGTTGGCCACACTGACGGAAGCGTGCGGTTCAGTTGGTAAGACTGTAAAGTTGGGACCGCCGCGCCGTGGGACAAACGCGGCGAAACAAACGGGTCGCGGTTTCAGTGTCCACATCGACTGATGTAATGGTCACCGCTTCTTATTCTTCTGCTTCCAGAAGGGTTTCCATAAAATTAATGGGAAGCGTAATTGTCAGACACTAAGGTTTGGAATACTCCAGGCGGTAGTGCACGGGCAACAGAACGAAAGGTCGAAGTTCAAGGGAAAATTTAACGCCGGACCTGGACCCTAATTGGTAGAGAAATACGCGGCTGCCGGACATGTTGCTGACCCAAAATCTCAAATAGAGCAGTGGTCAAGAGAGAGGATCCTATACCAGTCCTCAGGCTTAGACACTCGCTGGGTTGACGGCTTACGGTGCTTTTTTCGTTAGGCGCCTATTCCACATACGTCAATAGTCAATAGTAAATGTGGTTTAGATGTGGTAGCAGACATTTTTAGTATGTCTTTAATGTCTGCTACCACTTCAAAACCACATTTACTATTGACTATTGACGTATGTGGAATAATCGCCTTATTGTCAGACATTGGCGTAATGATGCAGGGATCTGGACTCAACGAAACGGAAGATAGATGTTCTGGGGCAGTAGTCAGTGGCACCAACCTATCTTCTTAGAGTATGTGCTAATATGCGATATGAATAGAACTGGTAGCAGTGTTTATTTATAAATTTACAGGTTTCAAAAATGGAAATACCCTGTTTTATTAATATTATAAGGGCTTATTATGGACTTAGTGGTCCATTGAAGCTTGCCCTGCGCAGGACAGAGAGACCTGGAGGATCCATGGAGCTAATAAAACTATGGAGCCACCATGTCGCATTTCGGCTGTGCTGGAGGACTGAAGCCACGACCACGCCCCCTCATAGGTGCATTTTGGCGGGAAATTCAAATTTAATAGTTTTATTATATGTTTTCTTTATAGTTTTCTTTGTTGTTTCATATATAATTATATTTATTATTTACATTTATTATATATATTGTTTAAAGTTTAAATTATAAGTACTGAAAGATCTGCATTAAAAATTTTTATTTTTATCTAAAAGTAGGGAAAACTTTGCTTAAAATATTGTTTAAAATGTAAATTAAAAGTACTCCAAGTTCTGCATAAAAATATTGCTGGTTAGCTGGCATGATTTTCCGTTCTAAATAATCTTTAAATAATCAAATAAAAAATAAAATGTTAACATGGTATCAAATGGCAAAAGGCTCAATCTGGTCCTATACTACGGAAATGGCCGAAGTCAAGCGGCTTCAACCCGAATGTTTACGATGAGTCTATAGTTTTACTATGTCTATGGGAGGATCATATGTATGGAGATGGGGTTATTAAAATTATTGTAGAAAAATCCACCCTAAAACGGGCCTAGCCCATAGGGAAATGTTGAATTTTTAAAACTGTATTACTGTATTGGGATATTATAATTGATTGATTGATTGATGCTGGCCAATCAATCGTTAAGACCGTTTCGAAGAAGAAGAAGATGTATTGGCTTCATAGCTTATTTTCAGTTAGGGCATAGTAAATCTGCCGGAGTCTAAATCCATTTAAATGTAAATAGACTTTATCACTATATTGTCTCTATAGTAGAAGCAATTTTATTGCCATTTTCAATTACTCTATGCAAATTCATCAATCGTTTTCGGTCGTAAAAAATAATATGGTTGCGCAGTAAGTGCACAATGAAAGTTTCAAAATTGATTGAAGTCTTGACGCCGGTAGACTGAAGGCGTGTACAGATGATCTTCGCAATATTCCCCATATTTTACTTCATTATTAATGTTAACTGTCTGATTAAACCCGGTTCCAAAGTATGAGCAATCCATCGGGGGATTTTCAGTACTTTTGTGTCAAGTAGGTTCTTGAACATCGCGGTATTAATCGAAAACGAAAGACTAATACGTTTCATAAACTTTTCATTGAACCATTAGCCTTTAATTCATACGGATACAATAATGAGCTTAAATGTACCATTCCACGTCACTTTAATAGATGGCCCGTTGAACTACAAGGTTTCTAGAGGTTTTGAAGAAATACTTAAGGCTTCATTTGTCCACTGTGTGACACCCGGGAAGAAATGGACAAAAAAAACCTCAAGACGTGCCCTGCTCACGTCAGGAGCAGCGGCGCCTACTAGAAGATGTGTTCTATAGGGGTACAAGAAAGTTCAAGGCGGAAGCCTAATGCAATTTAAAAATAAACTTTTTAAAACGAAGCGAAAATTTTTGATGATAGGCTATAATTCGGAAAACAACAGGGTACGGGGTACTTTAAAAACGCTTTCCCATTCCAAAATTTTTCGAAAAGATAATTTAGATGTCTTTTAGTAGCGACTTCCGCCCGTATACAAGATGAGAAAAGTTGAATTTTCTTCATTTTTCTGAACTAATACCTACCCCTTTAAGAAAGTGCTGTTTAACCAAATTTTCATATTTTATACAAAAAAACTTCCTTTATGTCTTTAAACTTATCATCAACAGTATTGGCTGCAGCTCCCCCCCCCCCCACCCCTGACATTTCATGGCTTTATACTAGATAGAATTCAACTTTTCACCTTTCCAGCCTTCTCTCTAACTGTACCACATCCAATTTCCTCCCCGAACATCCTTCCTAAGGGAGATAGGCCTCGAGAAAGTGATGTAGAAGTGATGTAGATATACTTTGTTGTAGGGGGCACAATAGGCCAATAGTATACACAGGTAACACCTGTACCCAATTTAAAAAAAAAAATCCTCCTAAGTCACGGACCTATTTCTTCCAGCAGCCAAAAGAGATGCGAGTGGCCGAGAGGGTCTTAGCTTGGGTCAGTTGAGCGTCTTCTCAAGAGGCAGAGGCAAAAAAAGAAGGTTCATTTAATCCCACACTAACTGGATCCTGCTCTGAATCACACATTTAAGTGGCCATAGCAGTGATGAAAAGGGGCAAGTAAAGGCACAAGTTTACAAATTTTCCATTTCTAATGTAACGAAAAAATATATACAGTATATTGTATTAAACACTATAGGATTCCAGCTCCGGTCCCAAAAACAATCCTAGTTACGAGCCTGCAGGCTACTACTAGACAACTAGGATGGTGTGTTGCTTTGCAACGCACAAATTGACCAGTAGTGAGCTTTATTTTCCAAAACAGAAGTGGGGGGGGGGGGAAACATCCCAAACTCCCCGTCCAATTAGATAGATTTCCCGGCGAATTCCCCCTTGCCCCTGCAGTCCACGCAGACCACAGCCGTCCGAAAATTGGTCAGCAATACATAGCTAAGTTATTCGAGCTATTGCCAACACCTCCCCCCCCCCCCAATGGATTCAGGGGCGGGTTTTAATGTAAATGAGGCTAGTGAGCATTGAGTTGCGGGTTACCGTATTCATTCGAATTCAATGCAGCGGTTCGGTACCCTGTTCAATTAATTAATCAGTGTTTGAGGTAAAACAGGTGTGATGAGGCGGAATACAGTACCTAATACTCGTAGATAGTGCTCAGTTTTCAGAAAGTTCTTTCTTTAATTTAACCTTAATTTGCCTATAAGGGCTCGCATCTGTCTGTGTTCATTGCGTCAATGGTACGCTTGTCTCAGCTTGTCCATTATCGCTTGTAGCCAGTGTAGGTTGAGAACGTATACCAGTTTGCCAATGGCCAAAATTTAATACGAAAACAGTAAAAATAATGTCAGAAATTCATGGAATTGGCAGTGGCGGCGCTACAAGGGTGCCCGGTGGGGCCTGCCCGACCCCCGAAAGTTTATCCGCCCCCTACCCCCATTTTACATGTTATATAGCAGAATTTTTGTAATTCCAAAACGTCAGAATTAAAACTGGTTACGAGTTACCTACTTACTTTCATTATACCTACTCTCAATGAAGAAGGTTTTCTGTTTTTTATTGCCCCCCCCAGATAGAAGTTATATTATATATCTTAATATATATATATTTCGACTGTCCGTGTGTATGTTCCGGGCCTCCTCTTAAACGACTGGACCGATTATGATGAATATTGTTGTGTGTGTTCAAGGAGATTCAAGGATTATTTAGATTAACCTTTCATCCACTGGAGAATGTTTTTATAATTTGATTTTGGAATATTTTACATTGGTGCGTGTACATGGCTGCTGGTACTGCCGACATCAACCGACATCTAGCGGCAGACTGCGCTACCATTAATTTTCGTTTATCCCGACAGTTGGTGCTGCGAGTAAGTTGTGTGTGACCACAATTAATTTACAGGAGCAGTGGGCGCGAGGCCGAAGGCCGAGCTGCCGTCCGCGGCAGGCGCAAGTGGTGGAGGCAGCAGCCGGAGACAGGACACATAAATTCCGAGATATGACCCCTCAAAAACGACAATTTCCGGGGAGCCACGGATATTTCTATTGGTACCAAACTTCGAAAAATAGTTTGACCCTGACTATGTTATCAAAATTTCTTATAATAAACGAAATGAAAGGCGTGACTGGGTGGTCTGGAGCACCCTGTATAGAGGACAGTGAGTGACTTGTGGGTCACCGCGTATTCATTTGAATTCGCTGCAGTGGTTCTCATGGGTCAATTGATTGGTTGCGAAACGGGTGTAATGGTGCGGAATACGCAATGTAACCGATACCACTCTGATCAATATTGCTTTACCGTTTAAATACCTCTATCACGCAATTAATTGGCGAACGGCCTGGTCTATTGCATATAGCCATGCAAATAGGGCATAATAATGGCGATTATAAAATTATATAAAAAGACATCAGCGGGTTGGAAGTCGGCTGATGGTTGGGTGTCTTGTAAAATTGAGATGATTGGAGGAGTGTCGTGGAGCAGGTCAAAGGCTGGATTCCAAGCCCATCATTTGTATGTATTTAATGTAATATAAATTATATATATAGTATTTGGGCATGGAGGGACAGTTTTCTTCCTAAATAGTGAATTTATAGACCAAAGTGGGCGTTGCCATGGTAACAGCCTGTTTGTTTTACACCACGAATATAAGAGTGTGTGTCCCAAAATTCGTTGTTTTTACAGACTTCTTGTTTTTCAAGTTTTTCAATTAATTCACAAAGGAAATATTAAAGACTACTTCATGCATCATATACTGTAATAGCCTAATATGTTGTTTTTATTTTTGGTATAATAGCTTTTTCATACAAATGATTAAGGGCTAAAATTTGAACTGCAAAACCAAAAATTAATAACACCCTATTATTATTATATTTTAATAACTTGCTTGGTTAATTAAATTAAATATAAGAAGAATTAAATTTCGGACTTCCAATTACACTTTTTAAATAGACTAATTAATCCTACTGTTATGCACACAATCATTTCAAATCATGTGCAGTTACGATCTGGAATGTTTCGCCCCTATATTACGTTAGACATCAGGCCAAAATGTTCTATTCATTATTACTCACAAAATTACAAACCATAATAAAATGATAGAATCCCCCATATCAGATTAAATGTTTTATCTTACGTAGAACAATGCTGACAACAATCACTGAGAACAAGGCGACATTAATGAATTTTAGAGAGGGTTTATGTTTATTTAGCCCTCAAAGGCAGAGACTGAAACGTTAAATTTTGAAAATTATTTCGGGTTAACGAAAGATAATAATTATTTTCATCTCTATGATGGAAAATCGCGACAATTAAAATAATGGAAATTACAACAGTAAAATTTTGAATATTTTATGCCGTTTGTTGTCGTCCCCGTTTCACTATGTACTTACGTAAGCTTTCCACCCCCATCCCCTAACTTAACTTATTATGAACGAAAGAAGGAAAAAAGAAAATTGTCTTTATTTTTCATATGGGCAAATTTTGGGACTTGTTACACAAGTGGGGCTTCTAAGATTAAAAATGACACATGATATATTGATAAAACAATAGGGTAACGGGAAGATTCAGGGAAACCACAAAACCAATTTGGACAATATTGAAAATCTAATGCAAGCAGGTCGTAAGAATGCAACTTAAACCCTTCGACTTCGATGGTGGTAGCGTGCTTGTACATGTGCGAGTCTCTACACGCCATGCGATCGGAGACGTGTTGTAAGTACCTATTAGGTAACTTAGTGAGGCGACTGAAGAGGTCAATCGGATACATTCATTGAATTAATTATTAATTGTTTGTATGGGATTAACCTTAAAAAAAAAAAAAAAAAAAAAACTTCTTATGTAAAGTGATTGGCTGTTTATGAAGTGGGAATCGAGTATAGCAGGTCTTTCCCTAATAATGTAACAAGTGTAAACTATTGTACATAAATGAGGGCTCGGTATTTTTGGCTAAGAAATCAATTCGTGCCCAAATTAAGGGGGTTTTGCATTTTGCATTTTGCAAGCAGTACAATTGAGATTTTACAGACGAATAAACGAATCAACTTGACACTGAGGGGAGCCCGGGGATTTCCCCCGAAGAAAATTTTTGAACAAATTGGTGTGAAATATTGGGGTTTTAAGCATTTAGAGTAATATATTTTTGTGAAAGTGCTTGGTCAATAAGTTGGTTTTTTTATGATGTCTTTCATGTGAAATAAGCATAGTAAGAATTAGTTTCCCTTTCGTTATTGTGGATTGTATTGGCCTTTCGCCTCCATAACGTCTTTGTCTCCAGAAATCCTCGGGGGACTCCCCCCCCCCTATTTACGCCAATGTTTGCAAGCAGTACAATAATTTGGAAAAAAAAATAGGTCTGAAGTATTGGGGTTTTGAGCATTTTGAGTAATATATAAAGTACTTGGTCAATATGTTGATTTTTTTCATGTAAAATAAGCATACTAAGAATTGATTTCCCTATAATTATTGTGGATACTATACTTTTAGCCTCCATAACGTCGTTGTCTAAGCCCCCCCCCCCCCCCCCGGACCCCTCTATTTACGCCAATGGCCGCAATGATATGAAAATGGTCTAATGAAAAATGCTGGCTTTTTGTAAGAAGTTGGCATTTGCGGACATGAAATACTATTACTTTACCTGGAAAAATACAATAAATTGCATTCAATAGATTTTATAGAATAGTCATAAATCAGCAGAGTAACATTCTGATTTTTAGAAAGCCTATATTTTTCATAAATATATAATAATATTTTTTGGTTGTGAAACGGGGATTTAATTAATTTTCCCCAAAAAATATAAAAGGAACGTTATGTGTTTACAAATCATATTTGGATACCTTCGTCTCAACAAAGTATTGTACTTGTGCGAATCGATTACACAGTATATCGTAACTGCTAGACAAATTAATTGGTAACCCAGAGTAGGCACAAAAGTGAAATGCGGTAGGTAGGTACCAGTGGCCAGTACCCGCTTAATATCGCACGGTGGCTGGGTGCGTGCCTGGCCTGGTGGCTACGTGGGGAACAGACCGTTACCAAGTGACTTATGCAACGGGCACACTTATTAGGAAGCGGTGAGGTAAAAAAAGTGTATGAATTATTCATTTAGGGCAGCTATCAGTCATATTGTCTTTAAAGTAGCTGATTTTCTGAGTAGGTACTGCCCTTTAGTTTCCGACGCGAAGACGCAAAAATCCATAATCTGTACCTCGTTGTGGTGAAGATAGAAGTGCGTAAGGGGACCAATTTTTAGCCGGGATAGGCGTAAACACAGTCTTTTCCGTGCAGGGCACACTTGTTTAGGGGCTGGGAAACTGACCCCGAAGGTGGAGGAACTCAATGAACAGTCAACGGCATAAGGATGTAGAAGGCAGAGGGAAACCACTGCATTACAATTCATATTGTCTTCAAAGTAGCTGAGCTTCTGAGTAATGCCTTCTAGTCTCCGACGTGAAGACGCAAAAGTCCATAATCTGTACCTCCTCGTGGTGATGATGCAAGCGCATAATGGCAACTGAACAGATAGGGGACCGATTTTTAGCCGGGATAAGCGAAAAACACAGTCTTTTCTGTGCAGGGCACACTTGTGCAGGGGTTGGGAAACTGACCCTGAAGGTGGAGGAACTCAATGAACAGTCAACGGCATAAGGATGCAGAAGGCAAAGGGAAACCACTGCATTACAATGCCTAGTATAATGATCATGACTACATTTGCCATGATGATAGCCAATCTTTATGAAAGAAGTATTAGAAGAAGGAGAAAATAAATTAGTCAAATTCGCTTGTGCATTTTTTACTAGGCCTAGATTGCGTTGGGGCTTTGATCCTCTAATAATTCTGAGGTGTAAGCATTTCATAGGTTGTTGTTTGACAACGTTTTCTATTTAGTAAGGTGCCCATTCCACCGACCGGCTAGGGCTATTTACAAAAACGGTTACGTGGTAGAAGACATTCAAGACTTAGGTGACGTTTCCACCGACCTCGCATTGCAGAATGCAAATGTCATTGACGGATATTAGAATTTTTCTTTTTATAGAAATCTATTAAAATGTTTGTACTTAACATATCCCATGACGCCATTTTTTAATTTTAGTTTGTTTGTTTGTGATTTTACTGTATGATCATTGATCAATTTTAACTATGGCATAGAGGAAAATAAACATTTCCGTCAATTCTGCAATGCGAGGTCGGTGGAAACCCCGCCTAAGTCTTGAATGTCCACTACGACGTCACCGTTTTTGTAAATAGCCCTAGCCGGTCGGTGGAATGGGCGCCTAAATAAAACGTATGTAAGGTCTGAACTTACATTATGTGTAATATAATATACTCTGGGTCGGTAGCCTTCGTAGTAAGTTACTATACCGTAGATGCATATGAAATGGCCTCTTTTGTGAAACTTTTCAGCTTACCTGAAGAAAAAGAACAGAAAATTATGTTTTCATTGTCAGCATTCACCAAGTTTTTTTTTTTTTTTTTAATAAAACGTAGAACTAACAATTTAATGAATTTGTTGGATTAACCTCTTCAATCGCCTCACTAAGACACTTAATAGGTACTTGTGTTACGACACGTCTCCGAACGCAAGGTGTGTAGAGACTCACACAAGTACAAGCCCGCTACGACCTTGCCACCGAAGTTGCTTAAGTTCGCTGCTCAGCACAGATAATTTAAAACAGAACCTTATATACCTATAATGCAAAACTTCTTTTGCGAAGATATCTGCTATAGTATTGCCTGCAGTTGTTGAAAGTGTTTACAAGAACACGCGTGTGCTCTGTGGGGGATCAGCGTGGATTATCCTATGCTACGTATTTCTGATTATGTGGGTGCATTAAAAGACAAACGACGGTCCCACTTTTTTTTTTTTTTTTAAATAAAATCCAATTCCGCTGGAATAATCGTCGTAGAGCCATAAATTAGATGTTGTAAATCAGAAGAAGTGACCCTCTACATTTTAGTCCATAGTATGTGCCGGTTGTCAACAATTGGCCGCACAATTTTGGAACTCCTTCAAAATGGCATCGTCAATGTTTGTATTTTTAACAAATAAAGTCAAAAAA
The DNA here is from genome assembly GCA_963971405.1 of Psococerastis gibbosa. NCBI lineage: Eukaryota > Metazoa > Arthropoda > Insecta > Psocodea > Psocidae > Psococerastis > Psococerastis gibbosa. The sequence continues at coordinate 44,973,003 of OZ020484.1, forward strand.
AAACAGTGATCGGTCGTAGCAACGGCCTCATAATGTACATAAAAATGTAGAGGAACATTTCTTCTATTTTAAGACATTTCATTTATGGCTCAACAATTGATTTTTCATTAACATTTGAGTTTTTACGCCCATATGGTTTTTCGGCCACAGATGTCTTTTTAAGTCCTTATCAATCAAAATTTCTTCGCAAAACTGTTTTTTTTTTCTCAATAATATCGACTCTATCACAAATATAATATGATAATTCAGACTGGCTCCAAAAGTTTCACATGGGTCTTTCTTCTTACATTTCCTACAACTCCGTGCAATAAATTCCATGTTAGCCAAAATAACCCCGCCAAGTAGGCTACACGTTTTTGTACAAAGTAGAATTTCGTATGAAATATCTTTACATTATAGTACAAAAGTATTGTATAGTTAGTTAGAATTGAAAGTGGAACAAATCTTGGAGTGCCCTGTAATATGGTCTCTAAATTTTTTTTAAAGACAATACAAATGTTTATGACGGATTTATTGTCCACTTTTGTAAACATGTTGTGTCATCTTTCATTGTAATGTGAACCTACGAGGGCCATTTAGAAAGTGTTCGCCGACAATTGGCAATCATTTTCGGTATCAGGTGTTTTCCACCAGTCATGGCTACTGCTGTGTACTTTTACTTCTGTCCAATCTTCTTTGTAATGAAATGACATACAAGTATGAAGTAAGGTAAAGAGATAATCGGGTACTCCACTAGTCGTTTCTTGTGCAAAGTCAAATTTATCCTAAAATATCGATCATAGAGCCAAGACCGTAGCCTGAATTTTTTTCGGGGGGGGGGGGGGTCCCACCAGCCGCTATATAGGTAATTCGGTAACGGTCTACAGCCCCGCGATGATTTTGACTAATTCGAAAATCTATGTCTTTTTTATTTTAATGTAAATAAACTATAAACTATAAATACTGTTGTATGTATATTTTGATATTAGTGTAAATTTGAAAGTTTCCTCTTCTTTTAAGTAGAATCCGTTTGAATAATATTTTAGTTTGTTTTATTTACAACTCTATTTCAGTCCTTGTGTACACTCTAGAAGAATTTGAAGCTGGCGGTTGTAGTGCATACTCCAAGACGTATCAAGCCCGCGTAACCGGGTTGCCTAGCAACCATCAGGTAAGTCTATCTTTAAAGAAGCAGTATCGGAACGTCTTAAAGTTGCTTATATTATATTATATATAATATATATGTGAACTATTCAATTATAAGCATAGCCCGTTGTAATAACGGCATTTAAACCCACTCAAAAATTGCTGTTTTTTTATTTAAATATAAATAAACTGTAAATCTATTTGGGTATTAGTGAAAATTCGAAAGTTTCCTCTACTTTTAAGTAGAATCCATTTGAACAATATTTTTTTGAACACTTCTATTTCAGTCCTTGTCTACAGGTGTATGTCTATGGTGGCTATTCCACTGGTCACTTTTCCAGCCAAATGTGATTAAAAACAGTCTGCTACCAAATTACAAATTAATTGAAGGAGACTATTATGTAGATACTCAACTTATCTATTACTCATTAAGATATAATATGGTAGCAGACTCCTTTTAATCACATTTGACGGGAAAAGTGAAAAGTGGAATATCCGCCTATAGAAGAATTTTGACGCTGCCGGTTGCAGTTCATACTTCAAGTATCAACCGTAACCGGGTTGCCTAGCACCATCAGCAGCCTGATCATGGCGATTATAATACCGGGGTTAATTAAATACCGTGTCACGTGATGGGATTAATTCAATTGTTTAAAATAAATGAGAAGCCAATTTCAGAATTTGTAAATTGTGATGTTGGCAATGCTTAACAACTGAACTGACGCGACGCTGCCGTAGTAAATATAAATAGCAAATATGAACACACATCGCCCTAGAAATAAACAAGTTTTAATATTTTGAATTAATATATCAAGGATTATAAATAATTTGTCTAGATCTAAGGCAGAAAAAATGAAGAAACCCACCAAAAATATAGCTGAAGATAATTCAATTGTATAAATTTGAATTTTCCGCGCTTAGCACTGCGACGATTACCAACAAAAATGACAATAACCTCAAATTTGCTTGTCTTTTCTTTTAAACAATTGAATTAACCTCATCACATGACATGGTATTAAATAAACCCCGGGATTATAATCGCCATGATCAGGTTGCAGATAAAATCATCTTAAAGAAGAAATATCGGAACGCCTCAAAGCTGGTAATCTATTATAAAATATTCTATTATAAGCCCAGCCCGTGCTAATAACGCAATCTCGGAAATGCCTACATAAATGAATCATCCAACTCATCATATAGCAATATAAGGTCAACATCTTTTTATCCACCACTTAAATACTCATCCAAAATGGTACCTGCCAAATAGGCACTTTGATAAAAACTGGTGTCATTAGCTATATAATCATCGTAGGCTAAGGTTGACTCAAGAGTCTATTAAGCACCCCGTATACAGATTTTATATTCGGGTTTAACGTGCTAAACTTGCCTATTAGAGGGCCGCACCTAAGGCTATTTGTGGGTCTGATATATTGACTGTGGTGTTTGTAACTTGGGACACTTCCAAACTATATAGGGCCCTATAAATTACTGATACTACACAATATTGTGGCATATCATGTAACAACAATTAGAGGCACAGAATACCTATTTCTCTTTGCAGAAAATCTCAACAGGCAGAAGAATTATAGAGAATGTGAGACCTGGATTCAAACCGAAGAACTTCTAAAATAATATCAAATAATATATCAAACCAAAGAACGTCTAATATAATATACTAGAAGTACCATTGGCGCTAGTGTCGCATGGCCATTTGATTTCCGCCATTTTTTGGCTCACAGCAGGGGGTATTCTGTATTTTATTTAAAAACTAAGAGAAAATGCCTTTTTGTTGCCCTGTTATTATTGCCTATAATTTAATTTGCTACAGTTTAAATTTCATAGGGTACAGTATAGTTGTTGTTTTGGATGATTGAACTTTTTTGATGCTATTGTTTATTTTTAATATTTTAATTTTAATAATTTTCAGCTATTTTGGGAAAGCGTATTAATTATAATAGTGAAGTTAGACAGCCTAAATATTAAATAAAGACACATTTTTCTTTTGTTCTAAAAATGTTGGGTTAGGTACCATAAGATAACTATAGAGTTTCATTTGGCGCGAAAATCTGAGGCCAAAAGATGGCGGATCTTCTATTGGCACCCACTGCCGCAAGCAAAATAATCATGTGGAGGTGTAGGGGCTTGATTCAAACACGACACTCATCCTTGCCAGGGCGGTATGCTGACCATAGGCGTAGCTACAAGGGCGGTCAGAGGGTCCGGACCCCCTCTCCCCAAATAAATTAACTTACACTAGATAACAATGGGTTTACAGTGGGAATTAAAAATGATTATGTTTTTTAATGTTATAATCCACTGAACCAGCCCGCTGACCCCCCCCCCTCCCCTAAAATGGAGGCATAATCCGTCCTTGAGCTAGGATGGGATCCAGGGGGGGGGGGGGCAGGTTCAAAAGATTAAATCGCTTGATTTTCGCGTACCTTTATTTGAAATTTTTGGGAATGTAAACATTAAAATGATGTCCATTACCGTATATATAGTTAAAATTACCGAACTTTCTTATATGTGTAAATTCATCAAAGAAATCCCAATTCTAAATATTCAGTGGCTACTACGCCCGCACTAAATCCGTCGTTTAATTATACAATATATATAATAATTATGTAAGAAGGACTTGTATCCCCTTAAACCTCACAGGAAATCGGAATAAGGCCATGAACGGATACAGGGGGTGCAGGGGGGTAGCTGCCCCCCAAAATTTAGTAAATCTATTGCCCCTATACCTTTTATCCTTCTTTTTTTCACTACTCCTCTGTTTCCTTCTTCTCTATTTAATTTTAATTAATTTGTAATAGTCTACAATGTTTTTTTTTTAGTTTTTAAGGTTAGCATGAAAACAAGACTTTATAGTCTTATTGTTCGCCTTTTGTTTGCAATAAAGTCGTTTTTTCATTTCATTTCATTTCAAGTTAATTTATTACGCTCTGATTTAATCGATCCTACTTTGTTTTCCTATTTTGACCCCCAACTACCCCCCCCCCCCAAATGCACTGGATCCGTCCCTGAATAAGGTCTTCCTTGTTGAGTGTAAGAGAGAGCTTTGTAGCCCTAACGCCACTGCTAGGTTGGCCTAGTAATAGAACAAGAATTCAATGTTTATTTCTTTATAATGAAGCTCTGTAGGGACAGTTTTGGTCACTAGGTTCGCTGCAGGTTCGTTTGCATGTGAAAACTAAGCTCTTAGCACCTAATCAATTCTTTTAATATTTTTTATAATATTTTTACTATGTCTGGACCTTATTTCGCTGCATATAATTTAATATATATATTCTCCATGATATATAGAAAAATATCGCTTTAAAATAATACGTAATTTAAAATCATTTTAAAATAGTATTGAGGCTTATGGAAAAATCAACGCTTTGATAACATTGCAACTGGTGCTGCCATCTACAAAATGACGTCACAAATGAACCACATAACTATAGTATGCCCTCACGCGTGGTAGTAATATTACGACAGACATAAATAAAAAACCTCTGAAACTAAAATAAGTATCAAAGATCAATGGTTTCCAATTAAGCCACAATGAAACCAACTCAAACCCGAACAAAATAAAACAATAATAACCGATTGTAATTCCCTCATGAGATTTTTTCAATCACCCACACATGTTTTGTTGTCTTTTTTTTTTTTTTTTATTAAACACAACCAATATTTCACGAAACCGATGAAATTCCCACAACGCCAACCACTATTCATCGAAACGCAAAACTTTTCCCCATTTTCTAACCTAAAAACTCTTTCCAAAGATTTTCACCAACTTTTTCATAACTATATAAAGCTCCCTCTTTCCATTTCATCAAAGTTTTATGTCTTTTGCCCTCTTTCTGGTTTTTTGATCTTCAAATTATGCTAAAAGAATAAATTTTGGAATTCACATGCGTTTTGAACCGCTGAGATTTGAACGAAACGTTTAATATTTATTTCACTTCATCGACTTCCATTGTTTAGGCTAAGTTTTAGCTATATGCAGCTATTGTTGATTGTTCATCAATAAATTGATGATTTTTTAATAGTCTATGTTGTTGTCCATTTAACTCCGCATACATAGACACAAACATTAGCACACACACTAAAAATAAAAATGGCGGCCTCTTAATGTGACAATTTTAATTAATTCCTTGAGAACGAACGATTTTTTTTTATAGTTTAAATCATACAACTTCTCATAGATTATAAAAATAAAGCATATAGAGCTGGGACATTTTTTTTTTTTAATCATCATCTTTGTCTAATTCCCAGCCCCAGGACAAAAGAGTGTCTTGCACAGGAAAGACTGTGTTTTTTGGTAATTCCGGTTCAAACCCAGTCACCTACCTTAGAAACTCCCGATTGAACTGCTGAGAGCGGCGAGAAATGCTTCTAACTTCCCTAAATTGCTTAGAAACCATCTCTTAGAGTAAGCTTTCTACACTGTCGCTGAGGTACTAGCACAAGACAAAGACAGAACTACCTGATTTTGACGATATTCTGACGATTTAATTTTAAAGTTTTATCGTATAATTATTCAACGGAAAAATATATTGTATTGTATTGTTCAGTAGCCATAACGCGCTTCCATCTTCCCCACAAGGAGGGACAGATTAGGGATATTCGCGTCTTCACCTCAGAGACCATAAATAAGGGATTACTCAGAAGCTTAACAAAGAGTGTTGGCTTACTCACAGCCGCGCGCGTTGACTGGTGTGTCTATGTTAACGACAACACACGCAACAGTACACCTAGACTACCCAGCATGTTACAATAGCTTAACTATTTGCATAAGCATTCCTGATATCAGGGCATCAGGAAACAGTATGTGTTAGCTCTAGTGCCAAACAACAATGACGTTCCCCCATCTCTATCTGGAAATTGGGAGAAAAAACACATTTAAAATGTAAACCCCTATATTTGTAAGCCTCTATATTTTCAAATTTTCCTCTAGGGGAGACCCCCGGACCTCTCTATATATCATCACGTCAGGTTACCAAAATTAATTAAATTATAGTTTACAGCTTCGAGGTCCGGGGAGTCATCCTCGATATAGCCTGGGACCGTGTTGGTCCCCTCATTGCCGAAATTCTGCGGATACTCTAGAGTTGCAGAACGAGTGCCCCGCCCAGTGCCGGGTTTGGGCTTGTGGGGGCCCGTGGGCCCGAATTATGTGGGGGCCCTTTCTCGGGGAGAAATTTCTAATCCCCTTAGACGAATATCCCACAATAAATTATAAAATGGTGACACAGGTTGCAAAATCATTATAAAAAAGAAAAGCGATTCTTAGTAATATAAAGTCAAGTCAATAGTACAATACAAGCCTAAGGGCTACTCAACTAAAGCTGTAGACACTGCGGTGTATTTTTAAAAGGAATAAATTAATAGGTACCTAATTATAAACACAAAATTTTAATTTATTTAAAGATGCACTCTTCGACTCTTTATTACAGCAAAACTGTCAATTATATCGTCATAATTTAACGCTGCCACTATGTCGTGATTTATATTCAGCATTGAAAGATGGCTAAGCCGAGCTTCAGAAGAACTGGTGCGACGAGGATTTTTTATGTGTTTTAGTACGGAAAAAGATCGCTCGCTGCTTATGTTGCCACTCATTATAACTAAGTACATCTTCAAAAGTACTTCTACATTGGGAAAGCTATCAGCTACTCCTCTTTCTAAAATCAAATTGTACATGAACCGTTCAAAACTGATACGTTTTTCTTCGATTATATTGTTTTTTTGTGCATCATCTATCACAAATAATTTCACAAACTCACGAAACTGTACTAGCTCGAAGTACAAGTTACCGTCCAAGTCACCTGTGTAACAACTCACCAGGTTCTCTGCCCTAGTTTTCAAATCATCAGGGCTTATTTTTTCTAAATATTGTAAAAATCCAAATTTCCTATTTATGTCTTCATATGCTGAAATTCTCCGATCCAATGATTGCATAAACTGGTCAATTATGGGAATGAAACTTTCGATTCGGAATTTCTCGCTATGACTGAATTCAGCTTCCTCAGTTTTCCCATAATCCAAAGGATTTAGCCTCACATTTCGGATCCGCTTCCGCAAAGTTTCCGATTTATAAGAATTGTGCCCACACAATTCAACACCCTTTTTCTCATATTCTTGGAAAGAATCCCTAAATTCCCCAATGAAGATCTTAAGGGACTCCATCACACTGATCGAAGTATTAATGTCGATTCTTGGATTCTGGAGATTGATGTTTACTGCATTCACCCTTGCCAGTATATCGTTCCAAAGAACAGCGTAAATTGCTATCTCCAACGTGGTAATTTGCAAATAGAGTCCACTTGCTTGGACATCTTCTTCGGAGAGATCTTTAAGGACTTCTCGTATTTCGTTATAGCCCAAAACTAGGCTATTAGTAGCTTCCGCTCTTGAGGACCACCGGGTTAAACTGATTCTTTTGGGCACTGGTATGTTGTGGCCATACTTCTTCGCAGCACTTTTTAGAACATTTGAAAGGACGTTGAACCGAGCTGTGGAACTTGTAAAAAATACATAAATTTGCTCAAGAAAGCTAAAAAATAATTTCGATTGGGAGCAGGAGTCCATCGCTTTTGTGCCCACTAAGTTGAGGGAATGATTGAAACATGGAACCCATAAAGCCAAAGGATTCTCATTTAGCACCAAAGTGCGTAGACCACTATATTCTCCACTCATAGCGGAAGCATTGTCATACGACTGCCCACGAATATCTTTCAAATCCAGGCCGAACTTTTTTAAAACTTTGTTGAGGCCATCAAATAATTCTTTAGCTTTATGGCCTTGGTTTGGCATAAAACTAAGAAATCTTTCCTTTGGTGTGCTTTCTTCTAGATACCTGACAATCACAGTCATTTGATCTATATGGCCTTCGTCAGTTGTTGAATCTACCGAAACCGAATAATATTTGCAGGCTTTTAAGCGTTTAATTATTTCATCGCTAACTTTGGTGGACATCAGCGCAATTAATTCTTCGCAAATGTGGGCAGATAGGTAGTTAACGCCGCCACTACCACTGCCACGATTTCCATGCTTCTCTAAGTGGCCTACTAAAAACGGATCATATTGTGCAATTAGCTCAAGGACTCCCAAATAATTGCCATTTTTGGTTGATCCCAAAATTTCGTTGTCCCCTCGAAAGGCAAGTCCTCGTCCAGAAAGAAATATTATGACGGAAATCAATCTGTTTAGAACGTTTCGCCAATAAGCAATGCTCTCCTTCACTTGTGTGGCCAACTCACGATCAATACGCATTGCCTCGTTTGAGAGATGCTTAAATTGGCAAACTATTTGCAAATGCGTTACGGTAGTTTCATGTCTTTTCAAACGCTCAGACGCATGCTTCCAGTCAGCAAACCCTTCAGTTGAAAACTGATTTGCTGATTTGCAGAGCAATTTACAATAAAAGCAGTATAGCTTCCCCGTACTAGGTGAAAAACATAACCAAGAGCGGCTTATAGACTTGCCTGCCTGAGTTTGACGAAGGAATAAACTTGCATGGCATTTTCTTCTTTTCACTGCATCTACTTGTCCCAAGCTTTTTTCTTTCAAAATATCTTCATTACAATGCTGAGTTTCCAAATTTCCTTTCTTGATCCAATAGTCGATGTGTTGTTGACTAAGAACTGCTGGCCACAATCCCACGTCATTTTCTTTGCAAAATCCATCATCAGCAGTATTTTCGGATTCGTCATTGTTATCAATTACTGCCTACAAGTAAAACAATTACAGTTGTAATTAATTTTGTAAACAATCCTTTCGGCATGGCCGACTCAAGTTTAGGTAGGTTTAATTCATACAGTAAATTAACAGGAGTCCCCCATTTTTAATTCCATAAGAATTACTGGGGTGAGTGGGGTCGGTAATTTTTGATTGCGGTCACCTTAATTAAGTAATTAAAGTCAAACTCTTACCTCTTGGGTAGGGCTAGCAATAACTTGAGAAGATGCAGGAAAATCAGAATCACCACTCATCATTTCAACAAAATTAGAAGTAGAACTAGGAGTAGATGGACCCGTCTCTATTTTTGTTACAAAATCCGTTATACGGCGCGTTTTAGATAAAACATCTTGAATTTTGTTTTCTTTATCTGCTGCGATTTTCCGCTTTTCACTGCCGCTTGCATATTCGCGTTTTCCCTTGTGACGATCCATTATTTCACTACGGAATCAAAAATAAAAATTGTAATAAATTAGTTTTTTCAGAACTCACTAGCCAGAGCCTAATTATCTAGTCCACTTGTTCCTATTGCCCTACTTAAGATGAAATGTGCAGCCACGTGGTCACCACAAAATCGAATACATTTTATTTTTTATCCCCTTTTGTATAAAACATCTCAAAATTCCGAATCATGCGTCTTATAATATAACATTTTATGACATATAACATTTTAGACCAATGAATTTTATATTTATAACGTGCTCGATTTTGTGGCGACCACGTGGCTGGGCACATTTCGTATTAAAATTAATAGGCTTACAAAGTTTTGATGCGTTCTGTGAATTGTGGTAAATGGGCGCAGAATACGAAAAATAAGGACCTTATCTTATAAAGAACAACTATTAGGTACTTCCGCCTCTAATATAAGAATTAACTTATGCTACTTACCTTAACAATATACCAACCAGAAAGTGCTGATAAAAGTAGTTTCAATTTAGAAATTTGATTTCAAATTTTCAATTTGTATTTAATGAAGCAAAACAATCGTGGTTTCAGAGCAGGAGTGGACATACTTCATTTTTTGTTAAATTTTTATCAAAAATGAGTCATTAATGCCACGATGCGTTCGAATTTCCCGCGAAAATTTAAAAAGTTATCTGTTTTGATTTTTTTTAATTTTTTCAATTTTTTATTTGTATTTTTTCGTTTTGTGGGGGCCCCATTTTTGTGGGGGCCCTGGGGCCCGGGCCCACAGTGCCCCATAGCCAAACCCGGCACTGGCCCCGCCCCTGGCAAGTGCCACTGAGGCACTAGCACAATTACAATAACAGAACTACCTGATTTTGACGATATTTCGACGATTTTACATTATATTGTACTTTCTTGTTGATTACTTGTTGATGAATTGATTGTATACCGTAATTTCACAGAAAACATATATTTATTTAAGAACCTGAATTGATTAATTACTACTAAATGCTTTCTTTTAATTCCCCCTACGATCCCCCCCCCCCTCCGATTTAAGTCCTTGTCTACATTAAATTTTAATTTTAGTCCCCACATGACCATTTAATATTGAATGAACTGTTTTCAACTGTTTTAACATTAATATTTTGATGTTGGATGCTTTTATATGTTTAGTTAGGTTTTGTTGTTGTTGGTCTCAATATAATTCAAATAATATTGATTTATTTGTTGTCAGTAAAAATTTCGTAAAATATGCTCTGACTACTCCTCCCAATATTGAAAAGTTGGGTCCTATAAGGATGACAAAGTAGGGAGAGATTTGCATTGACAATGACGGAAAGCACAGACTGAAGCGGCTACAAAGCTTAGACTGTCAGCAAAACACAAGTTAGGGGATCAGGATTAGACCCAGCAGTAATCCAACTACAAGTCATTGCTGTTGAATTTACTTAAATCGAGCATAAGAGCGATGTAGCTGACGATAAATTAAGTCTCTATTTGCTTGGTAAATGTTGTCTGGGTACATTAAGAGCTTTAATGAATTCTGTGTCTAACCGGAATCATTCACATACAAAATGGTGATGTGAGAAATTCAGTGTCGTCTCTAAACACGAGTAACTGTGTAAACTTCGATTAAAATAAATTATGTACTATACATGGATGGATGAGAATAGGACCATACGGAGCTTCGCGGAAGTAAGGTCACAAGGTAGAAGACACATCGGTAGACCAATCACTGCTCTTGAGGAGTCGAAAAACTCGCCGGAGCAAGAAGAAAAACATTGGCCGAGCTCAAGACTTTACGACCGGACGGGTCTAGTATACATATATAGCGACCCCCTGCTGCGAACGTGGCACTAGGAGGGAAGAAGAAGAAGTAATTCGTTCAACCCTACCAACAGTGCTCTTGGAGAACTGTGGCATACGCTATGAAAAAGTGGTCATTTTCCACCAACAGAACCAGAAAAACAAGTTTTTGGGGGTTGTTTTTAGTTTTTTTTTAGCTTTTATAGTTTTATAGTTTATAGAGCCTGCAGGGTAAGGCGATGGCTTCTGAAACGAAGCTGACACCTTTTTAGTGCTATTACGCCTATATTTACTTTTCAATTTTATTTTTAGATAGGTAGGGTACATAAAATCTTAAAATATTTAGTAATAAAATTAACAACAATATTCAACTTTGTGCAAAAAACAAGTAGAGAGGGAGTTCGATTTGCTTTTAACAATGTTGAATAATTAATTAGACTATGAAGAACGATGGAAAGTACCTTAACGTTCTAATTAAAAATAAGCTACACCTTGTTACAATCCCCTTTTAGCACCCATAAACATGAGATATTTATAGGAAAATTTTCCCATTCATTCTTCTTACAGCCTTGAGAGTCGCTGGAATCTCCTTTTCCTCCCTTAAATTTTGAAATTCACGAAATTAAACCAAAATTTGCATGTGCATGTCAATATTCCTATTTTCCATTATTTGCCTGAGTTCAGGAGAAAATCGGTGCATAGAGTGATAGAGAGTCTTACCAGGTAGGTAGGTAGGTATTTAATTATTATTGTATTATCCGAATTCGATACATTCTAAAGGAATAATGAATTGTTGTACTTTATCACTGGATGATAGAAATATCATGGGGAGTTCATTGGCTATAAGTGGGAGGTGCTGCCAAGGATAAAAGAAGGACCATATGCGCAAGAAGAGCTAAGTGGATGGTCCACCTGATCAAATCTGAAGGACTCCTTAACAACAAAATAGAAGCCAACATTGAGGGCACCATAGCTAGGAGGCAATCATAGATGGCGAACGCAGAAGACTTCTATCAAGGTGCGGAACTTACTTGGAACTCATAAGAGTGATGAGAATGACCTAGGACACGGATGAATGGAGGAGAAGATGGAAGTATTTACCACAAACCAATCGATAGATTGTGACTAAAGAAGTAGAAGAAGAAGAATATGAAGAAGAAGAAGGAGACGATGATGATGAAGAAGAAGAAATACTTTGTAAATCCTATTCACGATAGTGCGTTCTACAAGGTGTGATATAAGACCACGCCCTTAGTCAACTTCCTTGAGGGATCCGTGTCGCTGTCAAGAACATCATCTATCATAATTCAGCTTCTATGGAGTCTAGTAATCAATTTATCGGCTTACACGTTGGGTGCAACCGCCATTACAACATCATCAAGGAAATTGGTTGTGCCACAGGGGAATATGTCAGGGCCCTTTTTGTAATTTGAAGCAAATATTTGCGTTTAGGGACGGTGGCAATTTTTGAAAAGGTTAATCCCCAGAGTACCTACAGTATATTGTGTTAGTTAATTTAATTGCTATGTAGACTGTATAGGCTACCCATCTCTGAAAAATGTAGGAACGTTCTACAGATGAAAATTACTTAAATGCACTATTATACCGGATAAGGTTTGTTTTAATTTAAGGTGGTTCCCACCAACCAAGTAGGTGCTACCCACAGCCCACAGGCAATCTTGGGCCTTACTGACAGCCGAAATCCAGTATGGAAAAATAGGGACTCAGGCCGTAAATGAGGCCCATAACTCTGAGTCACAAGTCCATGCCAATGGCTTGGCAAAACCAGGCCTCATCAGGAGGTCCAAGGTCCGTGCTTTGGGATAAAGTAAACCGTAGCAGTGAGAAATTAGTCGAATCTGACTGTAGCTGTGGGTGTCCCCCCTCCGCCCATCCTAAACAGTTGCTTCTGAGCCTCCAAGATACAGTCTTAGATGTCTACCTAGTGCCACTGAAGATGAGATGTTGACGAAACGTTTAAGAGCACGCTCTCAGATCGACCACTGCCTATCTATTCTACTGCTTTATCATGACGGTGGGTCGTTAAAAAAAACTGTACCATAATATGGACTATTTGTTCACCATGGTACAATCACCTGAAAATTGGCCAATCACACCTGTGGGAAAATGTACCTGAATTGCACCAGATCTCTATATAGAACTGAAACAAGGCATTCTATCACGAATCTCACCACTAGTGGTGATAATGAACTCGAAAATCCCACGAAATAAAATCGAGTCCATTATAGAAGTCCATTGCGACAGGCCTACATTTCAAAGCATTGTCAGCTGCCGACCTCTCTGTATTCAAATGCACTGATCTGAAAATGCGGTTTTCGCGTGCTGGCCATTTATCTTCCCCTATTTTATTTTATGTCATTGGTGAAATTCTGGTTTTGCTGCGTTGCTAACTGGTTTGTGCAGTGGGTTGAAAAATAAACAAATCTTGCTCCTCGCTTATTTGTCAATGTGCGTACGAATTCACGATTCTTTTTTGTGAGTGTGTGTTTCAGAGCATTCAACTACCGGAAGATCGCAGATCACTGGTCGAGAATCAATAGATCACTAGCCTGCTCGTCTTCCGCGGTGATACAGCTCGAAATGCCATATGCTTCCTAGCACCACCTTTTTTCCAGGCAACGCGGTTCCTTGTCTACCTTTGCCACCACTGATAAATTTTGCAGGCCTCTTTCCATCTCATCTCTCCATCTGTTCCTTGCCACCGTCTGCCCCCCATTTTCGTTCTGTACACGGAATTTCGAGCCTGGTTTAGAACCCTTCGCTCCTCATGCTGTCGTATGATCGCTCAGACTCAGAGAAGCACGACCTACCACCAACCAGATGCGCCTCGCTACCTTTGGAGTATCGTACACTTCAATACTTTACAATACATAAATATAGCATTTTAATTTATTATTATTATTGCTATTAGTATAATACTACTACCTTACATTATGCTACCCCCAATCAACCGAGCTGCAGCCCATGAAGAATAACCACAATTAATTAGTATTTTTTTTAAATTATTATTATCTACCAATGGTCCAGCTAGAGAGAGAGAGAGAGAGAGAGAGAGAGAGACCGAGGATCCTTTAACAGTGGTCCAGCTAGAGAGAGAGGATCATTTAACAGTGGCCCAGCTAGAGAGAGAGGGGATCATATAACAGTGGCCCAGCTAGAGAGAGAGGGGATCCTATAACAGTGGTCCAGCTAGAGAGAGAGGATCCCTTAACAGTGGTCCAGCTAGAGAGAGAGGATCCCTTAACAGTGGTCCAGCTAGAGAGAGAGAGGGGATCCTATAACAGTGGTCCAGCTAGAGAGAGATGGGATCCTATAACAGTGGTCCAGCTAGAGAGCGACAGGACCCTCCTCCAGTTTTCAAGCTTAGATCCTGAGTGGGTTGTCGTTCCACGGCTTATCTTTTTTCCTTTTGAGTTCATGGGCTGTAAATTTGAGTAGTAAAAGTAACAGTTGCAGTGTTTTCTGCAACGATTCGCTGGAGCGAGCGTATACGAGCATTGGGCAAACCGCATCCGTATCCTAATGATTCTTCGGACCAACGAACTGCACCATCATAATTATGTATATATGTTAAATTTTAATTAATTCCTGTTGTGAATACTTCCGCCGGCATGATCCAAAGTATCGTTATGACATAAATCATTTATTTATTGGGGTACCAGGCCAACTGTAGTACAAATTAAAGACTTCAGTTAGTTGTCAATCATTCTTTTTGAATTAGAACCAATTTGCATCCGGCTGGAAGCGGAGGAACGTCATGTTCATCGTATGGGTGAATTAATTTTTGACGTTATTTTAAGCCAACTCTGTGTTGTTAGCATAGGAGGATGTAGGATAATGTTTAAGAGGGGTGGTTGCAAAGTTAAAGGCTGACTATGGGGATGATTGGGTGAGGGAGGGAAAGGTGAGATCATACTGGATATGTACACTGAATATGGAGGTGATATCATTTAACGCCTACATTAATATTGACATAGGAGAGAAAGAAGAACATCGAAAACTTTTACCATCACAAAGCTTTCTTTATACAACAGTAGCCTACAATCCCTAGATTGCAACTCAAGGAGAAGCCTACGTACAAATAGGAACTCTGTTAAAATTAACTTTGAGTAGTTTTACGAATAAAATTAAATTAAAAATTCACAACCGGTTTCGGCTCACGCCATCATCAAGTGCGATTGAAAACAGATAAAACGAAATAAAATAAATTTATTTATTAAATTTAATTGTTCAATTTAAATTGTTTACTTTATGCGATGCTGTGTGTTATCCTGACAATGAGTTTTATTTTGTTTTAGCTTGCATACCTTTTGTTTTATCTGTTTTCAATCGCACTTGACGATGGCGTGGGCCGAAACCGGTTGTGAATTTTTAATTTAATTTTATTCGTAAAACTACACACAGTTAATTATAACAATGAGTGACAGCAAGTTTTACAAAGTTACTAAGGAGACTATTATGTTCACAAATAGGAAAGCAAAAACTTACCTTTTTCCACAAACTCATACATAATCAGGCAATGCAGGCCAGACGACACCGACTTTTGTACTAATAGGATCGGCAAATAACAATGCACAGACATTGTGAATGCTTCCTTATTGTTATAATACTGGTAACCTTACGGCAATTCGAACAATCCTATGTTCGGTAATATTTCTACCTGTTTAAACCAATGACTTGGCAAGATCGGCAAGCAAGAACCGATGAGTATATACAGTAGGCCGATATGTGGGACAAATTAAAACAAGTTTGAAACATCTTAAGTCTCTTCATATTTTGAGTAAATATTTTTATTGTTGTGCCTTATCTTATGGGCTATTTTGGGGAATAGGATGTTTTGGTCAGCAAGCTGTCTTTTACTAGTACCGATGAAGGTAAGGTACCCATTAGAGTTGGGTGAACCTAGGTTAGGCTTTCATCTAATGTCTACTGTCTAGTTTAGTTCTGGCAAAAACAATTCCATCCGGACATTTTGTAAAAATTATCCGGAAATATCCGAAATCTAAATTTTGGGATTTTAATAAACCGCATAGATACAGTATAATGTATGTATTATATATATGTGTATGTAATATGTTATATAATTAATAATAATTGTCTGTAAATCGATATTTTGTTTAAATAAATTATATTATCATTAGAATTCTCGATATTATTAGCCAAGGAAAATTTTTGATTTTTCTCAGTACCGTACATAATGACACGTCTAACTCAGTCTAGTCCTTGGCACAAGTACAGGCTAAAACCACGGTTCACGCACGGAGTTCAAGAACTTATTCTGACACATTGTACAATTTATGAATGTCTCATGAGGGATTCCTGAGTTTAGAAACACCCATCTAAAATTCTTCAAAATGTAATCAGACGGAAAAAATAAAAATCTGAAAAAATTCAAATATTTAATAATATATTCGGAAATTATCCCATTAAAACTGTTGACGAAAAATTATCCGGAACTCGTTGGTTTTATCCGGAATTCGGATAATTATCCGGAAAGCGGCAGCCCTGGGTTCTCTGCAAGCCTGGGCCTGGCCATGACAAAACGTTGACGACTATTACTTATGCTAATACTTATACATTTTTGACCGGACTGGTGTTACTATTCTTCAAGTTAAGACATTAAATTCGCAAATCTAACTGATTTTAATCAGGAAAGAAAATTACAAATCACCGGAAATTACTTCAAAGAGTTGACCACTAGATGAGTGACCACGTGGTACAGACTGTGTCCAGTAGACCTGACCACACTAGACATGCAAACGCTGACCGCATGGTCCATGCCGGCAGAAAGGGAAAGTCCAAACGAGCATCGAATCACAGCACAAATCGTGATTTCATTATTTGCATTACAGTCATTATGCAATCGAGTTATCTTTCGAGTCTCGTCTTCAGCGCGTTGTCCCCCTCCGCCATTTTGATTGATCGATTCTTTTGTCGCGAAAGGGGATTGGGTTGTTTTGATAGATGTGTCGACATTGTGGGCTATTGTCTACTGAGTTTGATGAGCGATGGGTCGTTTAATTTTAATTATGGTTAGGATTGGGTAATTGTTGTTATTGGTAATGGTATTCTTGTTGCTGCTGTCCTACTGACTTATTTGTGACGCACTATGAGGATTTGTTAAGGCGCCCATTCCACCGACCGGCTAGGGCTATTTACAAAAACAGTGACGTGGTAGCAGACAATCAAGACTTAGGTGGCGTTTCCACCGACCTCGCATTGCAGAATGTAAATGACATTGACGGAAATTTGAATTTTTCTTTTTATAGAAATCTATTAAAATGTTTGTACTTAACATATCCCATGACGCCATTTTTTAATTTTAGTTTGTTTGTTTGTGATTTTACTGTATGATCATTGATCAATTTTAACTATGGCATAGAGGAAAATAAACATTTCCGTCAATTCTGTAATGCGAGGTCGGTGGAAACCCCGCCTAAGTCTTGAATGTCTGCTACCACGTCACCGTTTTTGTAAATAGCCCTAGCCGGTCGGTGGAATGGGCGCCTTACAGAGGCAGGGCCCGGTCTTGTGGGGTCCCCTGGGTTGGAGTTGTAAGGGGCAGCAAAAAAGCAGCAAAAATGACGTAACAATGCCGTGAATTGACGTGGTAGCAGAATTTTTAGTATGTCTTTAATGTCTGCTAAAATGTCATTTTTCAATATTTCATTGACGATTGACGCATGTGGAATACCCGCCGAAGAATAGTCTTACACCAGCTTACACGAATATTCCACTATCATTTAAAACAAATACAGACGCAGGATGCAAAATATAATATAATAGAGTAAGGCGATTAATCATTAATGCCACGACACGTTCCAATTTCCCGCCAAATATTTCGACAAGTTTATTTATTTGCTTCTGTTTGTTGTTTTAGGTTTTTGGGTCTATTGCGATTTTGTTTTTTGTGGCTTTTTGTGGGGGCCCCTTTTTGCCAAACCCGACACTGAATAGAAGGCTTTCATCTTCAGTTTTCTGGTGATGGACAATCTGGTCCTATCATTTATTTGGTCCGGTTTCCACCGATTATTTTTATTTCCAGTCCTAGGTTTAGACATTGGATTGAATCCATCGAAAGACTGCAAATTTTGCGTTAATCGAATCGCACAAACTAGTTTGGGTAGCTGCAAAGAAGTACTTTAATACGTATTATTACACAATTCTAATTATTGCCTTGTATAATTAGCCAAACCCAGGCCTACTGTTAGCCACCTAATACACATAGCCTAGAAATATTTCTGCATTCGGGAATCGGCCATCAGTAGGCAAGGTTTTGGGGATGTTGTAATCAACCGGCAACTGCTTTTTCCACTACAACAGCCCATTCATGGCGATTTTAATACCAATGTTAATATAATACCATGTCACGTGATGGTATTACTTCAATAGTTTAAATTAAATAAACAGTAAATTTCAGACTTTTTTAAATTGCGATGCTGGCAATACTGAAGAACTGAACTGACGCGACGCAGCCGTAGCAAATATAAATAGCAAATATGAACACATATCGCCCTAGAAATAAACAAGTTTTAATTTTGAATTAATACTAGGAATTAGAAATAACTTGTCTAAATCTAAGGCTGAAAAATTAAGAAATTTACCAAAAATATACCCGAAGACTATTCAATCGTTTAACATTCAAATTCAATTTGAATTTTCCACGCTTAGCCCTCTTGCAACGATTTTCAATATCCAAAATTAAAAAATTCTGAAATTTGCTGTTCATTTATTTTAAACAATTGAATTAATACCATCACGTGACATAGTATTATATTAACCCCCGTATTAAAATCGCTATGATCGGGCTGCTGAAAGTATGGTACGGTATACTTACTGACTCCTTGGCGCTACGGCCCGTGAAGGACCTTGGCCTGCTCTATCCTGCGCTCTCATTCGCCAGTACGGTATACTGTATACAACAGCCGAATTAGGGTACATAGTAACCAGGACCGCCCGAAAAGTTATAATTTAATATCCAGTCTTGAACCGCGAAAGCCGGTTTCATGTTTCATAGTCCTGTTCTCTACAAAATAAAATATAAATAATTCAAGAAGTGGGATGATCTACTTAAAGCTGCTAAAGTAACGTCAATTTTAAAGTCAGGCTACCAATGAAAAGGAATTACGTAGTAAGTAAGCTACATTTCCGAAATCATCACCGATGAAATTCCTTACATATTAGACAATATGAAATAGAGCTCAGCAATCTTCATACATAGACTAAATTAAATAAAAAGAGCCAGTTTTAGGGGGGGGGGTCATCTATGATTGGCCAAAGGCCCTGTCTTCGGCCAATATCCCTTTAATATCTATATTAATGTCGAAATCTTTATCGTAAGCTGACCTTTAGTGACCTG
Organism: Psococerastis gibbosa; assembly: GCA_963971405.1. Classification (NCBI taxonomy): domain Eukaryota; kingdom Metazoa; phylum Arthropoda; class Insecta; order Psocodea; family Psocidae; genus Psococerastis; species Psococerastis gibbosa. The sequence goes on from OZ020484.1 coordinate 44,992,453, forward strand.
CATTTAGCTTGCAGCGCGCACATCTTCGCTAATGCTAGGTTTAACCTTTGACCCATCGTTATAGTCAAATGGATTGTTTGATTTGCCAGATTACCAACCGGTTATGTAAAAACACCGTGTTCATATCTCGCCGCGTTGTATATTTTATTGAGGGAGCTACTTTTAAGAGGACGTAATAATACAATAATATCCTCGCTGCCAATGCATACCTGCTGGTTTATCTCAATTTTGTCAATTTTACATGAGAGCGACTTGAAGTTTCAGAATTCTAAAAAAAATCATGTCGTTTCCTTGAATATTTACATTTATTATTAGCTATATTGTAGTTATATTTAAGTTAAATAGTAATATTAATTAATATTTTATTTTCATGAGCCATGAACATGTGTTCGAACTTTTCGAATAGTATTTTTTTTACATCGCATAATAAAATAATAAAAATAATAATTTTAATTAAATTTTAATAATAATAATAATAATTTGAATTTTTCTTCAGTAATTCTTCATGCCCGAAATAACCGAAATTACATGGGGGAAAAAATCTGGACTTGGTGGCATTCGAACCCACGATCTATAAAGAGGAGGTTGCTTCTTCAACCTAAGTTAGTTCAAAGTCAGTATTAAATATCATAATGCTACTATATATTGAATGAAACCTTTATGGGTTTGACAATACTTTTTTCATTATACAAGTTGTTGTTGTTTTTGTTTCCAACCCCTGCTTTCAGCATTTCTGCTTTAAGCAACCCTGTCAGCCTAGCGGGGGGAGTGAGTCTGTTTGTCACCTTGAGGCACTCTAAGGGCAGACTCCTTTACATCGGGGGAGATGACTGACAGGTTGGACCACCTGATTATAGTGGATTCCGAACCACTTGGGGAACATGGTAAAGTCACACGATCAAATCGGAGGTGACCAGGACTCGACAAACACGTAGACTGACTGGTATAGATTCAGCGAGTTATCATGCAACATGTTCCCCTGCCAACGCTGTGCACACTACCAAGTTTGCCGCAGTTTGAAACATGCCCTGCTCTCATGGATTCAACATGGAAAGGCCGTTGGCAAAACACAAATAAACAAAAATTAATGTATAATAAAGCAGAAATTAATTAATGTAAAATTTGCTAATACTAAAATAATTATTTCCGCACATCATCTGAAAACAACGTGTCAACTGAATAAAGCGCTGAATAAGGGCTTAATTTCACAATTATAAACAAACCATAGCTACAAACCGACGTTTCTGCAACAACACAAAAATGGCAGCCGGCAGGTACTGCTGATTATTAATAACTTGGAGAAGAATTTTCAAAGAAATCTGCAGGACAAAAGACTTTTTTAAACTCAAATGGAGATTAACGAGAAATGTCAATTTTTCAAAATCGAATCTTCCCTTCCGAAGAATTTGAGCACATTAATTTTTCGTTTCCAAAAGGAAATTTATAAAAGAGTGAGTGGAGAGGTTGGTTAAACTTTCTTTTACTTTTCAGGCGTAGCCTCTCTCTACCTTTTCCGCTGAGCCTATGCTCCGCCGAGGATGGGGGGGGGGGGAGGGGTCTAGATTTTAGACTCTAGAATCGCCTTGGCATATGGGGCTTCCATTTCATATGTAATCTACAGTTTTTAATACAGTATATTGCACCATTATATCGTACTACATATAATACTGACACCAACTAACTTATGTAAAAGAGACAACTTCTTCGTTATAACCCAAATTAGAGGATTTAGAAAATTTTAAACTTTGGTGGGATTCAAACCCACGATCTATTCCTATCCGGGGCATCGATTGAACCGCTGGACCACAAACCCACAGAAGATTTCCTCAACTTTTATGCTCTTTGACAACATTCGTTTTTGATAGGCAGATTAGCACCTGCTACACAACTAACCGCAGTGCTTAGGGATAGGGAAAGTCGAGGGAATTGAAATTTAACCGCAGGACAATTGTTTACCATGGTACTACTCATATTAGCTAGTAGTAGTAGTAGTGTTCGTCGGGTTAATAACGACTTAGGCCTCAAATTTGGGACCATAGAGCAACCCCGACTTGGCTGTCCTACGCCAGCCCATAGGAGAGTGGACCTCCTGATTATAGTGGATTCCGAACCACTTGGGAAACACAGTCAAGTCACAGGATTAGTTCGGAGGTGACCAGGAGAAGTCCTACCATGTTTCCCTACCGGCACTGTGCACACGACCAAGTTATCTGCAGATTTGAACCTGCTCTGGTCCGCTGGATTCAACTTGGTTTGGCGGCCGGCTGCTACACAACTAGCAGAGCAGGTCTGTGAGCTAATGTTTAATGTCTAACAACTAAGAATATTGTGAAATAGCGTATAAGTAGAAGATTAAGCGAAATCTGTACTTGCGGGCTTGTGGTTCAGCGGTTAAGATGATATCCTGGATAGGCATAGATCGTGGGTTCGAATCCTGTCAAGTCCAGATTTTTCTAAATCCTCTAATTTCGGCTATGGTTTTTAAATGTACAATGTACTGCATGTATAGCATTTGCAAATGATTTTTCTAGGTGCGGGACTCTTTTAGAGTAAATTTGCATCTGTCGATATTTATTTATGGTGTTTTGTTATGTGTTGCATAGGGTATTGTAATCCGCCATTTTGAATCCATTTTAAAGTCTGGTGCATAGATTTTAATAATAATACTAGATAGCGAACGCCCATGCTCTCTGTAGGGAGTATTGTGAAGCCATTATTATTATTAAAATCTATGGTCTGGTGTAAAAGGAAAGCATTGACTGTTTACCTATTTATTTTTAGAAATGCATCGTCGTTTATTTTTTTATTTTTTTGAACGTTCCATCAATTAGAGAAGTGCTCAATAAAAAAAAATACTAAAACGTGTTTTCATTCTTTTCAATCTTTTACTTTCTTACAATACTTTTAATAATACTTACCATATAGGATTCAAAATGGCGGATGACAATACCCGGGTATATAGTGCCTTAGTGGTGCATGATACCTGATGAGATGCTGCTATTTTTTAAGGTTTACATAGCCATGGATCTGGTATTTCCGCTATAGAAAAAAAAAGCACTGCGACTGCGAGGCTTCCTATGTACGGGCTATATATATAATATATAACCACAAGCTACTGTATATATAGATATGTATATATACTGGAGAGGAGTAAAAAGGGAATCCGCCAGTTGCTTACAGTAGTATTCATGAAGCACGAACCGCGAAAAAAACGTATAAATCAGGGAAAAATCTTCCATTTACCCTCACTGAACCCGAAATAGGTTTCTACTTCGGGGTGAATATAAAAAAGCTGTTGTTTGGGCTCTGAAAAACAAATAGTTCCATTTATATTCAGCAATACGAGATATCGCTTTTATGTTTTTTCGCGGGGTTCCTATATCATAGTAGCGGTAAACACCAAAGAGAATCTAATAAATATGGATGAAAGCACTCTTGACAGCAGTGTCGGGATCCAATTGAAGTTTGCCATATTGAGCCGTTATGAGCTCTGTCTTAGTGAGGGCTTATATATAGAATAGGTTAAAGATTTGAACCCAATGATTACTTAAATAGAATAGATGCAGCCAGATCATAAGCTATAAGTTTTGCCGATAGCGGTACAACGTAGGATTCAATGGCAAAGATGGCGTTTCCAGGCTGTAGGGCTCCAACATGAAAAGAAAGCAATAAGGGCAAATGGAATACAAAGTTAATGAACAATTCAACGGGCAGGGCTGGCAACAGAACTCAGGCGCAGTACGTTCTGCGCACTTTACTCGCAGCTTGATTTTTATTGTATATGTGAGCTTATGCGGGCGAGTACCAGCACATGGGTTCAATTTTTAGTCTATATTACTATTCGCTACTTCTTCTTCTTCTTCGAACGTACCGTACCACAGTATGTTTCTATTGTAACAGAGACAAAACATAAGACGTAGTGAAAGGGGGCGGAAATTTTGAGCGTGATAAATATGCCAACTTTTAGAACAAAGATTCCAGGTACGTACATAACAATCCCCGTAAAAGGTGTTTTGGAAAACTTGATATTGTTCTCAAAGAAAGCCATAAGCACCTTCAGGATAAATTCGCTATAGAAATATGCAATGTAATCTTCAGGCGAACAATACCTCACCCTCCCCAAGTTATAAACGACAAGGATCAAACAAGTAGAATGCCTAGACGTAGCTTAACATTTCTTATGTCCCTGTTGCTCTTTCAGGTGTGATATATATTCAAACTTTCTGAAAAACGTTAATTTTATGGAAAGCAGTAGAAAAAATCTCCTTCCCTGGGTTAAAAGACTAGTAGCAATTCAAATGGGATTGCTGGAAATTCGTCATTTTTTACAAATTTTGTGTTCCACTCGTGTTTAAGGGGTGAAGGGGTGAATTTGAAAATATGTATTTATACTCGTTTGAAACCTTAATTCATACTGCTTCTAATGAGACATTAAAAATTAATTTCGGTTGAAACTTGCAGGCTGTGGAATTTTTAACTCTATGCGTGTAAATTGAAACGTACCCTTTGAACCTGTTTTCCGCCGAAACACGGATGACTTATAGACTCACCTGAGCCTCAACGAAGAGACGGATAGTAAAACTGAATATATGTCTGGAGAGAGTAAGAAAGGTCGAAAAGAACTGAAGTAGTTTGACGTTTTCAAATCGATATTTACAAAAATACAAATACAAATACAAAAACGCGGCCGGAAAAAAGCCTATTTTCGATGAAAATCCGCAAATTCGGGCCAAATTTGAGCGCACGATTCCACCCCCAAAGTCGAATCCCTTGTCCCATCACAACAAATATAGCATGGCCTAAAAGAGGAAGAATAGACGAAGACATTAGTATAATTTAAATTGAGATAGGCCTTCTACATCTGCCCAAAAAGTTGCTTTAAACCTGCGTTACGGACCCGCGTTACCTATGAACATAACGCATCGTGGTAACGCATCGCAGTAACACTTTTTCGTATATGCACCTAGTATTTCAGCCAGCGCTCATCGATTTATTAGACGTTGTCACGTAAAAAAAAAAAATGGGTTTGTCCTTTGAATCAATAATACTTCGTATATCATGTGAATACAACATAACATAACATGGTTGTTGGGAGTATGAATCAGGGAAATAAGCAATCTAGACATTTAGTCTTGATGGCAAGAAATAGCAAAACCGCTAAGGCGAATGCCCTCGACTTGAGGGACATTTTGAGGACAAAACCCCTAGGTTGGAATCAATAATTTACAGCTACAGAAGTTGGAATCGCGTTGAAATAGAGCTGGAGATTTTAATCAAAACTTGAATGTCACCACTAATCTTGCAAATTAGGAGCTGGTTTCCAATTGTCGTATTTTGCAGTTAAAACCTCGAAAGACAGCCAAGTTCGAATTTCGATAGTTTTATAGTATAAGCCTGGCTTATGGACTTTATCGGTAGTTTTCAATTCTGTGGATTTGCTCACCCTAGGTTGGGCTTCGGCTATATAAGCCACGTAAGACATTTCCAAATACGAAAAAGGGGCTGAGTATTTTTGACTAAATGAATTAAATTCTCGTGCCAAAACAGCTAAGACATGTCACATATATCATAGAGCATCTTCTCTCCAATACAACGTATATTCGTATAACGTAAATTCATTGAAATTGTCCTATATGTTTTGGGGAGAGTGTATGTTTTTAATTGTTTAATAATTAATAATAATCAATTGTATTTGCATGATTACGGTACTTCATACGTTATAAATAAGAAGTTTCTTGTTTTGCTGCTGACCGAATTGAGTGCATGGGAGAGCCTGATGCAGCAGTCACTAAGGTCCAAATTGCCATGACTATCGCCAATTTTTGATAGAAGAGGCATTCAAAGACGAAGATAGGTTACAAAAGGCAAAGGTTTCAACACATGCTGTTTCTAACACCTATTGACCTACGCAGAATCCAGGCATAAGATGTGGAAATGGCAAAAACAACCCAGCGGCCCTCTTTATACCGATTGAGCCCCACACACTATAATTTGGCCCATTATTCGAAGAAGATAGGTGGATAATCTGTAAGTAGGTAAAACGAGTATCGCCTTTGCACTATACAACGTCAGGTGAGTACAGGTTGCGTCATATATGCGCCTGAAGGCTTAGGAGGAACTTCATATATTGATGACGGGGATATGGTGCAACCTCTAGAAGTAGCTATAAAAAGAATTATATCTACAAGGACGACGTTATTAAAGCTATTAAAATCATGAACCATGGTTTAATCTATTTTGTTTTAAAACCATTCCGGCGATAATTAGGAGTCTTGAAGGTCTAGTCTATAGGGAATATGTGTTAAGGGTGTTTGAATGTTCGAGGAAAGTGCGATTATGCGCCAAGTAAATTTTTATTACATGTTGGTATAGAATTTTAGTATATATGGTTCAGAGCAAGGGTGGCGCCAGGATTTCAGCTAGGGGGGGCGGGGGCAGGAGGTAGGTCCCCACCCCTTTAAAAAGTTAAAACAATGACTAAATGACTATAACTTAACATGCAATAGTAGAGCCGTAGCAGGCTCTAGGGCGGGGGGGGGGGAGCGGATGATCTAGGGAGGGCAATGACCCCCCTGCCCCTCCATGGCGTCGCCCTTGGTTCAGAGAGGCATCATTATGTTTTTCCCGTGAAAGAAACTTTCAAATTGAGATTAAGACTAAGATAGGTACCGGTACTAATTACTATTACATAAACTAACTTAAAACCTAACATAAAAAATAATTATAAATACAAATTAATCGTTGCATATAAAATCGTTTTTCAGACTATGAACAACGAAACATGCATTGTATAGAATACAAGTAAACAATGAGGATGATAGTTGTAAAATAGTAAAATATGTAATGTAGGTATGTATTTATATGTATACAAGGCATTCACTTGGTTCTTTATTACTTTTGCAATGTTTCTACGACTGTGCGATTTAACAGTACTTAGTTAACATAAATGTTGGCAGAAATGTAGAAAATTATATTAAAAGACGTCAAAGAGTGTAAAAATCTATATCTTTCAATACTCACCCAGATTCTGTCAGGTAAGTATAAGATCCAAAATAGAAATTGCATTAGTAGAGGTAGAAACTATAAATATATGCAGATGTTGAGCGGTTCTTACCTGAAACAAAAACAAATATGCATCAAGAAAATGGTAAAATTATAAAACTGATTCAAAATTTCTACGATTCAAGTCAAATTTCTCATGATATATTGATCGCAGCGCTATAAGTGGTGTCATTAACTAGAAACAATTTTCCTCTACGCTTTGATGTACATTATATGTAGCCGTCACTAACCCAGTTATCGAACTTGATTAGCAAAACAATAATTTGGGTCGCGAGCCACGGGTTGCCGACCCCTGTGATACTGGCCAATCTCGGGTATACACAGAAAATCTAGGATTCTAGGGTATACTATAGCTCCCATTGAAATGAGAGCCGATTAACTCGTGCATATAATTGTACCAAAAAACAACCGAAACTGCCAATTTTTGCGACACAGCATTAGTATAAATCCCTAAAGAACGTGACCTACAATTTTGTATGAAAACAATAGCGAATTAGCCAGAATTAAGTGTAATACTAATGTCATGTGGTGCGTTACATCATTTCAACAGGTGAGAACTACAATAATATACATGTAATGCTCCAGTATTCACACATGTACTCCAATCGTTCAGCTTACAAAGCCTGTGAAACGTACCTTATTGAATTTTGATTAGGGAACTATTTACCTATTTGTGGACCGCACGGTGTTGACACCGTCTCTACAATAGACTATTGTAAAAATGGTGTCACCGCCATGCTGTTAAAATCTCACAGCATTGCTATATTGTGCATTGAATGCAAATCAATAGGTCCTAACCGAAATTGGAGGAATTAGAAAAAACTCGACTTGGCTGGATTCGAACCCACGATCTACGGCTTACTTGGGTGTCTTCTTAACAGCTCGATCACAAACTTGAGAACCGGTACGACTGAGCCCGTGCATGCTTTCCTATTTACAAATTGGGTTAGGTACTTTAACAGTTCCTTGGTAAATAATTGTCCTAGGGTTAAATTTCAATTTTCCTTATCCCAAAGCATTTAATTGATAGATGGGACAATTGTATAGTCAAGAATAATAGGCAGACTACTATAATACAGCACAGGAATAGTGGCAGGGTGTGCTAGGTTATGTATGGGAGCATGAATTATCTTTGTATAATTTCTTCAAAAAATAATGTTTTGTTCAAAAACAAACCTTTTTTAAAGGAGAGCAACCTGTTCGGTTTTATTACCCTATAGTCTATTTAACACCTAAAACATACCTGAAGAAAGAAAGCATCAATAGAAAGGTTCTGCAGAAAAACTATTTTTTAGTAATTTTCACGAAAATTGAGTTTTTTATATTTTTTGTCCTCAAAAGCAAATTATCAAGCGGCGAGCGAACCATGGCGTTTTGTTAGATATCATTTGGGCCCACGTCTACTTTCACCTAACGATTTAGCCCATTTTCAGCCATATTGAACAGAAATAAAAAACAAATCATATCGCATGTACGAGTACCTTTAGGAAAGTAAACTACAGATTAATTGTTGAAAAAGTATGAATTTAATTTATACACAATTTTCACTACACCAGTCGAGCTTTCAGCTCGGTCTCTTGGTACCTACTTCATCATTAAGGACCCGTTTAATCAATTGTAAAATGAAAGGCTGCCGTATATATAATGTAATCAGAAGTTCAACTCTGTTTAGCACAACTTCATAAAACGAAATTGTAGCCCAGGGTCCCTGTTGTACAGTTGACAAGGACAAAACTAAATGTGTTCCAAATGGGATCCATCGAGATAATACGTACCCTTCATTAGCAAAGCTGTTTAGGCGGGGTTTCCACCGACCTCTCATTGCAGAATGCAAAGACATTGACGTGGTAGCAGACATTCAAGACTTAGGCGGGTATTCCATCGACCTCTCTCATTGCAGAATGCAAATGACATTGACGAAAATTTGAATTTTTCTTTTTATAGAACTCTATTAAAATGTTTGTACTTAACATATTCCATGACGCCATTTTTTAATTTTAGTTTGTTTGTGATTTTACTCTATGATTATTGATCGATTTTGACTATGGCATAGAGTAAAACAAAAATTTCGGTCAATGTTATTTGCATTCTGCAATGAGAGGTCGGTGGAATACCCGCCTAAGTCTTGAATGGCTGCTACCACGTAAATGTCTTTGCATTCTGCAATGAGAGGTCGGTGGAAACCCCGCCTTAGGGAATTAAAAGAATGAGCGAACTAAAGTAAAATACCGTATTGCCCGTTGGGTTAACTGTTTCAGAAAAAAAACACATTATTTGTTGCTTTCCCAAGAGATGTTGTTTGCAGAGACTACCTACCTGCAGATACAAAGAAATGGAACTTGCAACCAATGCTTAGCTTTTGAAACCTCTAGTCCAGGGGTAGAAGACATAACAGAACCAAGATACTTAGACTGTTAAACAAGAGAAAACGGAAAATATATATTTTTTTTAATGGCTTTTCGTGACAGCCAGTGTCACTGCAAGGCCGTAGCCAGGACTCCTTTTCGGGGGGGGGGGGGGTTTCCAGAAGTTTCATTGGATATTACATAGTAGTTTCTATTTTTCCTCTCAAAATACGATTCTATCTAGTGTAAAGCCATTTCATTTCGGGGGGGGGGGGGTTTGAACCCCCATGAACCCCCCCTTGGCTACGGCCTTGAGTGTCAGGTTCATGTTGTAAGTCTACCATAGTTATAGCCCTGCCACCACCAGGAACTGGCGAAATATAAGACAGACCGGTCTCTGTGACAATCTGTCCTAACTATCATTGCTGCCTGCTGGAGACCCTTCCCTTTGCAAATCTACCACCATGCAAAATAATTAAATATAGTTACGTAATTGACACACAGGGAGCGCTTCAGTGCGCTCCCGCCAAATCCTAAATTTTACGATGGCTATTTCCAACAAAGTCACTATTTATACTTGTCAATACGTATTTATCGGACGCATCGCGTAAGCGCTCGCAGACTGTTAACCACTGTTACCGCGACGTCTTCAGTTGTCAGTGACTGAGTGGCCTTGCCAATCACGTACAGTTAATAGTTATGTGTTAAAAGATCCCTAAGGGAGCTTTTAAATGTTTCAGCTTTGAAAACTATAATTTTCTTTAATAGCCTCTGTCAAAGGAATACCTTGCACAACGTCTCTCGACGTAGTTGCAGGTAATTTACTAAGAGAACAACCTAGTCCCGTTTCCTATGGCAATTAGGCTCAATTTCCCTTGTTCACATGTATGTGTACTTCATAGATAGTTTACAGTAGGAAGGGATGTGGAAGTTATGAGACTTACACAGGAAATTAGTATAATAAACTGCCTGATTTCTACCTAATTCTCTAGTACGAATATATGCAACTCTGCATGATAGTGTATGAAAGGGCAACGGTCAAATTAATAGGTGTCCCATAATTATTTTACTTTAAGAAGGACTTTTCACGACTTGCAGAGTAGTGGTACAGACTCCAACTTTCACCCGAAGAGTTGTTGGTTCGAGTCCCCCACACTCGCTACATTTTCTGGCCATGCTTCGGAGGGCATGTAAAGCAGGCGGTCCCGGGCTTTCCTAGTTGAGTGAAAGAGAGGGCTTTACAGCCCTAACTCCGCAAGGTTGGCTTAGTAATAGAACAAAAAAGTCAATATTTATTTATTTATTTTATTTATTTATTTAAGAATTTAGGCACATTTGACAGGCAGTTGATAGCAAGTGTAGGTACTACAACAAATATAATTAAATTTGGGGGGGGGGGTGACTCTCTACGAACCGTTTTCGTGCCAAAGAAGCTCAGCCATCTCTTAGTAACTACAAAAAGAAAACAATGTGGCGCATCGGTGGATCACCGAAAAATCAGTGACCACTGTATAAAATGAGCTTGAAATAACATGTAACCGCCTCACCGCTCCAGAAATATTTCTGGGCCCACCCTTGCGATGTAGCGATAAATGTTCACGTGGACATTTTTTTTCACATTCCTGGCAAAAATTGCGAAAGAAAATTGGAAATAGTAAAATCGTCTCTCCATTTCAAATATTCCGACTTTCCCTTCGTTGGCTCTGAAAAGTCTCACAAAAGCTGAAAGGAAATTCGCTTGAATGGCAATGCCGTGAGAAGTAGATTTTATCATTTCGTTTTATTGACAGTTTGGATTAAAAAAAGTTTTCTATTGTAGTTTTTTTTCTTCAAAAGTTACAGGAAATGTCATAAAATATTATTGTTAAAATACTGTAGGTATACACGAGTTCTCGTTAGGCGGCTATTCCGCTTGTCAATTTTTCTTCAATAATTAATGAGTGTTTTTCTTTACTTTATGTCATTGTCCATTTTAACTTCCGCATGTTAAAAGTGATCAATAATCATAGAGTAAAATCACGCTTTGCAAACATTAACAAACTAAAATTAAACAATAGCGTCGTCTGGAAATAATTGTAATTAATTTCTTGAGATCAAGCGAATTATTTCTTAATTTAAATCATAAAATTTCTTGTAGATTATAAAATTAAAAGAAAGACGGCGGGCAAACTTATAAAATTGGAAAAAATTGAAAACAAAAATGGTCAATTATTCAAGAAAAGAGGAATAAGGTGTAAAAATATAAATGCAACGTTGATGATTTTCCGTCAATGACATTATCAAAATTTAAGAAAAAATGACAAGTGGAATAGCCGCCATAGGAATAGTTAACTAGGCCCGCATATGCTTATGTATAAATTTTTCCATTACTAAGGCGCAGTTTCCACCAACCTCTAAGTGCAAAATACACATACGGTGACGTGGTAGCAGATATCATTAATAAAGGCGGGGTTTCCATCGACGTCTCATTGCAGAATGCAAATGACATTGACGGAAATTTTTGTTTTACTCAATGCCATTGTTAAAATTGATCAATGATCATAGAGTAAAATCACAAACAAACAAACTACATTCCCAATTTCTTAGCGCGAATTCCCAACAGGGACCCGCGCTTTAAAACAAAACAAAAAAAACAACAAAAAAACTAAAATTAAAAAATGGCGTCATGGGATATGTTAATTACAAAAATTTTACTAGATTTCTATAAAATGAAAAATTTAAATTTCCGTCAATGTCATTTGCATTCTGCAATGAGAGGTCATCGGAAACCCCGCCTAAGTCTTCAATGTCTGCTACCACGTCACCGTATGTGTATTTTGCAATTAGAGGTCGTTGGAAACCGCGCCTAAGCCAAACTCCAGTTCCGAACCTGTCCTTTCCGATTCCTAGCCTTATAGTCTCCACCAACGGGACTATTCTGGATTAAAAAGTTTGGCTAAAAGGTGACAAAGTGATGAACCTCAAACTTCCAATGTGAAAGAAGCACAAAAGAAAATCTAAAAAAAAAGTAAATTTTTTTTCATTTTCGAAAACATATTCAGGCTCCTACTTACGGGAAAATCCCACAAGGTTCTTCAAATTTTCCCGCATACCCTCAGGCTACGAATATCCCTTTGTGAATTTCCAGATTTTTTAATTTTTTATAATATAAAAAAAGAGAAAAGATAAAAAAAACTGAAAACGCTCCCTTTTTTTAAGAGCTGAGAATTTTTAATCAAACATTCCCTGTTAATTGTGAATGAACTTCTCGAGCAAAAAAAAAAAAAGAAAAGATAAAAGAACACGTTGATAAACTTCTGAGAAAGTGGGGGTGCTCAAGACAAATTTGAATTATTAAGGGAGTCACGTCCGAAAATCAATAGTGTTAAAAAAGGGGGGAAATGGGGTAAACAGTAAAGAGCATTGAGCAGCTAGAGATGCTGAAAAAGATCCCAAGGTGAAGAAAAAAAAACGAACAAATTCAAGTTAGTCATTAGGGATGCAATCAGGTAAGGTTTTCGTTCTGCAGTAAAAACCCATCCCTGAATTGACTAATGGACCCCCCCCCCCTCTCCCCTCACTTATCTGCATTTTGTAGTAAATTGAAAATTGAATTGCAATAAATTACAGAAAATATTATTCATAGAGATGAGGATGCATGGATTAGAAAAAATGTGTCTCTACATTTTGTAAACGACGAAGTATGTAAATAAACGTATATTATTATTAATATTAGTATACATGAGCATGAGAAGTCACCAGCATTTCCCTACAACTTACTTCCCAAAGTAGTACCATAATACTGTACCTACAGTAAATCATTCCGCGTTGCAGCTTTTTCTATCTTATGTTTATTGTGTTTTTTCTTTCTCCTTTTTTTAAATTTTTGCAGCCATTTTTTATGTATCCAACATTCTGCACTGTTATTAAAAATTAATAGGGGGCCCCAGCACGGGTTAATGCTATGGGGTCCCCCTACCACCAACTATTGAAATATTATGCTGTTGACATGTTATAATGCTGCAAATTAATATATTATATTATATATATTATAATATATTTTGGCCACAGATATGGTAAGAGTGGAAAGTGTTTTTAGTATTTTTGGTCAATTTTCACATTTGCCAAAAGGAAATATTCCTCTACATTTTGATGGAATGTGGCCAATACTAACTCAGTTTGGCCCACGTTGACCTTGGATTTTTTTTTTGTCATCCAAAACGGTGCTGACATCTCTCTGACAGTTTCAGTTGGACTTGTTGAAATTAACTGCAAATTTAACGTGGCAAATACTTCGATGGCCAGGAGGTAAGGTGCTTGCACTTGTGCGAGTCTTTACACGTCATGCGATCGGAGATGTTTCACAACTCAACATGGGTTATAACCTAAGTGGCGACTGAAGAGGTCAATCGGATACATCCATTAATTTTTTGTATGCGATTAACCTTAAAAAAAAAAAAAATACAGCGATATCGGTAGCTTTTTTATACTTTAAATAGTATAATAGTAATAATGGGGACAGCAAAATTAGTATGGACTAGAGTTGTTCCAAAATTCTGAAAAAAAGCTCCCAAGGTAAAGAAAAAAAGGGAAATTGAAAGGAGTCATTAGGGACGTAATCAGGTTAGTTTTCCGCAGCGGACTTTCTTTCTGTAGTAAAAGCCCATCCCTGAATTTTAATGAAATTTGCTGTAATTAAGACGTGCGGTATACAGCGGCAACGGTAGATAAGAAATGGGGTTTTTCAGTGCGGGTCTGCGTCAGTTTTTACGCCAATTGCTGGCATAAGCTCTTTTAATTTAGGAACAAAATGTCTTAATTTTTTAATAATTTCTTTGAATGGTGTCACACCCAGTCCAAATTTATTGGCTTTGTGGCACCGGTTACTAGAAAAATGTGTAATGTTCTTTTTGGTTAAATACACGTATTATTATTATTATTATTATTATTATTATTATTATTATTATTATTAGTAATAAAAAAATGGTTGCTAGAGACTCAATAGGCAAGACCTATTGAACCCACAATACCCTTAAAAAGTTGCAACATTTAGTGAAGAAGACGCCACCCCCGACAAGCGGAAGCTTTGGGGTGGTCGTGAATTGTAATTAGTCTATTTTTATTTTGAATTAATATAATCCCCTAGCTGGTGGAGTAACCAGTTAGGAAAAAAAAAAAAATTATTATTATTATATTAGAATCGGTATTAAATTATGGAATACAAACTTGGGGGAGAGATAACAACAGCTATTTCACAAAAATACAAAAAATGCAAAATAAAATAGTAAAAAACATGCTACAAAATAATTGATAACGTCCTCTCATTCATTGTTAGGGGACTGCTCCAACTTGCACGGTGTAATCAGCTCTCACTCTTAAAATCAATTGGTCGTGTTTTATACCTTATGGCTAAGGACTTACGTCACAGAGGACGACATAACATTTACAAAACAAAGGTTTGTTGTCTGTACTTGGCATGTTATTTTTCTGCCAGGGGCCCTCAGCCCTTCTATCTTCCCTTGGATTATTACGGGCAGAAGGGGATACTTTTCGTTCCTCGGCCATCGGCCAAAGCACTTTTCCCTTTCCGTTTCTTAACGGTCACTAACATCGATAAAAACTTCTACTTTTACCATAGTACTACCTTCTACTAGTGCAATCCACCTGAGGGACTGCACGGCTCTCACCTACCCGAACGATGACTTGGTGAACCGCTATTGGGAAGCTCGGCGACGAATGGTTGAACTACCACGTTCGGGCGTTGGATAAAGTAAAGTAAAGTAAAGTACTATTGCAATCTTCTACCATTCTTTGGAATAGGGCTAAACGTGGCTAAGTGTTATTTTTTTTTTTACAATTTAATGGATTTATCCTTCAGTCGCCTCTGTAGGTTAGTAGGTCCACGCAAAATGAGAAAAGCATGGACATGGAATGTTTTGATCCTATGCAACACTGTAAAAATATTCTTTGCACAATTTTTGTTATACCTTGCATCCAATGCAACAAGGTAACACAAAATGGTGCAAAGAATATTTTTACCATCCGTGGTTGGAGACCGTTATCAATATGGCTGCTAGTGTAGCTTGCACATGAGAAGTACGCAATATGGCGGGGAAACCCAGTGATATGTGTAGCCTGCACAAGCTAAGTACAGAGTTTTTGACCGGGTCCAGGTATCCGTTCTGCTATGCTGCAATGTGTAAGACTTCGATATTTTATGCGTTGGTACTTATCTCTAATAGTTGGCTTATGGTTAACGGGTGCCTCGTAAGGCATATTATGGCTCCCGCCGCTCCAGTTAATGTATCTTTATGATTTTTACAGTGTTGCACAGGATCAAAACATTCCATGTCCATACTTTTCTCATTTTGCGTGGACTATATCCGTGTGGAGCTACGTCACGACTCGCACAAGTACAAGCACGTCACCACCTTGCTACCGAAGCCAATTATTAGCATTGAAAATACTAAAAACAGAACCATTTTCGCAGGGGTGTACAGTATAAATTACCATTATAAATTACACTAGCTAATATTGTCATTTATGATGCAAAAACCATCTTATTGCGCATTCGAAAAAAAATTATTAAACGCAATTAGAAGAAAGAAAAGAAACATAGTTCCCGTTTCCAATTGTAAAAGTTGGAGAGTGGGTTGACGCTGTTGAAAAAGCGATTCAAATGGAAGGTTTCTTTTAAAAACCTGTTATAATCATTTCCTTTCCCCCTTAGGGAAAATTTGCTTCAGTGAGAAAAATTGGAATTTAAAAATTCAGTTATAGGCATGTACAGTATATTGTATAGTATATCCTTGCACCAAGTAATTGTTTTCTGCGGGGTTTCAAAAGTCCGTATCAACAGGCCTACGATGCTGTTTAGTATACTTAACCTGGGATTAAATAATGAAAACATCATAATTTTAGAATGCGAAGTGTTATTTAAAATTGTTTTGTTTATTCAAATATTTGAAAAACAAGTCCCTGAAATTGTTAAATGGTTTAATCTTCTAACAGTATAAGTGCATTAGAGGTGCCAACGGCCATATCAAGTTGAATCCACGAGAACAGAGCCTGTTCCAAACTGCGGCAAACTTGGTAGTGTGCTCAGCGTTGGCAGGGGAACATGGAGGGACATGATAACACGCTAAGACTATACCAGTCAGTCTACGTGCGTGTCGAGTCGTGGTCACCTCCGCATTAATCGTGTGACTTAAGGATGTTCCCCAAGTGGTTCGTAATCCACTATAATCAGGAGGTCCACTCTGTCAATAACCCCCCTTCTCCCCGAGGTGAACGAGTCTGCCCTTAGAGTGCCTCAAATTTATAAGCAGACGCACTCCCTCCGCCAGACTGACAGGGTTGCTTAAAGCAGAAATGCTGAGAGCACGCGTTGGGAAATAAACAAAACAAACAACAACAATACAACAGAAGTGCCGTAGATATTAAATACCTGTGCCTTTATGACGACACTATCGGACGTATCGCAGAAATAAATAAAACGGCTGCTTCGACTGTATACGGTGGGTGATCATCCGTCAGTCTCTTAATTTAGAGTTAACTTTGAAACGTCCCAAAGCTCGAAAGTTAGTGATAAAATTTAATCTCCAGGGAACTGTTTGATAATGATAGTTCATTAAGAAGCGGTTGTTAGGTGGCAATGGGCGGGGAGGGGGGCGCGGAGGAGGGCAGGAAAGGGGGTGGGGGCCCTTCACATAGAATAAAGCGTTCCTTAAGGGGGAGGGGCCACTTTACAGTTAGAGTGTGAGACGCTAGCTAAAATTTCTTCAAGAAGAATAATCTACAAAGACGAAAAGTAGAGGATTCAATATCAAAGGGAACGTTTTCTATTTCAAAAGAATTTAAGTTTCGGTATGTGCGTACAGTATATTTTTATTCAAAGCTCCAAACATAGTCGAAAATCTGAGAGCTAAACATCTACAGCGTGTGCACCACATGGGTCAGCTGAGACTAATTACGAATACTGACTAATAGTCAGTGACTGTACATTCTGTGCATCAAAATAATCACGAGCATTTCTTCTATACCATTAGTGTGTGTGTTAGAGTTAAAAGGCAACCAGGGGGAACCAGGTGGGAAAAATCAAAATTCATACAGGAAATAACAATAGCAGCTAACATGATTTTGATATAGGCCTACTACTACAAGTAGTCAAGTGTGTTACTGTCTGAAGGATGGATCTAGCCCATTTGGGGGGGGGGGGGGTATTGGTTGGGTAAAAATATAATACACTTATTTAGTATCGATTAAACTGTTAAGACTCAATAAATTGATTTTGAACAGACTTATATTTTGGGGGGAGGGGGGCCCCTACCCCCTGTATCAATCCTTGTACTAACACCACAATTAATTAGCCTCATTTTTGGAACTTACAAACAATAAAAATAGTAAGTGATAGCTAGGGACTTAGGGTATCAGCAGATGATGCAGTTTCCTAATTCAGTGGTAAATTGGTGTTCTTAATGACACTTTACTTTACTTTTTCGTGTCCGAGGTAGAGACTCCTTGTTTCTGGTCTCAGCCAAACCGACGCCATCATCGGTGCATTCACAAAAGAAGAGGAAGGTCTCGTCTCGGTGGTGAAAGGATTAGCCGCTAGGTGTTACCACTTAACGTTGCCCGGGGTGCGCCCGATCCGTTTTTTGTCCACGTTTATAAAACCGATCTTCGTGGAGGCTCCTTTCTTGTACCCCAATGACACCATACAATACTATATTGTACATCAAAACTAACAATGAAGAGAAATATTGCTTCTGGAGGGATATCATGTAATTGAAATACTATACGTATCTCTGCAATTTTATTCCATGTGTAATTTTATTTTATTATAAACACTGAAGTGTAGTGCCCGATGTTTTCATTAAAATAATAGACAACGCAAAGTTTCAACCCCTCGTCAATAGTAGCAGACAACGGTATCGTATGAACAACCCTTCAATGATTAAAAACACCATCACAAAAGTAAAGTTACGGGAAAGTAATCAACAAAACCCATAAGCTAAATACGGCTAAATAAACAGCAATTTGCTATACTACGATCTTGTAATTCTGGATAATTTAGTGAAACCGAGGAAAACTTTGCGCGGGGAACTCGTCTAGAGTTGTTTTTGAAGTGAGAACATGGGGGGGGGGGGACAGCTCGACTCGCAAAAACTCGCCAACTTGGATAATTTTCTGAACACATCCTTATAGGCTACCCCTTCCATTCTTCTCGTGCGCCCCCCCCTCCCCTCCCTCCCACTCCCCTTCAACTGGGTCAGACATCGTGGAGTCTCAACACTTCGATTAGAGGAATTAAAGAATTTATATTATTTTTGTAAATTGGAATTGTTTTTAGAGTGCGGGAGCTGAAAATTACGAAAGAGATTACAATGGAGTCTTCAACGTCTAAAAATGTCGCATCATTTTTCTCTAACACCATCCAAATTAATTAAATTGGCGGGAAATCGATCGTTTCTCACAGTTTACATTCTGACGGAAAGTCATGTTTTAAAAATGTCGGTCCGCTCATACGGGACTGCTATGTCAATGTAATCTAAATAATTACTCCGTTGAAGTAAAGAGAATTTTGTAAGCAAACCTTAAAATGATCACTCAAATTCCAAATAAACACTGGCGTTTCTTTCGTATATAACAACGCAGTTTAAATTTTGGCGGGAAGTCATATCCAATATTAAAAATGTCGGCTCCCTACCCTGTAAGGAATATAATGTCGTCTAATACCTCCGTTGAAGGAAAGTGAATGTGGCACGCAAACGTTAATATGATAATTCAAAACCCAAATACACACTGGCGTTTCTTTCGTATAACAACGCTAGTTTAAATTTTGGCGGGAAGTCATATATTACAAATGTCGGCTCCCTCCCTTGTCAGGAGTCAGGACTCTAATGCCGTCTAATGTCTCCGTTGAAGGAAAGTGAATATGGCAGGCAGACGCTAATATGATAATAGACGCTGAAAGCAAGCCCAAGCCGGAGCAGAACCTGTCTATCAAAGGAGTTAGCCATTCATTACAACAACGCCAATTACTTTCTAACCCAATCTTCTTCACGTGACCACCATCTTGGTTCAAATAGCCAATCAGTGTAGGAATATGGGTGAAGGCTATTTCGGTTTTGGCTTGTATTTAGTGATTGGTTTTTAAGACGCGATTGGCTTGTTATATAGCTTTGTTTCGGGCCCAAGGTTCATTCAAATTGTAATAAAAAAAATGGCTTTACGAATGAAATCAAATGCGGCCGTTTTGATGTGGTGATGTTATTTTACGATAGCCATTGCTAATGATTTAAGTACCTATGCTAGTTAAATTACGATTTTATGGTCTCAGTAAACGATGAAGGCCATCAATTAATGCTGTGACTACACATCGTGAATTATTTAGGCTATACAATAATTTTATTGTTTTATGGCAATTTATATTATAGCCTAATAGGTAGACATTAAATTGACTCGGGCGGATAAGGCAATCTCCTTTAGACATAACATCCGTCAACTCTCAAACTTATATTGTATTTTCATTTTTCCTACATTTCTCACATTTTTTACACGAAAAAAAAAAATACTAATTTCCCCAATAATTCTTGCTGAGTAATTTTCAACTTTTGATGTTAATCAAAGCATTAGCAAATAAAATAAAATATAACACAGCTTTGAACTGTTGTATCGCGGGGAAAAGTAAATATAACGAGTAAAACAACCGCTGAACTCCCTGTCAAACCCCCCCCCCCTCGGAATTGCATACTGTACGTTGTAACCCAGTATAGGTACACAAAGTACTCCATCATCAGCAGCAGCTGAGTTTACTTGTTAGCTGTTTGTGTTTGCTACCGCACCGCGGCTAAACCATCGAACTCGTCAATGTTTACTTCGCTGACTTTTTGAAAAATATCCCCCGTATACGGAGTTGGAAATTGAGGCTAATTTACGGTATAGGCTAATTATTAGTAAGGAAGTAAATAATAAATAAATATATTAGGCTATATTTGTACCATCAACAGATGGTTGATATTGATAAAAGCATTGCCTTTATGCAATAAAGTAAGCTCACAGAGCTATTCGGTTAGGCGGCGTTTCCATTGACCTCGTATTGCAGAGTGCACATGACGTTGACGTGGTAGTAGACATCATTAATAAGTCTTTAATGTCTGCTACCGCGTCGACGTCATGTACATTTTGCAATGCGAGGTCAATGGAAACCCCGCCTTTGACGTATGGCTGTGCTAACCTGTCTAGAAATACGAATCTTATCAATAAAAGCATATAATTAGAGGAGACTGCACTTTTCGGGGCTTGTGGCCGTTAGGCGTAGATGGTGGGTTCGAATCTCGCCCAGTCCAGTTGTTTCTATACCCTCTAATTTCGGTCTTCAACCAAACCCACTAGGTCACTCACTTTTACTCACACTCACTCCTAGTTTGGTTCAGACGACAAAGAAATCAAAAGGCTGAAAAATAATATTGACGATAAACTTTTCCATTCTCTTCACAAAGTAGCTGAGCCATATAGCCGCCCCACCCCCCCGCCCCTATTCTTCTTGGGCGCCCCCTCTCCACTTCAACTGGGTCAGACATCGTGGAGTCTCAACACGTCGATTAGAGGAATCAAAGAATTTATATTATTTTCGTAAATTGGAATTGTTTTTAGAGTGCGGGAGCATGAAATTACCAAAGAAATACATTGCAATAGAGTCTTCAAAGTACCTGAGCTTCTGAGTTACGCCTTATGGTCTCAGAGGTGAAGCGCGAAAATTCTTAATCGTGGTGAAGGTGGCAGGGCGTAATGGTGACTGAAGAGATAGGGGACCCAGTTGGAGCCGGGACAAGTAGAGGTGAGTCGTTCTTACCGGTTCCCGACTACAAAAATATTAGGTTCTTGAAGATCGCAATGCAAAATGGCATATGAAGTGGCCGCCACTTACGTAAAATAAGTTCTTACTCCACTGAAAAATAGCAGCACGTGTTCATGATAATTTTTGTTACTTATTTTTACAAAAGCATAGGGAAACGTTGGCTCCTTTCACGAACGCAAGTCGCTAACCATTGGCGAACTGGTTCTGTAGAACAGTATTGGGAATAATGAACAACCAGTGATTAGTGAACCAGTTGCCAGTGTTGGGATTATACCGAAGCCATGAACCTTGGCGTTCTTTTGGAATCACTTGAACTGAGAACGCAAGTTCTCGAGAAAACCAAGAACGGCCCACCTCTAGGGACAAGCGAAGCCCCGTATTTTCTGTGCAGAGCAATCCTTTGACCCAAAGGTGGATCCAGCGGAAAGTTTAGGAGGGGGACACAAGTTGCATGTGCAGGGGTAGGCCTAGTCTATACTTCCCCCCTCTCCCGAGAAATCGTTTTTAAAATTAAGGTGAAAACTAAATAGTTTTGAATCTGTCCTTCGCAGGGAACGCCCAGGTAGGCTTTGGGATTCTTTGCCAGAAGAAACTAGGTCACCGAATCATTCGGGAAAATTTAGGACAGCCAGCCTGCAAACAATTTCTGGGGAGTGAAATGTGAGAGTGAATGAATGAGTGCCTGATATACGGTATTATTATTTTCTTTCTTTTTCTGTTGTTGTTATTTTTACAGGATTTTTTATTTATTTATATTATCCCATGAATTTATTTAGAGGGGGTCATGATGACCCCCGTCAAGGTCGTAGCCAGAATTTTTCGGGAGGGGTCCATCTAAGGTCATATTAGGTGAGGTAACCTCAATATATTTAAAACTACATTCTATCTAGTTTACACTGCAAATATTTCGGGACCCCTGGACCCCCTTCTGGCTACGGCATTGACCCCCGTCACCCCCCCCCCCCCCTGTGGATCCACCATTGCTTGGTCCTGGGGCTGGGAAACTGGCCCTGAAGGCGGAGGAACGCAATGAAGAGTTAACGGCATAAGGGTGCAGAAGACAGCGGGAAACCATACTGCATTACAATGGGGTTCCTTTGTGGCGTCATTTTGTACATGGCAGCACCAGTTGCAATGATATCAAAGCGTTGATTTTTCCATAAGCCTCAATACTATTTTCAAATGATTTTTAATTACGTATTATTTTAAAGTGTTATTTTTCTATAAATCACGGAGAATATACAGTATATATTAAATTATATGCAGCGAAATAAGGTCCAGGCATAGTAAAAATATTATAAAAAATATTAAAAGAATTAATTAGATGCTAAGAGCTTAGTTTTCGCATGCAAACGGCGGCCATTTTGAATAATATGGATATTGGTTTGTCGTCAGCGAACCTAGTGACCAAAACTGTCCCTACAGAACCTCATTCCCTATTATAGTCACCATCGCATCAATTGCCATGATGACCGCCAATCTTCGATAGAAGAGACATTTAAAGACGAAGAAGATTGATGCTTTTTATATGGGAACCTAACTTCTGGTATCACTGAAGAGTTAATTAGCGTAGAGAAAAAAAATACCAACAGGTTCTCAACCATGTTTTAGTCGCATGAGAAAAATTAATTTTTTAAGAAAAAAAAAACCTGAAACCCCCAAAAAATTTCAACATGAGAAAAACTCTAATGGCAGCATGAAGAATTAAAGACAAAAACCTTCAGCAGTAGTCTTAGCAGCACGGCGTTGTTTTTTTTTTTGTAAATTTGTGTCACTTAGGTATTATAGTGGAATGCCTGGTAATGAGCGGTACACGGCAAGAAAACGATTTATTGCCATTAAATGATTTACTTGTTCGAACCCCTTCACTTCCACATTGCTCCGCTTGTCCTTTCTCTGCATAATATTTATGCCGCGAAACATTATGATTGGCTGAGTGAAAGCCACCTACCGGAGCAAATAGCATAGGTTTTTACACTCAGACTTGATACAATTTGTCGTTTTTACCGAGCTATTACTGGTTTAATTCAGTTAGTTTAGCACGCGCGCGGTCAGCGACGAATTCAATGAAAGCGAAACGACAATATTAGCGTTGACGGTTTTTTTTATACTAGCTGTCACTCGCTAATTTATTTACAAATTGGGGAAAAAGGTGCACCCAGTAGAGGGGAGGGGGGGGGGGATGGTATCAGGGAGTCATGACCCACAACAAATTGAAATGGGTGGTCTACCCGGTCACGATAGGATGACATTTGGAACACTTGTAAAAAATCGAATAAACTCAGTGTTCCGCATATGTAAGTTTTCGAATAAACAAATAATAAACAAATATTGACTTTTTGTTCTATTACTAAGCCAACCTAGCGGAGCTATGGCTATAAATCCCTCTCTTAGACTCAACTAGGAAGGCCCGGGACCACTTGCTTTACATGCCCTCCAAGCATGGCCAGAAAATATAGTAAGTGTGAACCAACAACTTTTCGGGTGAAAGTTGGAGTCCGTACCACTACTCTGCGTATGTCGTGACAAAGTATTCCAAATGGCATCCTATCGGTTAATCTCTGAACTAAACTCGAAGAGGAATCAACAGTATTATTCTCCATAAAACAATGAGGAGTGTTAAAGGACAATTGGAGGAGGAAAACGTAAAGTGAAAAAAGCAGAAATCTCATGATGAATTAATCGAAGAATGGTAAAAAATATCAGGACAAACAGAAGTAATTTTTAAAGCTTTTTGATATCTTTCTAACACAGATTGGTCACAATCATTGAATTTGATTAGTACCAATAGGATTGGTGTATCGAAATGTAGAGGAGCATTTCTGTTAATTAATTTAACGCTTATTTTTGACTCCTGAACTATCAATATTTCCCGTGAAAATCGAATTAAAAAAAAAAAAAATTAGTAGTGGGAGTACTCAGATTTGTTCTTAATTCACTGGAAGAAGACAAGGAAGTTGTTAAAAAAACTCAAATTTCTATTGGTACGTGACAACTAGGTACTTATAGGTCCTAGGAAATTTATCCACATGCAGCCAGATGCTCTTCTAGATATGGACCCATATCAATGACTATCTTCGGCAGTGGATGGGAGAACAGGGTCTGGAGGATCAGACACAATGCCGAAATATATGCCCTATTCGCCTCCCCGAAAATAATATTAGAACTAAAAGGGCGTCGAATCCAATGGCTGGGTCATGTGCACCGTATGCAAGCGGAGAGGACGCCGAAGCTGGTTTTCGAAGACACCTTCAACTACCCTAGGCGGCCCGGTAGGCCAAGGCTCAGATGGAGAGACCATGTGCTCGAGGATGTGCACGCCACCGGCACCCGAGATTGGAAGCGAGCGGCGGAAGATCGTCCGAGATGGCGCGGTGTAGTGGCAGCGGCCAAAAGTGCCCCCGGGCTGGACGCGCCTGCCTAAGTCAAGTTAAGTCATCAAAGACTTTCCGGAAAACTAAGTAAATTAACAGCTAGTATTTTTTAATTTAAGTAAGTATTTTAATTTTTTTTAAACAGCTAGGCCTAGTTTGCAGGAAGTGCGAAGGCACACAAGATGGGAAGGGCTGTAGAGCTGTCTCATGGCTTGACCCCCTCAAAAATCATGAGGTAGGTAGGTAGTGGCATCCAAACAGTGGTGGATCTCCCTCGTGATCTGGGGTTGCAGAAAATGGAGAAGGAACCCCAAAACAAGAAGGGAATTTCCAAAATTGAATTTTTCCCCATTTGACATGCAAGAAGCTCGTTAACTGGAGAAACTTCCCACAAACTACAAAAGAGCTGCTGTTTTCAGGAATACAATAGTCATGACACTGGGATAGATACAGAATTTTATCTAACAAACACGTTTTCAATTAAGATATAGTAGGTATATACTCACTGAACTGCACAGATTCAACTGAATTTTTTCAGCACTAGGCATGACTTGAATATATTTTAATTCTTTTTCTTCAGCTCCAAAACCAATTACAGAATAATAAAAGTAATACAACCTTAGAAAAGTAATCGGACAATTGTGTGGAACGGTGGTTGAGCGGTTGTTATGGAAAGGCGTACCTGATGTACTACATAGCATGAAGCAAAATAGAACTTGGCTCAGCAACCTAAGCTAAGAAAACTGTTACCTGAAAAGGGTCGAATTCCTGTAAGATCCTAGAGCTAAGGATAAAGGGTCTGAGGAACAAGTACTGGTAATACTTAGCCGGGGCACAATAAGCCTCAAGACTTACATGAATACTCAAAATCTTAGTCTAAAAGAAAAGAAAAAAAAAAAGAAATTCTAGGCCTAAATTAGCCGCCTAGGCAATCAATCAATTTACCAGCAAAGGCAACATGGCCAAGCAGTAATTGGAGGCCGCAAGCATATCAGCTTAAGCCTCAAGTAACCGATTAATTAGAGATAACACACATATTCCTACCCCTCCCCCTTCCCAGCAGGAGGAGAATTAGGTTGTCATGAATAGTGTAGCCGACAACACTCTGATCTTCACCCGATAAGATGTTGGTTCGAGTCCTGCACTTGCTAAAATTTCGGACGACACGTAACAAAAGGGTCTAGTCAAGGTTGTGCGGAGTCCCCTTGCGCCCTTGCTCAAAAATCATAATGACGCCCTTCATAGGACAGACGTTTTCGAAGAAAAAATCGGAAGAAGGAGAACAGAATTAAACTTAGTGAAAGTTGGTGGGAGCGGGCCTTATAAAATTTA
The DNA here is from genome assembly GCA_963971405.1 of Psococerastis gibbosa. Lineage (NCBI taxonomy): Eukaryota > Metazoa > Arthropoda > Insecta > Psocodea > Psocidae > Psococerastis > Psococerastis gibbosa. Next base: position 45,018,408 of record OZ020484.1, read on the forward strand.
AGCTCAATAACTTGGAGGATAACTTATAAAACGCTAATATAAAACTAGCAGTGTGGACTAGCAGAGTGGCGCCCCTCGGTCCTCCGTCCCGCACCCCTCATGGTACCCAGACCCTAGGTCTAATTGATGTCGCAGTACGGTGCAACGTAAAATATAAACAAATGTGGTACTAGAATAGAGTTCTGCCACTTTCTTTAAAACCGTGCCACGAACGTCCCGACTACTACCACGTTGCTGCCTGTCTTTTCCTGCTGTAACCATACCATTGGTCATGGCTTCATGGACATGGCAAAATCAAACCACATGAGAATTTTTCTCTGAATAATCCAAATTATGGCTACATTCAGAAGCCCGTATTCTCTAACATGATGCTTTACAGGGGCTATGTAATCCTGTCCCACTGCAGCAATGGAGATAGTACTGGACTTCCCACCCCTCCATGTTGCAGTGGAAACTTCAGCAGAAATGGCATTACTAGGAGTGGAAGGGCAATTAAGAGAGACTCAGCCTCTCTGACTACGTCTGACCACTGCTTGGATATGCCAAGCGATAGAATCCATCCAAAATACTGTTTTAGGAGGGAATTCGAAACTATATTAGGGACAATGAAAGAATGCTGCGAATCAGCAGGAATTCTCAATAGTCACACAATCAAGCGGTTTACTGATGGCTCTAGGCTAGGAAGTACCAAACCAAGAACAGGCCTTGGCGTCTTTGGTCCTGGGGTTAAATATCTGGAGTCTCTTAGGGAGACAACTATAGTCTTGCAGATTCTGCAATGAAGGTGCGGAGGACCTGCGATGCGATGCGATGCAATCGCACGAAGAAGAGCAGCATGCTCGGAAAGCTTGCAGTTACATGTAAAAGACCTACCAATTCTGAATCCCCTCAAGATCCTGGCGCTCGTGAGGGAGATAGGCCTCGAGAAAGTGATGTAGAAGTGATGTAGATACTTTGTTGTAGGGGGCACAATAGGCCAATAGGCTTAAGTGCACACAGGTAACACCTGTACCCCAATTTATATACAAAAACAAAAAAACAAAAAAATACTACCACGTTGTATACTCTGTTAAATATTTTCGATATAGCATGATAAGACGTGATAACTCACCCCCAGGCCCCGAGGTCTACTCACGATTGTGTGTTAACTTGGATAGCATATCTAACTCTATAACGCCAACACTGTGAAGACCTCTATTTTGTTCTTATGTGGTCTAATTTAATGCGAATCACATAGGTACCTTACAATAGAATTAATTGGCATTGCAATTTGCACCCCTAGGCAAGGCACAGGCCTACAAGCGGAGAACTGACTAAAATGTAAGGGGAAAATGTGCATAGGTAAACAAACAGTAGCAATCAGTGCAATGCACACGGTAACATCCGCCATCATTATTAGTATAGCAGAAGACTTTCAAGGAACATCCGCCCCCGCCGGAACCAGACATATCACCCACAATATTCCAATATCCGGTGTGCTTCCATTGCAATATTATTGTACCGCTGCTGGGTAGTAACTGTAAACAGTCACCGCAAGTGACGGTATATTTTTCTGTACATTATGTGTAATAAGGGTCTTCACAATGTCGGTATTATATCGAGTTATCTATAGTTAGAAGTGTTATCCAAGTTTACACATAATCCTGAGTGCACCTTGGGGTGAGTTATTATGTTAAATCGAAACACTAACTAACAGAAATGAAAACCACCTAATAAAATGGTGTACGAAATGAAATACCCATTGACGAAAACAAATTTTTATTACGTTATATAAAAAATACATCGAATCTATTTTGGGATGAACTAGGAGTGTCAACGGTTAGCCTCTTAAGAGAATTGCCACCCCAAAATTAAATATTTTTCATTTTTTATCGTATTTCATTAGCTCGGCAAGTTTTTAAAAATTTTCAGTTGTAGAAGACTACTTCGTGCATCATATCTAGGCTAATAGGTATTTTTACTTTTCGGTTTTGTAGTTTTTCCAAAAATTATATTTTACGCGGAATTTTAGTCCCCAATGGTTTAATTATGAAAGAACTAAGGTACCAAAAATTAAATATTTCCTATTATATGATGTATGAAGTAGTCTTTTACAACTTACATACATACTGTCAATCTTTAATAACTTGCATTGTTAATTAAATAAAAACAAAAAATCGTTAAAAACAACAAAAAAAATTGGGGTGCTAATTTTCTACGTGGCATGCCCCCTTAATGGTGAAAGGACTACACTTAACTAATCCTACAAGCTATGTTGACAGTAGCCATACTAAAAAAGAAACCGGTTCTTTGAGATAGGGAAGTAGTAACCACATACTGTAATATATGCAAGGCAAGACTTGATGACAAGAGTCAATATATCGTAGAACATAATTATTATACAAGGTTTTATTACAGCCTGTAATGAAGTAATTAAAGGAAATGATAATTTTATGCAAAAATGTCAAGAAGCATTAACGACGGTGTGGGATAATGATATGGAATAGTCAATCTACAGTATACAAACCACATCCCAACCCTGTAACTGGATAAATATTATATATATTGTATATATTGTAATCGTAGCATTACGCCAGTATCTTGGATGCTTTTACGGTATTATACTATAAGAGAACCGGTCCGAGTTTACTCGAATATGCTTTCTAATTTATCAAAATTAGTAGACAGAGAAAATGAATAATTTTATGGTAAATAATTTTCCAATGGTTCAATTTCCGATATCTCGGGGGGGGGGGGGGGGTGTCCACCTGACATCACTCGTCACTGGTGGTGAGGTAAATTCTAGATAGGTCAGACCAACACATTACCACACAGCAATAATGGCAGAGCACGCAATGCATTTGAGCGTGAATTTCTTATCATTTTTTTGCACAAAACCAAATAGTTATTTGGGAAAGTAATCTGTCCCGTTTCGTTACTCAATTTAACACCTAAAACATGCCTGAAGGTATAAATCATCGATGGAAATGTTTCACAGAAGAATTATTTTTTAGTCATTTTTCATTAAAATTTAGTTATTTTTTTTTACCCCCAGAAGCAAACTATCAAGGGCAAAGCGACCCCCCGCATTTGTCAACATTAATAGCAACTACAATATATGTGAATTAAAAGGAAATCGCTGGAGCCGTTTTGGAGAAATAATTTTTTTAGACATATTTTTTTTAGTTTTTTGAGAATAAAACCCCCCCAAATTGGGTTGGCCAAAAAAAAAAAAAAATAGTCCCGAGGTACGATTTTTGTGAACCTACATCCCGAATTTCATCATAATCGACCGAGTAGTTTGCACGGAAATCGATGAACAGACAGACAGACAGAGCGACAGAGCGACAGACAGACAGACATTTCGTAAAAACAATTTTTTGGGTTCTTGGGATCTTAAAACGTGTAATTCCGTTGAAATCTCGGAATCGAAAATTTTGACCGTCACAAAGCTTTCGTTATACTACGTATAAATTGTAAAGCAATATAGTTAATGGAACGTGCTGGAAGATGGCTAGCCAAGGACATAAGGATATATTAATTGTGGGACTCGAGCCAACAACCTTTCCGGTAAAAGTAGGAGTCTGTACCACTAGTCCATAATTATGTCCTGACTCTCCTCTGCATGTCCTGACTGGATGTATACGTAGTGCCAGTAGAAGATGTCGATGACAAAACGTTTGCAAGCACTCTTTCCAATCGACCACGGTCCATTAAACTGGATTGTCCTGTTTCATTATCTTATTAGGTTAGCTACGGATCGCATGGGGTGCAATCTTCGAAGTCTACGCAGTGCTAGTGTGCCTCCGATATGAAATCTTAGACGTCAACGTATAATGCCAGTGCCATTGAAGACGCCAACCGAAACTGTTGACGAAACGTTTAAAAGTACGCTATCAGGTCAACCACGGCCCCTTAGTCTCCTCTTCCATTTTCTTCCTCATTATATGTCCATGTCTACTGTGTGCTGTTTGCCATGGGTAAACAGGCGTGGCCCGAAGCGTAGCGTAGGTGCGTAGCCATACAGTCACACAGGTGAAAACGCCTTCCGCTCTTCAGGTACCGGTTCTACCACGGTTGATTTTATAGCCATCGATATTAAGTAGATCTACTGTAAAGACAACATTTCCGGCATTTTTCTTTTTTCAGTGGGAGGCAAGGCCATAGTCACAGGGGGGGGGGGGGGTCCAGACCTCAGAAATATTTACAGTGTACCCAAGATAGAATGGAGTTTTAAATCAAGAGCGGATCCAAGGGAAAATTTAGTGGGGGGGGGGGTCACAAGTTTTATACGCGTTCAAAAAGATTTTTTTGTTTTTTTGTCATGACCTCTCTGACCCCCCGTAGATCCGCCATTGTTTTATATATATTGAGGTCAGCCCCCCTCCCTCCTCCTCCAAATGTCAAATAATTCTTCTTCAAATGCCTCATCTGGGGATGATTGGCGATCATCATGGCAATTCGGACCTTGCTCGAGACTGATGCAACGGAAAATGCGGAGGTCCATGCCTTTGATGGTATTACCGGAAATCCCATACGATTGTGATTTGTTTTGTTTTACCTTCTGACCTTTTTTGCACCCATAATAATGCTTTCACGGATCTCGCAACTAAGGTGGAAATGTGTCGTTAGAATGTCATGATGTAGAAGACAAGCGATGGAGAAGACCTCTACTTACAGTATGTTTGTTGGGATTGCATGACCTATCGTATAACAGTTGTTCCGCCTTGTTACAATGGACTGTCTAGAGAGCGACGTTTTCACGAAGATTAAAATAACTGCTGGTCACGTGATCCATGACCTTGTGGGCCAACTAGCCATTTTCTTCGTGTTAACGATTTGCGGGTATTCTTTCACTGTAATAAACCTATTATGATATACAGGAAGTGGGTTGGCTACTCTAGCCCAGAGTTTCTAGAATCTAGGTACCGTGTATCTTAAGGTAGTACAAGGGGGATAATTTGCAGTTGTACAGTACGTTTAACCTTATATAGTGTGCACGGTGCCGGTAGGGAAACGTGGTAGGACTTGTCCTGGTCACCTCCGAACTAATCGTGTGACTTCACTGTGTTTCCCAAGTGGTTCGGAATCCACTACAATCAGGAGGTCCCCTGTCCTGTGGGCCCACACCGTGGCCTGGGACTGTATCCAACTATACTATTACTATATGGTGGTCAACCGTTTTTAGCACAGTGGGGGATTCAAAGGGCCAAGGGGGCACAATGGGCCCTCCACGTCTTGGGCCCCTGCTGTTGTCTGCCCCTGACGAAAATCCAGGATCTGTCTCTGCCACTTCAGTCCCACTCTGGACAAAGACTCAATTAAAAGAATATTTTTTTAAAACAAAATCTTAAATTTTCTTAAAAAAGTTCAGGAAAAAAGAACATTGTCTAATTTCCAGGTCGAGCAGGACGCAACAATGACCTACAATTAATTGACGACAAACTTTCAAGAAAAGTTAGCACACAATACCTACCTAACTTATTGTACTTACTTCAGCCTTCAGGTTGAATTCCGTTTACGGTTTTACAATTTATTTCCAATTGCTTCTTTATTTATTTAATTACACCCCATTTCAAGTTTCAGCAGCCGTCATTTTGAAGTGAGTTTTAATTAAAATTAAATGTTGTGCTATATATTGTACCGAGGGGGAAGAGGAAGAAGTATTATATATTGTATATATAGTGCTACTATAGAATACATTACATTTTATATAGTACCCATAAGAGCTAAAGTCCTGTAGGCCGTTTTATGTACTTAGGCCTACTTATAGTGATCTTACTCTTAGCCCAATGTCAATGCCTTGCGATATGGACTGAAAAAAAAACACATTGTAACGTGGCACTGAACAACTGTTATTATATTATTATTATTTAAATCATTAAAATCTGATTTATTATTAAAATGACCCCATGGATTCACATTTCAGGCGACATGGGACGTATCTACACTACAGAGACCATCCCGTTAGCACCGCTCAGTTGCAATTGGAGTTTGGGATGAACTCTCTTGAGTGTAGGAGGACGGCTGCTGACTGAATTTTCTTTTATAAGCTGATTAACAGTCATCTGGACAGCCCTACTATACTCGAAAGAGTTCACCTCAGGGTCAATATCAAGAATACACGATCGAAAACTTTGTTTGATGCCAACTCTACTTGTAAGTCACCGCTTGTTAGGATCATTGGGGTTATAAACAAACTTAATGTTCCTGCAGCCTGATCGAGGCGATTATAATACCGGGGTTAAATAAATACCCTAGGATTATAACTGTAAACAAACAAATTTTGAATAGCACTTTCCATTATAAAATTATCTTGTTTACATTTTTATTACCAGGGGATTAAATAAATACCGGTATTATAATCGCCTCGATCAGGCTGCAGATCCATTTGCACTGAGCCTACCATCCTTCAGGACAGCTATCTTGGGCATTATAAGCAGGCCTGTGCCGTAGGGTGAATTGTTGATTTATAGGTATGTAGTTTTAGTTTTTAGTATTTTACTTATTTTGTTTTTTTAAAAGCCTTTGTGTGTATTTTTTGGTTGCATGTACTGTACCATGTAAGTGTCATCGTTGTGGACCTGATCTGTTGATGGCTCAAATATAAAATTATTATTATTATTATTATTTTCGGACATTATTGATAACTTATTGTTTCCGCTTGAATTTTTGGCCTTTGACAAACTGCTGGTAAGTTATACGACTCCGATGCCAACCTACACCGGCTCCAGTTAACCAAGTACAGAAAAGGGCCTAAGTAATAGTAACTTCCTCTTTTAAAAAAATTCTTCATCTCAGAGACAACTAAGAGAATTTCCAACATGAGTGAAACTCGACTGGTGACAAACCTACAAATGCTAGAAAAAAAAAAATGACGAAGAAAAAGTTATCTAGCGAAAAAGAATTTTTTGAAGTTTACAAATGGAACCTGAGCAAAGGAAATTTCTCACAGAGATTCCGAGAAAGATTAACTGGGTAATCTGTCTCTGGGATAGCTTCAGCTAGTATAATCTGTCGCTGAGAACGGGTCTGGCCAAAAGAGGATTTCTGTAAGGCGGTGTCCCTATCAGATTTCGAACCTTCTGCGTTGCAGCTTAGCACAGGGCCAGGGTAAACTGTAAAGCAGCGTTCATAAACCAAGCGATATTTCATTCGACGTCAAGCGCTCGTCATGGAAAACCTGTATAATATACTTACATACCTACCTGACCAAAAAAGAATTTTCCCTATTGTGGGGTTTCTTTCCGATTTCTTACATTCTTTGTTCTGATAGGCTACTACAAAAAAACCAGGGGTAAACTGTAAAGCAGCGTTCATAAACCAAACGATATTTCATTCGACGTCAAGCGCTGGTCATGGAAAACCTGTACTTACATACCTACCTGACCAAAAAAGGATTTTCCCTATTGTGGGGTTTCCTTCCGATTTCTTACATTCTTCGTTCTGATAGGCTACTACAACAAATCCAGGGGTAAAGTAGCGTTCATAAACCAACGCATATTGCATACTTCACAATAAATAATTGCGGAATGTAGGTTAATGAAAAATTTAACTGCATAGTCGGATCTGACCAACAGTGAGTATAAATCCTATATAAATCCAAGGTGACACCGAGGATTCGAACCTTGGACGCACAGGACAGTGCCCTCGCATAGTGATTAGGCTATCAAACTTGAAGTGCCACAGCAGAATAAATATAACCGTTTAACAAAATCCCAGGCTACACAGAGGATTCGAACATTGGACACACTTGAAAATGCTCCAACCCCGCATAGACATTAGGCTATCAAACTGCAGTATGCCAGCATAATATCAAGCGCATAACAAAACCCGAGGTGACTCAGGTTTTTCAACCAGGATGTTCTTCTTCTGCCGGGAGCCCTCTGCCCTTTTATCTTCCCTTGGATTATTAAATGCAGAAGGCGATACTTTTCGTTCCTCATCACATGGCCACAGTGTGTTAGTTTCCCTTTCTTAACCGTCAGAAGTAACTCCGCTTCTGTATCCATTCGCCTCAGGACCTCACCGTTAGTATGACATAAGCATTTTAAATTTTAAATTCAGGTGACACTGAATATTCGAACCTTGGACGCACAAACCAGTGCTCCACCCCCGCATAGCGTAAGACATTAAGCTATCAAACTGCGAAGTGTCATAGCTATACAATTTAGAGCCTTTCACTATCCCGACGACCTTCACCTCACGGTACAACCGCCCAAGGCCACCCCACTCGCTTTCATTTATACCTATGGGACTGCCATACAAACCAATGGGAGTCATTCTCAAGTGATGGGATTCCATTGAGTGTTCTCGCTCTTGTTCTTGGTAATGGAATACACCATAATAGTTAATTGGTTAAATGTATTGTTAATAACAGTGTAAATATTGTAGCAGTGAATTTTTTAATATTACGATTATTATGCAAAGTTAGATTGAGGAGAAATTGCCCTGCGTGCCTGTATGTGATAATAAGGCAGGGTAGGCTATTTCCATATGGGAACAATATGTAAGCAATTATCTAATAGGAATTTACTGCTGATAATACTGGTACTATGCTCTCTAACTTGATGAAGCAGGATGATAGGCCGTGGTTGTTCTGAAAGTGTACTTCCAAACGTTTCGTCAGCATCTGCTGTTGACATCTTCAGTGGAACTGTGTAGACTTCTGAGTCTTCTATATCCCTTGTTGTTGTTGCTGTTGTTCTTCGCCGGGGCTTTATCGACTTAGGCCGCTTGTGAGGGCCCATGGAGCGACCCCGACTATCCTCGCTCTCCAGGCTATACCGATTCTGGTGGCAAACTGTACTAGATCACCCGGCCTTGGGCATCTGAGTTCATGGCCCCGAGAATGGCGAATTTCAGAGTATCAAGTCTTGCCTTCCAGATCGCCGGGCATTCTGTGAGGACGTGCCACCCGTTTTCATTGTATCCCTTAGGCTCAGCAGCAACTGAAGCAGACGTTGACGAAACGTTTAGAAGTACCCTTTCAGAACGATCACAGCCTATCATCCCGGATTCTACTGCTTCATCGCGTAACTCTGGCCTTGAAATCCTCTGTAATTATATAGTTTAGGGTAACTAAAATTTTGTGGGTTTCTAAAAACGGATTTTAAAGTTTTTCTATTATTTCTTGTATTCAATGAGTACCGTACCTAAACGATAACAGCTCTTATACTTTTGAATTACTATTACATACCGTAGTAGCTATTATTTTTAGCACTAATGGATTGGGTCCAGATTATCGGTGAGACGGAACCGAAGACCGTGGGACCGGACCGAAGACCGTGGGACCGGCCCGGCATATTTTTTGAATCCTGTAGCGACCCTCAAAAATTTAAATTATACGTTTGCAACGAATTCGACACTTCCAGGGTCTCCTCAGAGGAAAATTTTTTAAATATTGGAAGGTTGTTGGTTCAAGTTCCACACATGCTACATTTTCAGGCCATGCTTCGGAGGGCGTGTAAAGCGGATGGTCCCGGGTTTTTCTAGTTTAGTGTAAGAGAGGGTTTAAAGGCCTAACTCCGCTGGGTTGGCTTAGTATAATAGGACAAAAAGTCATTATTGATTTATTGAAGAATACAATACAGTATTAATGTCTTACCTTGTTGTTGTAGAGAGGGCTTGGAAAGTAGCACTAGAACGGTGGACAGAAGCCAGAGGATAGGCTGGGTCACCATCATGGCGTCTCACATAGCGGCATCTGCCTCCTACGACAAACAAAATGGGTATTAATTTAAAAAAGAAAGTTAAGGGCTTCGCGCCTCACTTTCCCCAAGAAGGCTCCCAATTATTTTAGATCCTTGGATGGCATGGTGGTAGCCTGTCTATAATTTTGCGAGTCTCATGCGATCGGAGACCTGGCGTAACTCAACACAGGTATTAACTACAGAGCAGGCCCGTACCCAAGGGGGGGGGGGCACGGCCCCCCTAAATTTGATAAAAAATAATAAATAATGTAAGAGTTTTAGAAAAACTACTAAAATTTTGTTCTTGCCCCCCCCCCCAAAAAAAAAAAAAAAAATCCTGGGTACGGGCCTACTACAGAGACAACTAAAGAGGTTATTCGGATACATTCATTGGATTGTTTGTATGCGAATAATTTCTTATCAAAAAGCATCCTCGCCAACCTAATTATAATTTACAAAAATTTACAATTTTCAATTTTTTTACATTTACAGCACAATATTATGGAATAACTACATCGTTCGATTTTTTTATATTTATTTTTTGAAATAGATTTTATAGTTAGGTGAGGATTCCACCGACCGGCTAGGGCTAAATACAAAAACGGTGACGTGGTAGCAGACATTCAAGACTTAGGCGGGGTTTCCATCGACCTCGCATTGCAGAATACAAATGACATTGACGGAAATTAGAATTTTTCTTTTTATAGAAATCTATTAAAATGTTTGTACTTAACATATCCCATGACGCCATTTTTTAATTTTAGTTTGTTTGTTTGTGATTATACTGTATGATCATTGATCAATTTTAACTATGGAATAGAGGAAAACAAACATTTCCGTCAATGTCATTTGCATTCTGCAATGCGAGGTCGGTGGAAACCCCGCCTTACAAGTAGTGTCCCTGTTGGCGGAAAAAGTCTTATCTTAATACTATGGAACCAGCGGTCCAATCTGGCATGGCTTAGTTCTTCACTGTATGAGGCGGGGTTTCCACATACGTCAATGGTCAATGGTAAATATGGTTTTGACGTGGTAACAGACATTTTTAGTAGACTATGTCTTTAATGTCTGCTAAAACGGCAATACCACATTTATCATTGGCCATTGTCGTATGTGGAAACCCCGCCTAAACAAGCTCTACAAAGCGTCCGGCCTTTGCTCCTGTTGGGTCCAGAGGCTCCGGACGCCCCTCTTGCTGTAACCAAGGGCGGATTTTGCTCAGTGGATTATAACATTAAAAAACATTATTATTTTTAATTCCCACTATAAACCCATATTATCTAGTGTTCCTGTCCCTGTAACGCAGTTTCTCGCTTGCGAACAAAATACTCAGGACATATAGAGCAGTGGTACGGACTCTGACTTTCACCCGAATGGTTGTTGGTTCGAGTCCGACACTCGCTTTATGGCCCTAACTCCGTAAGTTTGGTATAGAAATAGAACAAAAACGTCCTTATTTATTTATTTTACTAGATCAGCAGCTCATCAGCAGACTCAAAAAATTCCAAAATGTCTCAGTCTCACGATGCACCAACGCCTTCAAGGCTACACTGGCCTATGAAGCCGTGTTTCCCTGAAGAATGCAAATGGCAACCTTGCAGTGACGTGTCCACATCAGGTCTAACACGTAACAAATGTGCCTACACCGGGTCCGCCCTACACCCGTTGACATTTAAACCCAACCTATGCGACCTTATATGCTGTTTTTGGGAGACGTCCCAAGACTTCCGCACCCAGTTTTGGCTTATACTTAAAAGGGCTTTTTTTTTATGTGAATTGAGGCGTCATTTCCCGTTTTAATCATTCCAATAAGGCCATTCAAGATGAAGGAGAAGGAGTCTTAAGTGGGGTTTCCACCGACCTCTCATTGCAGAATGCAAAGACATTGACGTGGTAGCAGACATTCAAAACTTAGGCGGGTACTCCACCGACCTCTCATTGCAGAATGCAAATGACATTGACGAAAATTTGAATTTTTCTTTTTATAGAAATCTATTCAAATGTTTGTACTTAACATATTCCATGACGCCATTTTTTAATTTTAGTATGTTTGTGATTTTACTCCTTGATCATTGATCAATTTTAACTATGGCATAGAGTAAAACAAAAATTTCCGTCAATGTCATTTGCATTCTGCAATGAGGGGTCCGTGGAAACCCCGCCTTATGAAGGATCCTTCTTCTGTGCCACACACATACACACAGATCGTCAGTAAACTCACTAAATTCATCTGTCTGTCCGTCCATCTGTCTACCTCCCTGCGGGCAGGGGCGTAAAGTTGGGGGGGGGGGGGCCCTCGAGCATTATAAGACGTGGTTCATACTTTATGGTCCCTTTTGCAGCAATATGAATATAAGCATTCCTTTTTAGCTATTAACTAACTATTAAAATGCGTAAAACCCTACTATTTTACTCTTACATTTTCAATTTTTCCTTATCCTGCCTGATGACGTCATAAGGTCTACTTAGTTTTGCCCCCGCCATCATTCTAACACTTTACGCCTCATCTGCGTGCTGGCCTACTATGGCGATTATTTTTAATCTTAACCTGGGATTAAAAATGTAAACAAGTTAATTTATAACGGAAACTTGTTTTGTTTACTTTTTTAACCCCAAGAATAAGTTAATAAGTTACTAAACGGCCCGCTGGACAGCAGTAGCATTAGCGCTGATTCTAATATGCTCCCTATAACGTTGTAGTTCGAAGAGGGGTGCCGAAGAAGGAATTCATGGATCAACTGAAGGAGGACGCAGGAACTCGAACGTACCAAGAGCTGAAGAGGAAGGTAAGAGAGCTAGAGGATGAAATGCAGGGAGTTGCTGCCAACCAATCTTTGAGATTGTGACATTAGTAGAAGAACATTACAGTTTAACTTCAATACACACGCTGTGGCAACCCCCATGTTCCAATCCATAGCTTTGCGCTAGTATTCCTCACGAAAACATTTCTAATCGTGGTTAGAGCTCCGAGCCCTCTTCAGTGTTCTGGAAAGTAGTTCAAAAACAGGAAGTAGGCGAAATCATCCAAACAAGGCGGCAATGCACCTAATTACCTATATTAATTTCATAAAATCAGTCAGACGTCGGTCTGTCCATGACTCTGAAACCGTGGTGGTGGTATGATTCCTATACTAGATTTTTGCTTTCCGATTTATACGTACCTAGTATAAGGAAAGCTTTGGAACGGTCAAAATTTTCGATTCCGAGATTTCAACGGATTTACACGTTTTGAGGGCCCAGGAACCAAAAAAAGTGGTTTTTACGAAATGTCTGTCTGTCTGTCTGTCTGTCTGTGAGTAGATTTGCGGGCAAACTACTCCGTCGATTTTTATGAAATTTGGCGTGTAGGTTTAAAAAAATTATATCTGGAGACTATTTTTTTACTTTTCGGCTAACTCAATTTCGGGGGGTTTTATTCTCAAAAAACTCCAAAAAAATGTCTAAAAAAATTATTTTCCAAAAACGGCTCCAACGATTTCTTTTAAATTCACATATATTGTAGTCGTCGATGCAGTGAACAAAATGCGTAGGGTCACTTGCCCCTTGATAGTTTGCTTCTGGGGGTAAAAAAATAAAAATAAGTCAATTTTCATGAAAAATGACTAAAAATTAATTTTTCTGCGGAACCTTTCCATCGATGATTTCTACCTTCAGGTATGTTTTAGGTGTTTAATCGAGTAACAAAACCAAACAGGTTGCTTTCCCAAAAAAAAATATTTGGTTCTGTGCAAAAAATTATTTTTTGAAGAAATTATGGAAAATTCACGCTCCAATACATTGCGTGCCCTGTCATTGTCACTACCGTTTAATTTTATAATGTATTGGTCTGTTCGTTCCAGAATATGCAATTGAGTTCCCCCAAGGGATCAGAAATTTAATCATAGGGAAATTATTTACAATGACGTGACACATTATGTCCATCTACTACATTATAAATTGGAAAGCATGTTCGAGTAACCTCGGACCGGTTCTTTTCTTCGAATGCAACAGCAGTTTTCTGCATGTCTGGGCCTCGGGGCGCCAAAAACCTCAATCCGCCCCTTTCTGTCGGGGAGTCGGTGCCTTTTACGATGAGTCTTGATGAAGTTTCATATTGCAGATTTCTACAAAACTATACCTAAGTTATACTGCTGCACAGTAGGCCTGCGGCTGCCTATACTTCTTCGCCACTGTCCTGCCCGACGTCATTTCTAGGTGCCCTGCCCACCGAAGTCTGTTTCTTTTGTACTCCGCTACTATGGTTGATTCACCATATAATTCGTACACCTCCCTGTTTGCCCTAACCCTCCACCGACCGTTCTGGAGCACTGGTCCATAAATTTTCCTCAGTTCTCGCCTCTCCCAGGTGCTCAAAAGGTTCTCTTCCTTACTGGTTAGAATCCACGTCTTCGAGGCGTGCAGCACAACTGGTCGGAGTGCGATTAAAAATAATGATGTTGGGGTATGAATTTTATAGTGGCGTATCATATATTTAATATTTTTTGGGAAGGGCCAAGACTGGATGGCCTCTAGCCACTTACCGCGGGCAGAGACGCCGTTGAATTCTGCCAACCAAACAGCTTACCACTCACTGCTTACCCGACTATCCATTAGATCTGGTATAGGGGGCAAATTATGCATTACAACAACTCACAATAATTATTGTTAATTTCGTCTTAAACATATCCCCTCCTTATATACGTTACTAGCTTTTAGAGGTACAGAATCGCTGTTTAAGTCTGTGTCAGTTAGTATATACAACAGTAAGTTATATCCAAATATATCCAAATATCCAATATCTGTGTAGCCCAATAAAATTAACCTACGATGGTAAGTTATTAATTTTATGACAGTTCCCAGTTGATCGTAAGCCCCGTTGTACCAACTTTACTAAGATTTTAGGCTAGGATTAGTGCCCGTAAAGGGGCGGCAAATAATAATCTACACTCTGGTCACTACTGCTACACAAATTCTACTATATGGTAGGCTAGCTTATAGTAGGTACAATAGGTAGAAACGTAAACAAGTGTAGGTTCTGTTCACCCAGAGGTGTCGTCCAATAATTAACTTCAAACTCTTACCAATAGGTATCGAAATGTGAGGTCAGCTAAACCGAATTCCAATAAAGTTAGAAGTAAAACACAGGACACTGCTCACTTCACTGACAGGTGTTTGGAAACGGCGATGTTACGAAACACACTAGGTACGGACACGCACACCACTCCCGCAGAAGATCTGCACTCGACTGAGGCTGGAACTGGACTGAGTCATGGAGGGAGTGGGGAGCCTGGAACCTGAAGTCCTGAATGCCGCCCAGACTGTAGTTGTGTCAATCTGACGCTAGAGCGCAGCACTTGTTGGAAAGTCACGCCGGGTCGGGAAGCTTGAGCGTGAGCCCCTATTAATTGTTGGCGGGTTGCATAACGTACCTAACAAATCCCATTTTAATTGGGAGCACCCAGGGTCATAGCCAGGGGAGTAGGGGCTGCAGGCCCTTCCCCCACCCCCAGAAATGAAATGGTCTTACACTAAATAGAATTTGCATTGCCATGTAGTAGGTACCGTACCTATTCCCTGCCGAACTGAGACATACCTGTCCTAAAAATTTATTTCCCTATGATTAAGAATACATAGCTTACCCATGAATAATTGTTAATCACGTATGTTTCATAAGAACACGCAGTTCGTGTACGGTATACAAAGTTCCCACTTCCCAAATGTAACTGTATACAGGTTCATTAGAATAGAATAGAATAGAAAGTCTATATTGCACCGATTTTCAATACAATAGCGTAAATAATAAATGTTAAATTTTACAAGGCAGTCAAGAACTTACCAGAATCCAAAGAAAAGTTCAAAGTGCTTCCCATATTCAAAAAACTCTTGAATGTTGTACAATGTCCTTTGAATAAGGTAACACTTCAAACTCCTTCTGAACTCTGCCAAGTTCTTGGCTGACTTTATTAAATTGGGCAGTTTGTTATATATGCGCACACCGATAAAAGACGGCTTACATTCGCACCGCCGGGTTTCGTGTTGCATGGCAACCAAGTTTTTTTAGGTTAGGTTAGGTTGAGGAATGAGGATTATAATGTTCAGTAGGGACTTCAGCAATAATATAGTTATGCATCCGTGTAGACGGTTATTTTACCAAATTTTGAACTGAAAGAGTACAATAACAGCAATCCACCTTCGATTATATATTTCAATTAATCATCTCGTATAAAGGTATGATACCCAAAACTGAAACACCTGGAAGATTAAGATCCGTGTCGCCGACCCCGTGGGAAGGATAAGGCGCCGTTAAAGTAAAGTAAGTATCTCGTAAAGGTACGAGCAAATAATAGACATGTGGGCTGCAGGAATATTTTACAAAAATAATCCATTTGACACTGTTGCATAGCCATATTTATGCAGATACGTACCGTACTCATTGTAACCATAGTAAAACATTGTATACGCTGAGTTGAAAAATACAAAATCCCGGTCACTTAACTGAAGTATACAGTTACTATGCAAGTGTTCCGAGAACAACGGTCATCTTATAAATGACATACTGTATGCATCATCTATATAATTTGTAAGAAGGAGGTTTTTGCGTAACACTTGCACAGTATGTCCCTGTGATCTGATCGGGAGCTCTCTTTTGTGATGTACAACTCAGCCTAGTTTTTCGAACATTCACAGGGTGTTTACTAGTTTTGCATTCATATAAAATTTGAAGCATTCAATTAGGACATGAGTAGGCTATGTTCAGTGGCGGCGCTAGAAATTTTATGGCGGGGGAGGGGGCATGACTTCTATCTGGGGGGGGGGGGGGCAATGAAAAAACAAAACATATTTCATTGGGAGTAGGATTGGCGTTTTCCAAAATTTCTGGGGGGGAGGGGGGCTTTAGGACTCCAAGACTTTAATTAATATTACCGTAAAACCGCCTAAATTGGGTCAATTTTCAGTGAATTTTTCAACTCTTGAAATTCTTTGTTGTAATATTTCACAGTTATTGACATTATAATACATAGCAGCACGCACACGAGATTTAGCAGGAGTCTTGTTTTTCGAATAGGCCTAGAATGGTCCCACTAAGAATAAAAAATTAAAAAGACTGACCCAATTCGGACTCTAAGGTAAGCCTGCCAGATTTATTTTTCAAAAAACCGGGAGGTTTCAGTTTACAGTACCGAAATACACTATACCTTTTTTTTTTATATCTAGGGCCAAGTACAATAGCTTCAAAAAATATAGAGAGCCTCCGCGGAGAAACCCATTCTCACGGACGTCTGCAGCTTTTAAACAATTAGACTTGACAGGCGACGAATTCACCTGCACACAAGGGGGGTCCGGGTGTCTCCCCCGGTAGAAATTTTTTGAAAAGTTAAGGCCTAAATTAATTTGACTTTACGCATTTAGTTAGCAGTAACGATTCATATTTTAAAGGTGATAAATATACTTGAAGTTGCAAACAAGGGGGCCCCGGGGTTCCCCCGGGTAGGAAAATTTGAAAAACTTGGCTTAAATGAACAGGGTTTTACGCATATTGATAGCAGTAATAGTTAGATTTTACAGGCGATAAATAAAATTGCACGTAAGGGGGGCCCGGTTGAAAATTTTAGAAAAGTTGGCCTAAATTAATGGGGTTTTACGCATATTGATAACGGTAACATTTAGATTTTACAAGCGAAAAATATAATTGCACACAAAGGGGGCCAGGGGCGGGGGTCTCCCCCGGTAGAAATTTGTTGAAAAGTTGACTTAAATTAATGTGGTTTTACGCATTTAGTTAGCAGTAACGTTCAGATTTTGCAGGCGATAAATATACTAGTATAATGGCAAACAAGGGGGCCCGGGAGTCTCCCCCATTAGAAAAATTTTTAAAACTTGGCTTAAATTAATGGGGTTTTACGCATATTGACATCGGTAAAATTTAGATTTTAAAGGCAAAAAATACAATTGCACATAAGGGGGGCCCGGGGGTCCCCCCGGTTGAAAATTTTTGAAAAATTGGCTTGATGTAGTGGGGTTTAACGCATTGTAAAATTGTAAATTACTTACTCAATTTCATGTCTTAGAAAAACAGGGAGATTTTCCGGGCCATTTTCCAAAACCGGGAGATTACGGCCTCCCGACAAGATTCACCCGGGAGCCGGGAGATTAGACTGAAAACCAGGAGCCTCCCGGGTAAACCGGGAGGTATGGCAGGCTTACTCTAAGGGTGCAGGGTAATTTGGGTCACTGAAAGAACTCATTCTTATAACTAGTGCCCTCCCTCTTGTACCACCACAGTTAAGCGCTAGCCTACGCGTCTCATTTAGGTTACTCTTAAAATTATTCGAGAATGTCCAAATAAACATAATTCAATAATATTAGCGGCAAAACTGGATAGCTTTTCTCAGTAATTGCCTACAACAGAAGTTTTTTCAGGGTTTTTGGAATTCAAATATTTCAAATTTAACTAGGAATTAAAATAAACTAACTCACCATTATAGGAGTGCCTCACTTTTGCCTAAATTGTTTACTTTAGTTATTGTACTGTGTTTACAGACATCAACATCGCCATGATGCTTGTCGGTGGTTCTAGAATAAATTGTTTTTAAATATTTTAGCGCGCTGACCCATAATACACTCTCTGACCCAATATATAGCTGCGGTTTGACGGTACACATTCACTTCTGATGTCTGCCTAGCAAATTATATGACTTTATTGTTTAAATTTTATTTTTTTAATGTGTATAAGATACATTATACACTATACTAGCCTATTCAAGTTCAGTAATAAAACAAAAAATTAAAAAATTAACTTTTTTCGAAATTTCCTGAAAGTTCTGACACGCTCAGCAACCTAGTCGTCTCATTCTCTATAATGCAGAAAGGCCAAATTACTGAACCAGTTCTGAATGGTGGTACCAGGCGCAGAGAAAGGCGATTATAATACCGGTATTTATTTAATTCCCTGGTATTAAAAATGTAAACAAGATAATTTTATAATGGAGCAATTCAAAATTTGTTTGTTTACAGTTATAATCCTAGGGTATTTATTTAACCCCGGTATTATAATCGCCTCGATCAGGCTGCTGAAGGTTTCCCCCGGGGGAAAAAATTGATAAATAATAAATGCAGTATCTTATAATTTGGGCCTATTTATCAGTTTTTTTTCTCCGTGGGAGGCCCCCGGGCCCCCATCCCCAGGGTATAACATGCGCAAACCATCACTAATCTATAATATAAAAATGAATCGCAAAATGTGTTGGTAAGTGCATAACTCAACAACGCCTGGACCATTGGACAATTCTTTTTTTTTAATGCTCATTGAAGTTCAACGAGGGCTTTTACGGCGAAAAAAATTTCGATTAATTGCCGGAAAACCCCTAAAAACAGACCTTTTCTTTTTCCCATACAAACGTTTTCTATTTATGTATTTAATAAATTAGTGAGGGTTTGCGCATGTTATACCCTGGAGAAGGGGGGCCCGGGGGTCTCCCACGGAGAAAAAAACTGATAAATAGGCCCAAATCAGTGGGGTTTTACGAATATGATACTCTGGAGCAAGGGGCCCCCGGGGGTTTCCCCCGGAGAAAAAAAATTGATAAATGGGCCCAAATTAGTAAGCTGCTTTACGGATTTTGCAACCAGTACCTATATAGTTGCGATTTTAACGACGATTAAACATGCCACTCAGGGGGACCTCGGGGTCTCCCCCGGAGAAAAAGTTTGAAAAAATAGGTCTGAAGTATTGGGGTTTTAAGCATTTTGAGCAATTTATTTTTGTGAAAGTAATTAGTCAATATGTTGATTTTTTTCATGATACATTTCATTTCAAATAAGCATACGGTACCAAGAATTAATTTCCCTTTCGTTATTGTGGATACCATGGCTTTCGCCCCCATATCGTCTTTGTCACCAGAAATTCTGGGGGGTGTTACGGGTGCCCCTGGGAGGGGCTTTCCCCCAGGATCCCCTATATGCACGCCAATGGGGAGTAGGCATACCGTAATGGAAGTAAGTAACTTGTTACCATGCAGTTGTGTCGGACGACGTGTTTGAATTACAATAATTTTTCAATTTAACAAAATGTCAAATATCTCAAAAGTGGGGGGTGGGCCCACCGCCCAGGGCGGCAGGAGAAACTGTTGGGGGGCCAGCCCCCCCCCCCCATAGCGCCGCCACTGGCTATGTTTGGTGGATTCCTGGGGTTGTACGGAAAGAGATATGTGTAGTTTGGTACACGCAGGACCTAACTTTCGAAATAAAACCGCCCATCGGCTTTATAATTAGCGTAATAATACACTGCAAACTTAATATAAATAATGTAATAGTAGTTGCTTCACATTCTTCTATACTGCCTTGGCATTAAAAAATACGTAACTACCGGCTAACTTCTGGCTGTACAGCCCTTGATGGGCTTTGGACTGCTTACAACACGCCTTTAATCATCTCGGTTTTGTACGACGCTCCATCATCTACGGACGCCCAACAAGCGGAGGTCGGTTTTTTGTTCGTCCTTCTAGCTGTTTTGCTGACGTCCCTGCAGTCTTCGTCCCGTTATGCTTGCTTTGTACATTTGGTTCGACATGCGGTCTCCTGACATTCTTGTGTCCCAGCGATCTTAGACGCTGTGCTTTTACATAACGTAGGCTACTATGTTTTCTCCATTAAGTATTGCTACTATTTCCAAGTTGTTTCTTACACGCTATTTTTTAATTTCATACAGATTCTCTTTATTATCTTCTTTCCAATAATCGAAGTTTATTGGCGTCAGATTCCAGATTTCTGAGCCGTATGTTGCAACCGGTCTAAGGCGCCCATTCCATTGACCGGCTAGGGCTATTTCCAACAACGGTGACGTGGTAGCAGACATTCAAGACTTAGGTTGCATTTCCACCGATCTCACATTGCAGAATGCAAATGACATTGACGGAAATTAGAATTTTTCTTTTTATAGAAATCTATTAAAATGTTTGTACTTAACATATCCCATAACGCCATTTTTTAATTTTAGTAGTGTTTGTTTGTGATTTTACTGTATGATCATTGATCAATTTTAACTATAGCATAGAGGAAAATAAACATTTCCGTCAATTCTGCAATGCGAGGTCGGTGGAAACGCCACCTAAGTCTTGAATGTCTGCTACCACGTCACCGTTGTTGGAAATAGCCCTAGCCGGTCAATGGAATGGGCACCTAATCGGGGTTTGACCGGACACCTACCTACTGTACTACTAACTAGGGCTAAGCTTTTAGGTACTAGTTAGATAAAATTTATAAAAAAAGCAAGTGCTTACTTTAAATGGCAAATATATTAGAAATAGTAGTTTGTAGGTATCACAACCAGACATTTAAAGAACAGCTCAATTTAACCCAAGGCTTAGCATCAGTTAGCATACTCCTGACACGGCACAATATTCATTAAAATACAGTAGAAATCAAATTATTCGAATCGCTTACAGCTAAAAAACTTTAAGAGGAAGCTGCCCGTTGACATTTGCCATCCCTGGATCCCCAAATTCGGTTGGTTTACATTATTTAATGAATTTAACACCTACGAAAGTTATAAAGTTTTGGTAGGCTATATTCAAATAGGAGTAGACTCTTTATATCATACACAATAGTGTACTGCATAATGTATTTTTAAGTTTTGGAGTAATACTTTTTTTGGTAATTCGATTTCGATAATTTCTGTCACTTATCAGTGTTTTGTGCTGACATTTGTCCTCGGTTGCATAAAAATGATTCACTCTGGACAGCTAGGTCTAATGGCACTACGTACGAAACAGCCCTCTACTATTTGTATAGACCAAATTTTCAGAACTTAGTATGTATTAAATTAAATAAAAATATAAACCAACAGATTTTGGGGTGGTGAATATGCTTCCTCTAGTGAAGACAATCAAATAACTTAAAACTGTGACTCTAATGTTCAGTAAACTTGACTTTTTTTATTTACAGTAATAGTAATAGTTTCTTTATTGCACTAGGCTCCCCTAGCGGAGTTAGGGTCTTCGGGCCCTGTCTTACACTCAACTAGGGGGCTAGTTAATTAGTGTTACAAAGCTATAAATTCAGTTCAGTGCTACTACGTTTAATTAACAAAATATGCATACCGTACCAAAAATAAGTTCCTGTTCATCAAAATTATACCCGTTTTTGAAAAAATGTAATTATTGAAATAAGTTCCGTTTTCAAATGAATTGAATAATTTATTCTGTAAAAACCAATTCCCTTCAGAGATGCATATAAACTATTTAGACCTACATTTCCACGTTAGAAGCGTCATTCCAAGGAGGGTGGCTTAAAAAACAAAAATGCTGAGTAAGCGTCGGAAAGCAAAACAAACACAATGGGAATTTACCAAAATATCTAATTCATGGACAGATTATAGCATAACAAATTTAAAATACCTTACAATAAGGTGAATGAAATAGTCATATACAACTTGAATAAACTAAATTTTCATTATTAGGCTGCTGATATAATGGATTAAATACAATCTTACAATATCTATGGTCAGGTTGCCCTTAATTATTTTTATTCATGAAAATGCAATATTATATTATATTAGCCTATCCAAATCCCCTCAGTACATATTTTTGATTCTTTTATAAAAAGGTTGGGAGTCAATTATCCATTCCACGGACCCAAAATGACGCCCCTGAAGTTGTTGACAACAAGAAAATAATCATATATATCCATGTAGACATCAAAGAAAAGAATCAACCAAACATTTAAATCCTGGAGCTAAACAAAACATCCTACACTTTAGTCTATTCAAAACTATCAAACAAATCTTTGGAACTATCAAACCCATCTGACATCCTTTTATTCCTTTCAGAAGACTGCGCTCTCTTAATTTCAATAATTTCATGTGCAACAGTGACATCATCTCTGTCCGTCTGCGCAGCAGGAGCCTCATCAAACTGCAATTTACGCGTTCGTTCAACTGGTCTTCTGCCACTCCTTATCGCCCTGCTCGTTGTGGGCATCTCAGGGCTGGGCAGCACGACATCGTCATCAATATCACTCGAAATGTCCATCGAGCGAATAACGCGAGGTCTTCTTTTAGTCTGTGTGTCCAAAATGCGGATAGATTTTGCAGCCGATCTCGGAGGCTGCTTTCTAGTCGGCGGGGTCAACTCCACTGTCTTTGTTTCTTTAGCCGTCTGTCTTCTAGTCGTACCCGCTTTAGCAGGAGTGGCTTCAACAGTTTCACTTTGCTTAGTTTTTTTCACTTCCGACGCGAATGCAGCGGCTTTAGCTTTGGCTTCTTTACCTTTCTGTCGTTTAGCCGAACTTGCTTCTGCAGGAGTAGATTCAACCATTTTAGTTTCACTCTCTATCGTTTCTTCGATTTTCAACCCAAGTTGATCAGTCTTAGCTCCCGTTTCTTTAGCTTTCAGTTTTTTACTAGTAATTGCTTTGATGGTTGCATCAACTGATTCCTTTTCACCCACACTACTTTTTGGAATTTTCGATGCTTCTCTAGCTATCTGCCCCCTTTTTAACGGGTTTGTTTTCATAGAAATATTATCTACTATAACAGTCTCTCCTTCCTCTGCTTTGAGGTTTATCGAAGACTCTTGTTTAGCAGGCGTCACATCAACTATACTTTCACCACTTTTTACAGCTATATCGTGTTTCGAAAGACATGCCTCCTTGCCATCATGTTTCTTCACATCACCCATTACAGTATTTTGGTCAGTCGATGTAATAGATTTAGAAGGAGTTGCTCCAATTATTCTAGCTCCTCTCTTACTTGTTTGACTTTTCGAAGCACTGGCTTTAATTGAAGCTCCTTTACTTCCTTTCCCCACTGACGTTGAATTTTCGGTCCCAGGGTCATTGTCCGCAAAAACACGTCGCGCAGGTTTTTTGAATTTTGGCGGACTGCAATCTTGGTCGATGGTCAATGTTTCTCGTTTGGGAGCCGCCACTGAATCTTCTGCTCGTTTTCTACTAGGACACGGAGTCTTTGGCACTGCCTCGACTTCTACAGCTAGCAACTGAACTGTTGATACTGCAAGAAAGAGAAAATAAGCACTTGAAGTTTTATTTAAACACTATAATAATGGTGATGGATGGAATCAGGAGCGAAGAAATTAGAATAGGGGGTTAGTAGTAGGAAAACTGAGAATGGACGGCAGACAAGCGGCAAAGACTTGGTAGGAGAAAGTGGATGGCGCAGAGCAAAGAGGGAGACCAAGAAATCGTTGGAGGGTTCAGATGAAAGAAATAAAAGAAAGAATGTAAGAAAAGATAGAAAAAAAAATGTCTTTATTTTCCATATGGGCGAATTTTTTCGGCCCACTCTTACAAGTAATCCATAATTAGATGCAGGAAAAGAAGAGAGTAGACCTAATCGATTGGGGTACTGGTTCATGTCTTCAGCGTCAACCAATAACGGCTATAAGCGACAATGGACATGATGAGATATGCTTACCATTGACATAATGTAATAGGCGTGAGCCAACTTAAACAATTAAGTGTCGTTAACGTATAGCCAACTGTAATTACTCACCAGCAGTAGGTATTTCCGGCTTTTCTTTCCTCTCCTTCAGCGTCAAATAACAGCATTCCAACTCCAAGTATCTCCACTCTAGCAGAAAACTGTCGTAGCTCAGCCCATACAGTATCCGGTCTACGTTATCCAGCAGTCCCCTCGCACCGGACATTGACTGCGTCACACCCGGAAACATAAGAAACGCGGCATAGTTCATAGCTAATTTGGCGCACAAACTTTGAATATCCCTCGCGTTCTCATTGGCACTGGCACACAGTCCAGCAGCACTCAGCTCCGCCAAAATGGCAGTCTGGACTTTGCTGGGGTCACATTGGCTGAGCAACTGGTTGCAATGTTGGTAAATATCCTGGGCGTCCGCCATTTTCCCGTCCATTGCGAGGGCCTTTGCTTCCAGCATTCCCGAGGTTATGAGGACGAGTTTCAGCAGGCACGACTGGCAGAAGTGGCAGCAACATGCCGCCGAGTGGTCCCAAGTGGGCGGTGAAGTAAACTCTTTGGGCAGCATTTCGGAGAGGGGCGACGTGTCCCTGGCTTGTCGAAACCGGACGGGACTGGGTTTTCGCGCGCGTTTGATACGTGTGTTTGGTTGAGATAGTAGTGCTTTATTCTTTATCTGCACCTGAAACAAAATAAAAAGACCATAAGATAAAATAGTAACTAGTACTATGGTCCATTAAGAGCCACCGCCTTTATCCTAGTTGCGGGCGATAAGGTTCTGAAGGTTCTTAGTAACTTAGTATCTTTCGATATTTAGCCAATGGTTAGCTGGACTTACATTGCCTGCAGTGTTAATAGTTATATTATAAACACAGTATATATTATCAGATTTCCTATTTCGAATATACAGGTAAACGTATTTTTTTTTTTTAAATAGTTCTGTAAAATTTATTGTACTGACTTCGAACGCACACACATCCCATAATTACCTCTTGGCAGGGCTTGTCAAGCAATTTCCGAAGATTATTTAACTTAATCTGCGCCTCCGACAACTTCATATTGGTCAAATCCACTTGAACTAGAACAGCCAGCAGTAGTGAGGTACGTGTCGTCAGCCCCAGATTTTGACACACCTGGTACAGGTATTCGACCAAGGTTCGCACCCACCGGGTCAAGTACAGCGTACCAAACACTTCGACGCACCACAGGCTCATGTCCAGGGTCGTAAGAAGCAGGCTGCACAGCTGGTCGGTCCCGAGAACACCTGAAACACAAGAAGAGAATCTGTTATTTGTGAGTTCCCTATGCCCGTTCTTCTATCAAACCGTTAGAGCTTAACGATAGTTCACTTGACAAAATCTAATGTGTTTTATCATAGTTTATATATACTGTATATTGTATTTTAGGAGGTCTTCTAAGTGGCTGAGCTTCTGAGTAACGCCTTATAGTCTCAGAGGCGAAAATTTGTAATCTGTGCCTCCTCGTGGTGAAGATGGAAGCGCGTAATGGCGACTGAACAGATAAGGGACCGAATTTGAGTCTGGATAAATGAAAAAAACAGTCTTTTCTGTGCAGGGCACTGTTTTGTCCAGGAGTTCGGAAACTGACCATGAAGGAGGAGGAACTCAATGAAGAGATAACGGCATAAGAATACAGAATTACAATTCCCAAGTATATTCATCCTGACTACACTTGTCAATAAATAAATAAATAAATAAATAAATAAATAAATGTATTTCGTTTCTTCAATATTACATATACAATGATATAATGAAGTAGGGGTGGCCCAAAGGATTTCTCCCGTGCTGGGGCCCCCTTAATACTAATAACTAAGCTAAAACTAAACTAAACTAAAACTAAAACTTTATCGATAATAATTAATTTTATGTAGACTCTAAGTAACATCACTAAGTAAGTAAATAAGTAAGATCATATACTAAGATGAAATAATATAAATGTTTATCACTCTGTTGAATCCGGGGTTGTTATGCTAGCGCGCTATTGCTGGAAGATTTGTTAGTTGATTATGGGACAGATGAAAACTAATTTTACTAACGAATTTTTTTTTTGGTCGTAGATCTTCGATAGATTTGAAGAAGAAGAAGAAGAAGAAGAATGAGGTCTTTACAAAACCGTTTTGCCAACATAGAGGACCGTTGTCCAGTGCGCTCCTGATTTGCCTTTGCAGTCAAAACAGTTAAAACCAATAGAATTGAAGTGGCCCCTAAGCAAAAACAAAAACCTACCATTTTTACACTTCTCTAAAGCCGAACTCAAATGAGTGAAACCATTATAGACCGCATACATTACACTCTTCACCTCCAAGACGGCACCAAGTTTCTCATCGGCCAAAACAATTTTTGTTTTCAAGCACATAATTTGCCCTCTGAACTTATGGTACGGCGCATCATTCTTGATTCGACCCATCACATAGTTGCAAGTCAATATGGAGTCAACAGCGGATTGATATTTACCTTAAAATATAAGATTTTATTAATTAAATCGTAGCCTATCAATAACGTATACTACTATTTATGTATTGAATGACTTTTGTAGTAGAAAAAAAGTGATATCCATATTGGCATAAAGTGGCAGTGGTACACCTCTGGTTGGTTTGATCTATACTTCGGGGCTGGTGTGCTGGACCTGATGACGACCACTCGCTAACAATGGGAGCCTAAGTTGGCAGCATTGTATAGCGGGAAGAGGTACTCGGAGGTACCCAAGGGATCCAGAGGACGTATATACATATATATGGTTGGTTGGTGCATTCATGATTTGAAAGTATCTACATAATACCCTCTTCTTATTCATTAGGCCAAGTCTCATATTCCTTTTGTATGGCGGGTAAGGTTAAGTTAGGATTAAGTGTTCTATGGTACCTCAGACTCACCCTGACCCCTGAGTCTCAGGATTCATACGAAACTTTTAGGTTAGCCTAAGTTTTTCTGTAGGCGTGAGTCCCTTTCGAGTATATTCGTGTATGTGTATTTGTTTTGTTTTACACACAATGTTGCTTGATAACTGAAGATATGATAAAAAAATGTTAAGGTTTGCCTCGCTATGGTTCGGGTGATCCTCCCATAGCGGGACAACTCAATAACCAACTCCCATCGTACTTTGTATTGAAATGCAGAGCATTTTCTCTACTACTCATTTATGACTATGACTGATTTTTTTATGAGAAATTTCACTTTGTACAAAAAACACTAGTGGGGTGCGACAACTGTTTGACTGTCTCTTTAAGTAAATAGGTAGGTACCTAACCCGAATGTGTTTCTAAAGTAATACATTTAATTTGCATTTGAACTCTACTTTTATTGAGAGCCCTTTGGAGAGGAGAAGAGACATTCAATCCCTGAATTTTTGGTGGCAATTTCCACGTCTTTCTCGACCACTCAGACTGTCAAAGAAGAAATGAAATGAAAAACGTCTTTATACTAGGCGAGCTTTAGTCCCGAAGGGCTGCTCTACCAGCAAACCTATTTTGGTTTACAAATTATTTTCAAACATTTTACATACTATGTATATTATAACATCTTTTCCTGCAAAAAAAAAGTGAGAAAATAGTAATGTAACAAATCAGGCACTCATTCAGTGACTCTCACACTTCACTCCCCGGCAAGAAGAAGACGTAGGTGCCACCAGAAACAGAAAATAATTTCTTGGCGGAAGTGAATGCCCCACCTCTCCTATATAGAACTTTAGTTTTACCTTCCAACAGGAGAATCTCAATATAGTTAAGCTGAAAAGTCAGTGCAGCTTCAATGGCGTCTTGACTTGGTTTGGCTCCGTTCTGCAAAAAAGGCGCCGCTATAGCGTTGCCTAACTTGCAGATTTCGGACTCGGAGGACGGTTCTGCAATGGCTATGAACTCGGCTAACGCTGTAATTGACGTCAGGTTAAAACAGCATGTTTCATTAATAGTGGTTATAAGAGAATTCTTCTGCAGACCTAGCACGAAACGAAAAGAACAAGTTATCGGGAAAAAAGAGTTAATTATTCTAAAATATGAACTCCAATAAATTTAAATTGGCTTTTTGGAATTGGAAATTTTGAAATTGTTTGTCATCAGATATTATTTGCTGATAATCTAATTAGACCATATAATACTCTAGACGCGGCATGCTAGATGCAATGCATGAAAAAGTTGGGGGACCAGCATAATGCTTACCTTTTACCACCAGGTTACGTCTTGTTGGCATGGCAACAAAAATAACACAAATAAAGTATTATAGGGCTATTTGAACCTCATGGTTCAGCAGCCTGCAGCCTGATCGAGGCGATTATAATACCGGGGTTAAATAAATACCCTAGGATAATAACTGTAAACAAACAAATTTGGAATAGCACTTTCCATTATAAAATTATCTTGTTTACATTTTCAATACCAGGATTAAATAATTCCGGTATTTATTTAATCCTGGTATTAAAAATGTAAACAAGATAATTTTATAATGGAAAGTGCTATTCAAAATTTGTTTGTTTAGTTATAATCCTAGGGTATTTATTTAACCCCGGTATTATAATCGCCTCGATCAGGCTGCTGCAGTGTTTCAATTTCAAGTTTTCTGATTATTTCACGTTTTTAATTAATTATGGTTTAGGGCTTTAAAATGAATAATTGTTATTGGACTCAGCCTATCATTTGGGTGTTGAACTAAAACTTAAAAAATTGTTTTTGGCGGGAATGAATGTTCTACCCAAGCCAACCAATAAACATTCAGAGCGCGGACGCTCCATAAGTTAATCGTGGGCGCTATAATTGGGAGTTACCAACCCAATCACACCAGGTAATTTTATTGGAAAGTTGTCCATTACGTGCAGGCGTGAAGCAGACACGTTCAGGTCTCAGTCAACAAAGAACAAATGGTCCAACTCGAAAACCATCAGCACCGCGTCCAACTTACCTCGCAGTTGCCCAATTTCGTCCATTTTTCCAACCGAAATCTTGTAATAGATAATCCATACACGAGCACTAATCAAAGTTGCATCATATACACGGGCAATATTAGCAAGTAATCGGATAAACTCGAGTCTAAAGTTGGCTTCAGATGGCGACATGTTCTGGTCCCATAGTTGTGGCAACTCTTGCCAGATATCGGCTATTTCACCCAGACTCAACACTATTTCTTCTTCATGGTCTAGAGTTAGTGCCCCACAGGCAGGTGCGACATCACAAGTAACGTTCATATCTACGTCTCCACCAAATTTGGCATTTTCTTCGGCTTCTTCTTTGAGTTGACCAAGAACAGCGTGCTGCGCCGAGGTATCCGTGGTGAAATCTCGTTGGCGCATTTTACAGAGTATTAAACAGAATTTGAGAATGCCGCGGTAGTAGCAGGAGCATGCGGCATCTTCGGACTTATTCTGAAAATCCAAAGTAGAATGTTATTATTAAGAGCTTCATATGAACCACCTAGTTGCAATCCCCAGTCTATGCCAATCACCATTGGATTTTCTACATTATTGGATTTATATGTAGTGTTGTATGTCTGTAGCCTGACGATAGACCAGTGTCAAAAATTTAATATTTTTTTAGTAATACTGGACAAAGTTATTTATTTTTATTTTACTATGACGAAGTATTACATAGTGAATGTGGAAGATATAACAGAAATCATTGGTTTGTCGCCCCTATATGTTGGCCAGAATCGTATCTGTACTTGGTTAAGTTATGTGTTGGGGCCCCAACAATAATTTGGCGTATTCTCTCCCCCCCCCCCCCCTCTGGGTAGAGAGGGAAAGGTCTTGGGTCATATGCGGGTAATGTAGGTGGCCGGGCCCTTGCTCCGCCCCTGAGGCGCAACCCTTGGAGCCCGGTTTTGTTCCCCGTACCTGCGGACCCTCAGTACTCTCAGCAGTATAGTACCAATTTTCGACTGTACCAGTCTAGTACCAGTCGTTGTTTAGCTCGGTCTGCGTATTGTTTGTCTTTTTATGTGTATTCGTATTCGAGTATAGTTCTCGCTTTCGGTCCGCGGTGGCCAATACACCTTCCACCTTTCGACTGTTTCATTGCATTTATGGTAAGCTTGTCTCAGCTTGTAGCCGGAGTAGGTTGACATCGAGGACGTATACCAGTTTGCCAATGGCCAAAAATTCATACGGAAACAATACAAAGAACCGGTCCGAGTTTACTCGAACATGCTTTCCAATTTATCAACATTAGTAGATAGAGAAAATGAGTAGTTCCATGGTAAATAATTTTCCTATGGTTAAATTTCGGATATCTCAGGGGGGGGGGGGGGTTGTCCACCTAACGTCACTGGAGGGGAGATAAATTCTAGACAGGTCAGACCAACATATTACCACACAGCAATAATGGTAGGACACGCAATGCATTTGAGCGCGAATTATCTATCATTTTTCAAAAAATAATATTTTGCACAAAACCAAATAGTTTTTTGGGAAAGCAGTTTCGTTACTCAATTTAACACCTAAAACATGCCAGAAGGTAGAAATCATCGATAGAAAGGTTCCACAGAAAAAATATTTTTTAGTCATTTTTCATTAAAATTTAGTTACTTTTATTTTTTTACCCCCGGAAGTAAACTATCAAGGGGCAAGCGACCCCCCCGCATTTTGTCAACATTAAAGATGACTACAATATATGTGAAAGAAATCGTTGGAGCCGTTTTTGAGAAATATTTTTTTTAGATTTTTTTGATAATAAACACCCCCCCCCCCAAAATTGAGTTAGCCCAAAATAAAAAAAAATGCTTCGAGGCATGATTTTTGTGAACCTAAATGCTAAATTTCATCAAAATCGACCGAGTAGTTTGCCCGCAAATCGATGAACAGACAGACAGACAGAGATTTCGTAAAAACCACTTTTTTGGGTTCCTGGGACCTCAAAACGTGTAAATCCGTTGAAATCTCGGAATCGAAAATTTCGACCGTCACAAAGCTTTCCTTATACTACGTATAAATTGGAAAGCAATAATGTCCGAAATCCATGGGGTCGTTGGCAATGGACAACAGGGGACCAATGAGCCACTATAAGTAGGCCTAGTATCATAAACAGTTCTTCCGATATTATTATTATATGTCGGCCGTTGGCAAATCGACACAAGTCTTCGATGTCAACATAAACAATTTGCAGGTGATAATTGGAGAGCCAGACTAGCCGGATGACCATCCACATCTCAGTCAATCAACGACTCCGTAGTTGTGACACAGCTTAAGCAGGTGGTTCTAGCCATAAGTCACATAAATTCAAAATCAAGCTATTAAGAAGGCCTCCCAACTCGGACAATCAACGATTCCTGTAGTAGTGACCGAGGTAATGCGCAGAACTTCCTGCATCTGCGATTCTGTTGTTAGCCCTGCCTGATGAATAATGTAATATTTATTATTAATGTAATATTATTGTGATAGTCATTATTTTTTTTGTACTTCAATTTTTGACGGTGTGAGTCCAGCTATGCCCTGGCACTTAAACTGAATATGTGATTATACTGATTATTGTTTCTTTGTTTTTCATTTTCCGATCTTTTATTTATATTCATATTGCAACCCTACAACTTTGACTTCATTTGACCACCTTGGGCTTACACACTTACTTATACATCGTATTATTTTCTTTTTATCCCATAGTACCTAAATACAGTCTACCCTATTTCTATTACGCCCTTCATCTAACTCATTTAACTGATGTCGTTGCTGCTGGTCATCGGCCCTTTTGCAGCAGCACAACATATACACAGTATGCACCTATTTACAGTTACGTTCGATCTATCATTCACTTCCTGCCACCTACGGAAATTACGTCTAAAATGCATCACTAGATGTCAATTTGATTTTCCGGAATCAAAACACTGATATCGCCTTGAAGGTTCATGAAAGCATCATTTCAAGTTATAGGCTATGCGAAAACCTGTGTTTAAGAGCAGGAAAACTCCAGGAAAATAATAAATCATGCCTATATAAATATAAAACTTTTTGATTTCCCCGCGTACAATTTGTTGGGAGTAGTTAATAGTTAACAACATAAGAAAAATTCATAAACTTACCTTTAATGAAGACAAAGATGAAAGGACCTTTTTACAGTAGGAAGCGTATTTGTCGACGACTGGACTGGACGCGGCCCGAACATGGTAAAATATGACGCTGCTAAGCCCCACCGCGTATTCGATTACGGACAAACTTAGCATTCGTAACCGGGCCCACACACTTAGCATTACATCTTCCAGCTCATCACTGCAACCGAATTCATTGTAAATCAAATAATTTAGTAAAAGTAAAAATTGCCTGGGAGCAACATTACACTAAGATGGCGGCTACGAAGATGATGTCAGAGCGCGGATAACCTCTGGCTGGGCCTGGCCTGAAGGACCTGGCCTGAAGGACAGGAGGAAGCCGAAAAAACTGAAAGGTCGCATCTATAAACAAGTAGTGTGGCCGGGTATGACGTACGGGACGTAGTGCTGGCCACCGAGGAAGGACGAAGAGCGACTGCTGCATGTGGCGGAGATGCTAATGTTATGCTACTTCCTCGGGTCGGGTAAAAGCTAACGGATAGGAGGAGAAACGAACATACGAAGGTGCAGGTAGCCCCTATCACCGAAAAAGTCAGGGAATGGAGGTTAGCAAGGTGGGGCCACACGAAGAGGAGAGAATATGGACATCTGCTTTAAACGTGTGAGTGGAGGGCGCCAGACAACTAGGGCGACCAAGGATGTCCCTAGAGACAAAAGCGACCTCTAGATCATCCCTGTAATAAAACCGGACTCTAATACTGTAATAAAACCGGCTCTAATAGCTACTTTGAAAAAAAGTAGCTGAGCTTCTGAGTAATGTCATATGTTCTTAGAGGCAAAGACGCGAAAACCCCTAACCTGCACCTCCTCGTGGTGAAGACGGACGAGCGAAATGGCGACTGAGCAGGTAGGGAAAGAGTTTGAGCCGGGATAAGCGAATAACACAGACTTTTCTGTGCAGGACACTCTTTTGTCCTGGGGTTGGGAAATCGGCCCCGAAGGCAGAGGAACTCAATGAGGAGAAAAGGCGTAAGGATGCAGAAGGCAACGGGAAATCAATGCATTACCATTCCGTAGCATAATCATCATGACTACAATTGCCAATCTTGAAGAATAGCTGAAAAATTAGCAATATTTCCACTTAAATTTAAACATAATTAAATTGCAGCATGTCACGTGGGATGAGGTTTTGAATATTGTATGTAAATACTATGTAACAACATCAGTGCCAAAACGCTCATACCCACCTTGCCACCTCGCGGTAGCCTCGTATTTCAGAGAGAAGCAGGGTTTTGCTATCGACTCTGGACAAATCTAGCTGACATAAAGTCTTCAGTTCATTTTCTTCCTCCTTCAAAAAGTCCATGAAGCTCAATGACTAAAAATATACATAAATTAATTAGCGACGTCAAAAAACGCAAAACACATGGCTTGGTGCGAAGTAGTGCCATGTCCCTCTAGAACAATCTTCCTTCGCAACCATAAAGCACTAGAGAATTCAATTTACTACGGTTTCAGTGCGGGGATTTTTCTTTACCCGGTTGGATTTGGTAGCCCCCGGACGTGTCAGACGCTGAGAAATTTGTCATTGAAGCAAATGGGTAGCTTAAAAGATTTTTGAGGCTGGCGTGAAGCCGACCACCGTCTTGGTACAAAAAAGGCGTAATGGGGGTATTCCGATTTTCTCTTAAGATGGCGCAGTCAGCTCAGTAGGACTTATGACCGCTCTGACAGAGTCATGCCAAGTCACTTGATCTTTAGCTGCAGTTAGCCAGGCTGCTACAGATCCTACTGAAAAAGTCTCCCCATCGTCACCCACCCTCTACATTACCTTGTACTGATTTTCTTTAAGTAGTTTAGCCCTGCACCAGTCAGTCATGGCCACATCACCGGCGGAAGGGCATACAAGCACTTGCACAGCTCTCAACAACATCACCTCCTTCCAGTCGTCCATCTTCAAACAAGCGTAACTCCACCGGTAAAATATTAGCTAAAATCATAATTAATAATTGTTTAAAATGAAGCTCCACTCAGAATAGAATTGATTTTTTTTATTATCACACATTCGCCTTTATGTGTTTATATACAACCATCACTCCGACCATTACAAAGCTTTCCTTATACAACGTGTAAATAGGAAAGCAATAATTAATTTTAACCATATCAACCCCAAAACCTCTTAATTAATTACCTTACATCAATGTTGGGTGGATGCTGCGCGTACACAGAGCAAGACAGGAAACTGATGGACGGGCGAAGTTGAGTGTGAACCTGAGGCATCCTATTTTTTTTACAAATAAAAATTGATAAACCACTCGTTAAAATGATTGGTAGGCATATTGCTAATCTATTATTTTGGAATATTTATTAGGGTGGTTCCCACCAACTTCCGAAAAAAATTGACTTCGGTAAATGTAACAGCTTGGTTATAAGGCGGCTATTCCACATGTCAATAATCCGTCATTTGTGCTTTAATAATTGATGAGATTTTTTTTACCCTACATAAAAACAAAAATCTCATCAATTATTGATGCACAAAGAACGGAATATTGACAAGTGGAATAGCCGCCTAACGACAGTATACAAAATTTTGCCGTCTTGAAAGTTTTTGCCATTTGTCATTAACCGCCTTTTCAAAGTTGGTGGGAGCCACTATTAGTCTTATAAGGAGCACTTACTTCTAGCCTGTCTTCGGCAATCGGGAGCTTTCTCTTGGAAGTAGCCAAGCGCGGTGCTACGGTACGGCAAATTCTGACTAGATAACACCATTCCGGATCAACTTTACAAAGTGTGAAAACATCTTCTATACTGTTGCAAACAGTTGATACTGAAAAAAGAGTACCATCACTCAATAAGCTGCCATCAAGACGTAGTCCTACTTTTTAGTCACACTTAAAAAGCAGGATACATGCATTAGAAATTAAATTATCAAGAACATGGGTGCAGAAAATAATATTATATATGAAGTGATATGAGGGAATTCATCTCGCAGAGCACCACGACTAGCTCAACACACCCCTCAGTCTGTTCCTTGAGAATGCTACGACATATAAGGGCGGCCATATTGAACTCTCTGCCTTAACTTCAACGTACCGAAATTATTCCAGTGGTAAACTTCCATCTCGCCACCTTCAATGTTGAGGTCCCAGAAGTGGGGAAACATCTCGCAGAGCACCATGACTAGCTCAACACACCCCTCGGTCTGTTCCTTCAGCATGCTACGACACATCAGGGCGGCCACCTTGAAAGCTCTGACTAGCGCCACGTCCACACACATCACAATCGTCGCCCCGTTACGTATACAGCTCGATCTGAAGAATTCCGATACATTAACCAATCGTTCCTAAAAGCCTGCGTATGACGTGTTTTATTATACCGATGGGAAACCTGGACTATATCAGATAAGGAACTGAAGAAGCTAGGAGCGAAGAAGGACGCTTCGGATCAGCTGGAGGGGCCACGTTATCAATGAAGTGCTAGAGGTTATTGAAGAAGAGAGGGAGAAGAGCGAAATGGGTATGGCATTTGTTAAGACACTAAAATCTGGTACACACCAACATTGAGGGCACAGTGGAAGGAACCAATAGAAGAGGGCGGCCGAGGAAGGAATTCATGGATCAACTGAAGCAGCTTAAACGTACCAATTACTGAAGAGGAAGGCGCAGGCCTGATAGAACTGGAAGATATTTAGGGTGTACTGCCAACCAATCGTTGAGATTGTGACCTCAGAAGAACCAATCGTTCTTGTAGCTACAGACTGTTCAATAACCATGTTAATATAATATTGACCCCTGAGTCGAGTGAGATGGGACAGGCTGGTTCAAGCCTATGGATGACCTTCTAAACCGAACCTTTCTCGTCAGACCACCTTTTAACAAATACCTCCGACCAGGGTTTCGTGCCAGACTTGTAAGGGACATGTCTGAACATGAATGCATCTTGGCACATTGGCGCGGAGTGTAAATTAAAATAAAAGGCGATTTTAATGTGTATATTTTCTTCTTCAACAATAAATATATTTTATTTGATTCTATGAGTAGAAGTGGAAAAATCAACTTACCTAATATTTTCCGATTCTTTATGAATAAAATCCAAAAATTGCCTACACAATTCTCTAGCAATATCAACACTAGAACATCTCCAAAACTTGCAACTATAGAAAAATAACAATATTAACGTACATCTCGCTTTCTCATCTTTGGCGCTAAAAATAATTTTCTTTGTAGCATTAATACAAGCTTGTGCCAATTTCATATCTTCAATATTATCAGTTGTAAAAAATTCTGCAACCACAGTCCATTCTTTTGCAAACCTTTCCATGTCCATCAACGGGAGTAGCGCTGTAAGCTCATTTGTTGCATTCTCTGGTGAGTCCAGGTCTGCTGAAGTCAGTGTGCAATACAGTCTTGCTGTTAAATAGTCTGTGACAGAACCGGTTTTGCAACCT
This sequence comes from Psococerastis gibbosa, assembly GCA_963971405.1. NCBI lineage: Eukaryota > Metazoa > Arthropoda > Insecta > Psocodea > Psocidae > Psococerastis > Psococerastis gibbosa. The sequence continues at coordinate 45,054,936 of OZ020484.1, forward strand.
AAAATCTTGGCAATACTGCAAAATTTTCTAACTATGCCGGCAAATTTATCGGCGTGTCCTTTAATTAAAGACAACGAATATGACACGATTGACGGTGCATTTTTGGCAATTTTTTCATCCGTGGTTTTTATTAGTTGCAGAACTGTAAGACAGGAGTCAAGTAGTTGCAATGCTTTCAGGGGGTCGATAACTTTGATATTGGATATAAGACGATGTAAGCAACTACAACAGCCATAAAGGCTAGAGCGCACGCTTGCCATGGTTTTAGACGCTTCTTCTAATTCATCCTTTTTCTTTTGAAGAATAGCTGAAATTTCCATGGCTTTATCTGGCGATTTCTGAAATAAAAATAAATGTTACAAACATTATTATTATTAACTATTGTACTGTGTATGCCTAGCCGGCCGCCTTACGAAGTTGAATCCAGCGGACCAGAGCAGGTTCAAAGATGCAGATAACTTGGTAGTGTACACAGTGCCGGTAGGGAAACATGGTAGGACTTGTCCTGGTCACCTCCGAACTAATCGTGTGACTTCACTGTGTTTCCCAAGTGGTTCGGAATCCACTATAATTAGGAGGACCCCTGTCCTATGGGCCCACACCGTGGCCTGGAACTGTGCCCAACCATACTACTACTACTACTACTACTGTGTATGCCTATACTATCACTATACTGGCCGGTGTGACACCAGATGGCGGTAACACCAAGAGTGGGCGTTGGATAAAGTAAGTGTAAGCCTATTATTTTTGTAGATGTACTAGTAGCCCCGTTCTAACATTCGCCGAATTTTACAGCGCCTATGCGGACGAAGGATAAGTTTAAGAACGATTTCATTAAATGTGAGCCATTTAAATATAACATGAGTGTTTTTGGTGAATTTCTGGGGTTTTAAGGGAAGTGTAGATATCTCATGACGTGTAGTTTGTTACCAGCAGCGGCCATTGCGGAGTAATATATGTGGGATTGCAGTAGCGATGTTTATCGCCATGTTTAGTCAACCTTTACTGCTCATTTAATAATATAAAAAAGTTACGGAACCAAAAAAGATCTTTTTCGCCAAAACTATAACATTTTTGGAAAAAATCCAAGAATCCGAATATTTGATCATCCAAATTTGGAGTTCTGCCGTACTCCGATTACCTACCCGTTCAAAGTAGAAAATAAAAATTGCATGTAGGCATCCCGCGAATCTTGACATATCTGTAAGATGCCTCAAGTATCCTGCAGAGTAGCACAAAGACACAACATCATTAACTATCTTCTCTTCTGCGTCCCCGTATTTCTTGGCCTGGCAGAATGAGTGCAGCGCATACTGCAAGTGGCTCGCATATTTGAATTCCTTCCCTGCCAACGACGCAGCAATGGCTTCCACATCGACAGCGTCCACATCAGCTTTTGTTAAGGCATCCAAAAGAGAAATCTGAGCCATGGTGAAGCAAATCTGAAACAATACAAAAACATTTTAGTGGTTTATCTCCAGTGCATACGCCTTTGATAAGTTACATCATGACTCTATCAGTCCACCTCCCTGCTTCATGTTATGTCTGATTGCATTTAATGGCCCCGACTTAGAATTTCTTTGGGGGTGATCGGATATTAAAGTAATTTAGCTCAGGGGTCTGTCTTTATATCGTAGTCTGAGCCTGTTACTTTTTGCTTGTTAAACAAATCATTTTCCATATTGGCATGAGTTGTAGCGTAGCCTAAGTCGGATAGATAGTCCCAAACACACGAAAAAAGACATGTTAAAATATTTTACATATGCAATGTTTTTTTTCATATTTCGCATAACTTAACTTTTGGGGAAACATACGATGATACAGTATCAACTCTGCTGTCAGCTTTTTCTTGATAGTTGGGTTGGGGGGGGGGGGGGGGGGAGCCATGAGCCTCTGATAACCATGGTCTCCTTTGCCCAGCTGTTTATCTTATCTTATCAAAATCTTAGTTCATTAACTAAGCATTAGATATTTAGATACTAATGTTTAGAATTTATTGCACTATATTTCATTCGCCAAAAAGATGCATTCATTTCTTTATAGGCTTATAACAACAACTATTCTACGTCTTTCTATTCAAAATCTTGGTCTTGAAAGTCTGGACACTGGTGAAAATGTCACTGCGACTGTCAACACATAGGAATTATTTTAATTAAGCGCTTATTCCACATACGTCAATAGTCAATAGTAAACGTGGTATTGACTATTGACGTAGGTGGAATATGCGCCTAATAAATATTACTCGAATACAAACAATTCAATAATTACTTCCGCGTAACCTCTTTCCTCGTCAGGCTCCCCTGCATGCATGTGTTGAGTTACGACAAGTGACGATGGAATGGTTTGTAGAAACCTCCACAAGCACAAGCAAACTAAGAACATCTATCTCAAATCTCAATGCGCGCATCTACTAGACTGCAACTTGTATTTTATTTTGTATATTGAAATATTGAAATAACGAACTTACCTTGTATTTTACAAATTGGCTAGTTTTCAAAGTTGATTTCCAGAATAACAAATCAGTGCAGCATAATACTACTGAATTATAATTTTTATTAAGCTAAATGAAATAATAAATTATGGCGCTTTTTTCATTTTCTTCACTGTTGAAAACAACAATGTTGACAACAAAACAGAAATGAAAGCCAGCCATGTGAGAACAAGAATGCCAACTTTAACAATGGCAAAAATGGCGGAAAAACCTTCAAAAGATGTATAATGTTTTTATTTATATTTATTATTTAAATTTAACTTATTTATAATTAAATTATTTAATTTATAACCAAATAAAATTTGATTATTTAGTAAATTACTTCTTATGAAGCCATTTAGTTGGTATCAAGACATGAAACCCTTGAAACTAATTAGGTACCTATAGGTACATATTAAATAAAACGGATTCTCGAGGATTTAAACATTAATATATTTGACAGTTGTCAGGGCAGAGAGCCGACCAGGCGACCACACCATAGACAAAATACTAATACAGTAAACAAAAACATTATGAAAACACTGCTGCCACTACAAATTATGGCGCGTAGTTCAGTTTGGATTAGTTAATTCAATACTTCCCCTTAAGCCAAACTGAATGCTTCCCCTTAATATAAACTGAATGCTTCCTCTTAAGCTAAACTGAATGCTTCCCCTTAAGCTAAACTCATCATATTTAAAAACTTGCACATATCCTTAAATTTTATTTTAGGCAGCGGTTTTGTTAAAATGTCAGCTTTTTGTAAATTGCTCGGAACAAAGTCAATAGAAATGATTCCCTCATCCCTAAGTTGTCTTATTAGATGATAACGCACATCAATATGCTTGGTGCGTCTATGATGAACAGGATTTTGTATAAGACTCACGGCACTTAAATTGTCCACGTGTAAAATCACTGTTTGTACTTCCTCCATCAAATCAGTCAGCAATTGTCTCAACCACACAGCTTCTTGGGCTGCACAGGACGCGGCTATATACTCTGCTTCTGTAGTAGAAAGTGCCACAATTTGCTGACGTCTACTTGCCCATGTGATAGCGCCGCCGGCTAAGAAGAACACATATCCAGTTGTAGACCGTCTCGTATTTGTATCAGTGGCGAAGTCCGCATCAGAATATCCTGTAAGATTTTGATATCTAGTTGATTCTTCAGGAAGTTCAGTACTTTTCTGACACATTCACTGCGCTGACTCAGCAGAAGTCCATCATCCACATATAAAGCCATCAGGATCAATTCTCCGTCAATTACTCCTGTATAAACACAGTTGTCTGCTTGGCTTCGCTTCAAGTTCATGCTCTTAAGTATAGCATCAATTTTCTCGTTCCAACATCTTCCTGCTTGCTTTAATCCATACAGTGCTTTATTAAGCTTGCACACTTTTCCTTCCGCAATATCTAGCCCTGGCGGGGGTTGAAGATATACTTCTTCTTTTAAGTCACCATTCAAAAATGCAGTTTTTACGTCAAATTGTTGAATATGCATTTTATACTTAGCAGCAAGTGCCAGTAGTACTCTAATTGAATCAAACCTTACGGTTGGTGCGTAAGTTTCGTTGTAGTCTTGCTGTGAGTAACCTTTTGCTACAACTCGGGCTTTGAATTTTAATTTCTGTTCATCTTCTTCTTTTATACTAAAAACCCATTTACTTCCAACTACACTTTTACCACTTGGTAGTTCACAAATGTTCCATGTCTTATTTTTCTTTAATGAATTCAATTCATCTTCCATTGCATCTAACCATTGTTTAGATTCATTTGATTTCAATGCTTCATCGAATGTTTTTGGTTCACTTACAAAATTCAATTCATATCGTTTAGGTTTCTTAATATTACCTCTTTCTCTTAATGAATAATTCGAGGCTTCTGGTTCACTTTCGTTGTTCTCTTGCCCTGTTATTTCATTATTGCACAACAGCAGTTTTGAAATGTTACTTCCTTCGAATGATTTTTCTTGTAGATTATTAAAAATCACATCACGTGATATTACAACTTTCATAGTTACACCGTTAAACAATCTGTAATTGTTGGTCCTCTCGTCATAACCAACCAATATCATTTTTGTACTTTTTGGATCAAGTTTTGTTCTTTTCTCATTTGGTATGTGCACATAAGCATTAGTTCCAAATGCTCTGACATGGTCCAGCTTAGGAGTTTGACCAGTCCATTCTTCATATGGAGTAGTTTCAACTTGAGAGTTAGGTGTACGATTTAACACGTACACTGCAAAATTACATGCTTCTGCCCATAAATATTTAGGTAAGTTCTTTGCCAATAGCATGGCACGGGCTGACTCCATAATTGTACGAAATTCCCTTTCGCTACGCCCATTCTGTTCAGGGGTGTATGTGGCGGTTAATTCTCTTTCTGCGCCTATTTCATTTAAAAACGTGGTCACTTGCTTTGAGCATATTTCACTTCCATTATCACTATGCAAAAGTTTTATATTAAATCCAAACTTATTCTTCACTCTTTGATTGTATATTTTCAAGCAATCAATAAAACTTGATTTCGTGTTCACAAAGAATAGTGTTCTAAATGCGGTGGCTCCATCTTTAAATAGTATGGCATACCTTGCGTTGCCCACAGAATTCTCGGACATTGGACCACAAATGTCAGTATATATCAGTTCACCTGGCATCATCTTCTTCCTTTCCGACTTATTAAATTGTCGTCTATGCTGCTTTGCCATCGTACAGGCTTCACAAAAGAAATCATCTACATTTGAAAATGTAATTCCCTCAACAAGTCCATTTTTAACCATTTTCTTCAAAAATTCTTTGTTTATATGGCCAAGACGTTCATGCCATATTTGCAGTGGTTTCTTAACCTCTGAATTACACGCTTCAATACTTTTATTCACTGTAAACAGCATTGTGTATAAATTATTATTTCCTTTTATGCCAGTCGCAACAATTCTGTTTCCTTTCTTAATAACAACAGATTCACCGTATTTTATTATTGACATACCTTTGCCGGTAACTTCACCTTCAGAGAACAAATTCCTCCTTATTTTTGGCACATATAGTACATTATTTAATGTGGCTTTTTCCCATTGTCCATTGACCAGCTTTAAAATATTTATCATGCCAATTCCTTCCACTTCTAACTCTTCATTATTGCCAACAGTCACATAGGTTTCACCATCAGTTTTTGTTAACTTCGAAAAATAATCCCGTCTGTAAGTCATGTGCTTTCCCGCACCACTATCCATAATCCATGTGTTTAGTTCATTATCAACTTTGCCAGTTTCAGAAATAAAAGCATCTCCATTATTACTTGACCTTGACTGTTCATTGTTGTTGTCAAAATTATTCTGCCGCCTTCCATGCCCATAATTTCCATTACCTCCACGACCATTATTTCCATTTCCTCCGCGGCTATAATTTCCATTTCCTCCGCGGCTATAATTTCCATTTCCTCCGCGACTATAATTTCCATTTCTTCCGCGGCCATAATTTCCGTTGCCTCTGTTATTTTGGCCTTTTTGGTCACAGTATTTAGCGTAATGGCCCTTTTGGGAACATTTGTAGCAAATAGCATTCACAGCTGACATAAAAGCAGCCTGAGGGGCCTCGGTTGTGTTGCCTTCCTTTTGCTTAATAATATTCTCCTCATCTAACAATCTCGAGACCAAATTGTCTATAGTTTGCTTGGTAGTTTCGACTGAAAACCACGCCTGTCGCATGTTTGCGTATTCTGGTGGTAGAGTACCCAATATTTTGGTCATAATTGCGGCATCGCTAAGGTTCTCACCTGCATTTTTTATTTTTCGGGCAATGCCTTGTACTCGAGCAATGTATTCAGCAATTGATTCATTACTGTTCTTTGTGCAGCGATGAAATTCTTCGAAGACTATCATTTTGTTTATCTCACTCTTCTGCCCATATATCGAATCCAGCTTTGATATTATTTCATACGATGTATTGCAACCCTCAATCATAGAAATGACACTTACATCTAGTGTTGCGACTATTAGAAATTTTGCGTAACCGTCGCTGGTTATCCACTTCTCTAACTTCGTTTTATCTCCAGTTGGTGCCTTTTCATTTCCATTGGCAATGTTTTCAACACCTTTTGCTTGAAGAGCACAATTAACCATGAATTTCCACTGGGGAAAATTTTCACCACGGAATTTATTAATCTGCGAGGCAAGATCCGCCATTTTGTCTTAGCGTTTAGTGCTTCCCACACTTTCCTTTATTCACTATTACAAATAAACCTCGAAATGAAATCTCTTCAATATTATTATAAATACTTCCCGTATTTGCAGTTGCCTGGGCCCATAACCTATTAAATAAAACGGATTCTCGAGGATTTAAACATTAATATATTTGACAGTTGTCAGGGCAGAGAGCCGACCAGGCGACCACACCATAGACAAAATACTAATACAGTAAACAAAAACATTATGAAAACACTGCTGCCACTACAAATTATGGCGCGTAGTTCAGTTTGGATTAGTTAATTCAATAGTACACTATTATAGGTAGCCTAGTATAATTTATCTTATTGACAATACAAAGATCAAGAAGGTACTTTAAGCAGTAATGTGCTTAATGTTATATTATTAGAATTTAGAAGGGCAATAGTATTTATCTCATATTATTATAATATTATATTATTATGTTAACAATAATGATGAATCTTTCTTTACTAGTCAATCAATCAACCTTTGTCCATGTAGCCCACCAAGGTGGGATAGACGGCGTTCATATAGAATATGTGTTGCTTTCAGAATGCTACGTCATACAGTACACAATTCCCTATATTCGTAGATGTAAGTGACAAACATGTAGTAAAAAAATTAAAGAATTATTTCCTATGCCTTAATTCCAATGGTCTAGTCTGACACTGTCGTATACTGTACTATATAGATATGTATATACCATTCCACTATAGCGCAGCCTGAATGGACAAAAATATGTTTGGGGGGGGGGGGAGTGGGGACAGATTGTATCAGCTCTAGATATCTAATTTCTTGCCACGGGCAGGGGCCCGAGATGACGCTGAATTCCACCAACAAAACTATTATCGCTCATATCTGTTAGAACTGGAAAATTAAGTTCAATTACAACAGCTCACATTATTTAATATCACCTTAAATTTTCCCATTTCGAGAGAAGGGGGAGGGGGGGTAAGACAAGTTCTCCGTACTTGCCTAGCACCGTATTTCCTTATATAGCTATTGTTTTTAGCCTAAATTATCATACTCTGACGCACATATTTTAATCAATCAATCAATTTTAATATCCCAATACAGTAATACAGTTACAAATTTAGACATTTCCCTATGGACTAGGCCCGTTTTAGGGTGGATATATATTTTCTACAGTATTAATACCTATTGGATCATCATAAAACAACAAGTGCCAATGTTTCTCTATGACTCATCCTTCTTTTTAAATATTTTCTACAACCTACACAGCATTGAGCATGTGTCACAGTCTTTATATTTTTTATAGCAGCGTAGTAGTAACCTACTAGCTGGGTCCCTGACCCAGCCTCTTAAAGATTTTATAGGAGCGGCGTTTAGCGATTGGAGCGGACTGGTACAACACATGGAGAGCCGAGCCGTCCGCGAAACGAACGCCCGCGCATCACATCCCACACGTTCGACCCGTTCAAATAATGTTTTCAGTTGGCGCGCCGCGGCGCCCGGCACGGGTCCCCCAATTTCCTATTCGCTTCCCCACCACTTTCGACTATTCGCTTCTGTTTTTATTGAACTTTTTTTTGTTTATTTACACACACGAACTTTATTGGAAATTGTATGTGTTTTGTGTGATTGTACGTGAATTGTTTTAAGCTGAGTTTGTTGCTGACTATAGTTATTGTAAGTTGTCTTTTATAATTATTTATAGCTTTTTATTTTAGTGTCATATTTGGGATTTCTTATAGACTATTGTAACTGCAACGTATAAAGTAGCCTAGGTCCAACGTGGCAGCCTGCCCTATTTATATTTGCGTAATGTAATCATGTAGGCTGTGATTATGAATGTGGTATGGGTAGATTGAAATGACTGATGGTTAGTGATGAGCTTCATTGCTTATAAAGTAAGTTAATGAAGAGATGCAAGAATGTAGCTGTGTACAACAGTACCGTATAAGAAATTTTTGTCATAAGATACCGGTAGGTACTTGTACAACATGTCTGCTGTAGGTACTGCCCATAGAAATGGAAACTAGGAACAGGGTAACTTGGTTTGGCGCCTATTCCACCGACGTCAATAGTCAAAATAATGCTGATATTGACGTGGTAGCAGACATTTTTACATTGGCCTTAATGTCTGCTACCACCTCAATATCAGCATTATTTTGACTGTTGACGTCGGTGGAATAAGCGCCTTATACATTTTCTTCTTAGTGTTATTGTTCAAGAGGAAATAGAAAATAAAAAAGACAAAAATAAAAATATATTGAAGATCAAGACGTCCAATTCCGATCAATCGCTAGATTTCAGAATTGAGTGCAGAATCGAAAGGATGGAGTCGATACGAGAATCAAATCGGATTAAAAGACTTGATTGTGCTCGGAATCAATGCCCATAGCTCTTATTGTGGAGTAGTATTTGTAGTAGTAGTCGGGACCCAGGCCGCAATTTGGGCCCATAGGTCCCCCTTATTCTGGAGTAAGATCAGATTACTCGATTCTGGAATCGACTCGAATAGAATCAGATATCCCTCATTGGCAATAAGTATTTCCATTGATGCTTCTTATAACTTCTTGTATGACTTAGCCCCCCCCCCTCTCCCAAATTTAGTAAATCTGTTGTACCCTAAGTTAATTTACTTCGCTCTAATTTAATCGATACTGTTATGTAATTTTTTATTTTTTTATTTTGACCCATATACTGATATACCTCCCCCCAAAAAATGGGCTGGATCCGTCCCTGCCACAGAGAAAGAATACATTATCTAGGTTTAGTAGGTATTTAGTCTGTGATCATACCAAACTGAAATTTTAATATTTGTAATGATTGATCCGGCACTCATTTTTCATAATTTTTCCCTTGGGTACTGTAAAAAAAGTAACATTTCTTTTACCATAATGGAAATTCATTAACTTTTATTTATATATGTAACCAAAAATAATTAGGCTGCATTAAAAAGAAAATAAAAATAAAAAATATAAATAAACGAAAAAACGAAAAAAATAAAGCATCGTATATTTTTGGGAATATTTAGTGTCTACTTTGTCTAGCTATACGATCTCTTCTATTCCTAGAACCCGAACTAATTACTACAACGATTCCTTCGCAGTGAACACCTCTATAGGCTTTGGGATTTATTGCCAGATGAAACGAGAACAGAGAATAATTTGGGGAGATTTAGGACAGCCTGCCATCTGGTTCTGGGGAGTGAAGTGTGAGAGCGAATGAATGAGTGAAGAACCAGTAGATTCCGGACTGATGGGCCGTGGCGATATGAAAGTGAACTTTCAAACGTTTCATCAACATCAGCGGTCGACATCTTCAGTGGTCCTGCGTAGACTTCGAAGGTTTACCTCGGTGGCTCCAGTGGAAGTTCACTTTCATATCGACCACGGCCCATCAGCCCGGATCCTACTGGTGCTTCATTCGACTCCGGCCGTGAAAGCCTTTGCAGTTACATTGAATGAATGAGTGCCTGTTCCATTATTATTTTCTCTCTTTTTTTTAGGAAACATTTTATGTTATTAATTTGAGAAATAATTTGTGAACTATAATAGGTTAACTGGTAGAATAGTCATTCGGGGCTAAAGCGGCCCGTAGACGGTCAATATTATTGTGCAATGTTGGTTGCACAATGTATTGACGTCGGCCCCTAGACGTTCAATATTATTGTACAATATTTTGGTTTGTGCAAAAAGTTGTATAATATGGAGGCGATATTGAAGGTTGTGCAATATATGGTACAACTGCGAGCACAGTCGTACAACCACATTGTGCAAACAGTCCCCGGCAGAATTTCTTGAAGTCAAGATGTTGAGTGAAAGTGAATTGTGTTGCGTGATAATTGCTGTGGCCGCAAGTGCAAAAAAATAAAAATAAAAATAAAAAGGGCTCGAAGAAAGGTAAAAAACTGGGCTAAACAGTGGTTTCTTGATAATATATATAAATATAATAAACAATATGATATAAGCTTAAATGTATGTAAACTCAACAACGAATTTTTTTTCTAGTGAGGCGTAGCTGCGATGACTTGTTGACACGACCGCTACTCGAGACCAACTGACGGGATATTGCGTAATACTGCATATATATGCCATATTTTCCAGGTTGTACAATATATTTTCAGCTCTTCGTCAAACGCACAATATATTGTGCAACCATTCAATGTCGTCTACATAGATCAATTTTATTGTACAACCTGGGATATTGCGCAATAATATTGACCGTCTATGGGCCGCTTAAAGTTCGCCTAATATAAAGAAGTTTTTCATTTTATTTCATTTAATTTTTTCTTAAGATAAAATATATTTTTGAAAAAATAGGGGAGATCCATGCCACCATTGCATTGAATCCTGCTTGTATACTAATAGCCTACCATTGTTAAGTGTGCAGTCATATATTGGGGAATTGTACGGGTTCATTCTGAATGAGCAAAATACGCAAGATAAAGATAATTGATAAATTGTCCGGTAAAAAAAGGAACAGTTATTTCTGTCTACGCAGAACGTCCAGGACAGTGAAATAGAACCAGTTCGTGTTCAAAGCACATTCATGGCATTTCCCGTTGACAGACTCCAAATTTAAAGTTTCATTGCTGACGATTGAAATTTATTTCCTCACGCTCCACTCAGCAAAATGCCCAAGTATTTTTATCGCTTCACGACTTTGTTATTGGTGCCCCGAATTTCAAGTTTTCAAAAGGCAACCAGACACGCTCTCTATTTCTCCGTATTTCAGACGAAGTTCACTTTCCATGCAATGCCCTACAAGAAATTACTGCGAAGAAATGTTCCCCTACATTTTAATTTAAAGCCTATTATAATTTCCACTTCAAGTCCTCTTGAGGTACTTACTGTGGGCCTCATCTCAAAATGTATGGCTTATAAACTTAACGCTGTTTAAATGATAAATGTAGCCTATACTCTATTTACTGTACAGTATATACTGATAATGATGATGTATTAGGCCATAAAAAAAGTAAATTCGTGTCGGGGTGGTACTACCCGTGGTACAGGAGTTTTCAGGTTGCATCAACAGCCTCCTGTTTAACCTATCGACAGTCAGGGAAGACTGCCGGGACCGCCGGCTTTACATGCCCTCCGAAGCATGGTAGTCAGAAGATAAATAATTGTACCACTAGAAAATTTTGGCATTCGGGTGGGACTCGAACCAGTCACCTTCTGGATGATAGTCCGAGTCGTTACCTCTACGCCATTCTGACTACTATTAGGCCATAATAACCCCTAACAGTACAATACAGTGTTACAGTTTAGAGATACAGTATGCTTTGGTTCCATGCCTACTAACACCGTTTGGTTACAGTTTTTAAAGGCATGAAAAATTCCAGGTTGTAGGTTAGGTCCACGCCTTCCAAAACTTTGGCTGAACGGTGTTAGTGAGTGATGGCCACAGGACATACATACAGTACATGTACCAAAATGTAGAGATCTTCTTCTTCAACCAACGCCCGTCCTTGGCTGGTAGGCTATTAATTTTGACGCCGTGCCCCATAGTGGAGCTGGGCCAATCCCTCCTGGGTCGTAGTTCGGTTTTCTAGCGCAATGTCTGTGCAGCTGAATATAAGTGATCGGCATTCCCTTCCGTAGAGATAAGATATATAAGAGTTCTTGGTGTTCCGCCTAACATTTCCTACAGCTTCATGGTTATGCAACACTGCAAATTACCTTGTTAAAAGTAGGTACCTATGAGTTTATGGCCATCCAACCATAGATCGAGCAGATAATGGACTACAGAGTAACTCTATTGGCTTAATGAGAACTTATTGAGATCACAATAGCGCCTCCTGACATACACTAATTTAAGAGGCCTTCACACCATCGTTATATCCTTTACAACGTGTGGCGTGACTCGTTGACCTGCATCATGCCAAATTGTGGTCAAACAAGCCTCCGCGCCGCTTCACGGTGGCGGAAGGTCGGAGCTTCGCGTCACGCTTATTAACAGCTCTCGCTTGTGTAGAAAACAATGCCCCGACCGAATCTCGATTCCCTCGTACAACTGGGTGGTTTAACGGTAATACTACCACTAAACCGTAGCAAGGCCAGGCGAGTCCATATTATTTACTTATTTAATTGATGCATTGCTAAGGCGCCCATTCCACATACGTACAACGTCAATGAAAATTATGAAATTGAAGAACATTTCAATTTCTCATTGATGGGGGCCATTCCATATGTTTTTTCAAAAATTGACAATTTTCAATTGAAGCGTATGCGCCAAATTTTTGAAATTTGTTTGCATTTGTTTCTTGAAATTGTATTTGTTTTCTTCGTCGCCTTATTATTTAAACCTTATTATAATTTTTATACAGAAATGCTTTCTTTTTAGAGAAATCAATTAAAATAGTTGTACTTGTCATATCCCATGACGCCATTTTTTAATTTTAGATTGTTTGTTTCATTGTTTGTGATTTTACTCTATCAATTGATCATTGATCAATTTTAACAATGGCATAGAGTAAAATTGAAATGTCCTTCAATTCCATAATTTTCATTGACGATGTACGTATGTGGAATGGGCGCCTAAGGACTTTGGTCCCACGGCGACTGTTTTACTCTTAGTTGTTTAGAGTTGCATACGGTATTATGCTCACCACCTGTGCCAAATGATAGCCAATGGTAATCAGGGTCAGACGAACGGACTTATAGTAAATTAATATTATATGGAGTTATTTAAAGAATAGAAGCTCATAGACGGATCTGGGAGGGGGCCTGCTGCGGCCGAAGGAGAAAAGGACAATTCGAAAAGCATCATCAAAACCAAAACCTAGGTCAGGGACGGATCAAATTCATTTGGCGGGGGGGGGGGGGTTGAGTCAATAGAACAACCATAATATGTAGTATAAAATAAATTTACTTACAAGAGATTTACACCCCCCCCCCCCACCCGCCCTACCTGCCACACCCCTATATTCGTTCACGACCTAGACCATGAACATTACTATATCTTCTGCCCATATTTTCGTTTTTTTTTTCATATCATCATTATCATTAAGAAGCGTTAGGCTACTAATTAGTAACTACCCTAATAATTTATAAATATTTGGCGAACAGAGCAGCAGAAAAAATTCCCCTGTTCCGACACTGTTGCACTGTCACATAACCCATTAATAATAATAATAATAATAATAGTGTAATTTCCAAAATAAATTCAGTTACAGAAATTTAGATAATACATTTTTCTTATTTGGGTCCCTTGCCATTGTGCAGCCAATTTGCACGTGGAGGCAAGGTGCCGATAACAATATAAGAACTAAAAATTTAAAGTAGTAATATGTACAGTAATAAGTACAGATCCATTTGGTATACAGATGGTATGAGGTATGTTGAGAGGCATGTTATTACAAGTTCCAAAGTGCTGGGTCTTTTTGTAGTATTGCATGTTTCACCTTGTTTTGAAATATTTTGCGTGTAGGTGCGCCACGAAGTTCTAGAGAAAGTTTATTGTATTCAAGAGGCCCTACATATAAAAACGTTTTTTTGAAAAATTCCATTTTGGGCGTAGGTGGCACAAACGACTCTACACGTCGGGTTCTACTATAGTTTGCGGGTACAATAGGTCTGTTCCCGGAGGATTGGTAAAAAACACCCAGCACTTTATACACGTAAAGGGTCTGCTACAACATATAAAAACTACTCTGTGTCATCTTATCTTTATTGAACCATCATTTACTCGTGTAGCAATAAACAATATTGTACTGTACAAGCAATCATAAGTACAATAACAACAATAATAAAAATAAGCGAGGGACTTTGGGGAAATGTTACTTTAATGTTTTACTTTAATTTCTTTTCTTTCTTTTGCAGATAGCAACGAACGACATATTATACGAATTAGACTACGACTTACGCAAACGAAACAAACAGACCAAAGAAAAAATGGACACCAATACTGGAAAACGTACCACCACTCCAGGACAAGTCCACGAACAAATAATCGAAAATTTACGCCGCGACCAGGCGGTACTGCAGAAATCACTGGTTTCGGAAAGAAATAAACATCAGCAGGAGTTGAATTCTCTGCAGAGTACAATCAAAGGACACCACAGGGACATTCAGCAGCTGGCGAAAACAAATTCTCACCTGGAAGTGAAGATTGTCGAGTTGGAGCAAGAGCTGCGGAATGTTCGAGAAGTACTTAATGAGGAGAGGCGCGGGGCGCAAGCCGACGAGGTGCTCAGTTCGAAGGCACTGAAAGATTTGACGATGAAGTTCAAACAAGAAGAGGATAAGGCGGCCAGGCTGGAGAGGGAGTGTGAGATGCTAAGATCGGAGTTGGAGCAAGCGAATGAGGCGTTGAGTTTGGAGAGGAAAGCAACTGAGAGTATGATACATGAACATAACAAGGAGGTCAAATCTCTTCGTGAGGAGGTTCATAACAGGTCGTGTGATGCTTATAAGGAGCTTCAGTACAGGTAAGATAAGATATTTACTGATTCCATTCGCAATAGTAAGCTTATAGGCAACGGTTAAGCGCCTGACGATGTTCGAAGAGGAAGAGGATAGGGAGAGGAGGCAGCAGGTTGAGCCAAAGCAACAGATAATGAAGTGTTTTTCATATTGCAGTATTATTTGGTCTCGGTTTGTTTGCTTGTTTTGTTTTTCAACGCCTGCTTTCAACATTTCTGCTTTAAGCAACCGTCAGTCTGGCGGGGGGAGTGAGTCTGTTTATCAACTTGAGGCACCCTCGGGGAGAAGGGGAGTTGACCGACAGGGTCGACCTCCTGAATATAGTGGATTCCGAACCACTTGGGGAACATATTAAAGTCACACTATTAATTCGGAGGTGACCAAGGCTCGCGCCGCGCACTCAGACTGACTAGTATAGTCCCCACCATGTTCGCCTGATGCCAACGCTTTGCACACTACCAAGTTTGCCGCAGGGACGGATCCCCCCCCCCCCCCCCCCGAGAAAAATAGCTTTATACTAGATAGAATGGACTTTTGAAGGAAATGAAGAGAAATTATTACTCAAGTAAGGGAAACGCGATATTTTTCAGGTCACCCCCCCCCCCCGAAAACTTTTTCTGAAACCGTCCCTGGTTTGCCGCAGTTTGGAACAGACTCTGTTCTGGTAGATTCAACTTGTATGGCGCGTTGGTATCTATATTAAATAACTGTGGTTGGAGAGGTAACCTCTTCGTTATAACCGAAATTGGATGATATAGAAAAAACATGTGCTACATTAAATATTGTATATAGCATAATATAATCTTGCAATATAGTGCTGAAAAAAGCATTGATCGTAGATCCTGGGTTCGAATCCCGGTCCGGGTTTTTTATTTCCCCTAATTTCGTTTATATTGAAGTGTTATTATATTATATTACCATAGTATATAATTATATCTTATATATTGCATAGAAACGCAGTTAATGATCAGCCCAAAAATACATAAATTAGGTTGTTTGGTACATTTCAGAGCTGCCAAAGAAAAAGAAGAATACAGAGCCCTCCGCGAGGAAAATGAAAAATCATGTAAGCTTATAGAGCAAGACTTTCGTGCTGTGATTGCCCAAAAGGATGAAGAGCTGCGTCAAGCACGGTCAGAAATTAAAGGTTTGCTCAAAGAAATGGACGAAGGAAGAAGAATTTCGATTTTGACTGCCGCCCACGAGAGTACTCCTTTTATTTCAAACAAGAACGCTGCAGTCAACGCCCAACAGAATGCGCTAGTGGAAAATCTACGGCAAGAAGTGGCACTCTTAAAGCATGACATTAAAATGAGGGATAAAAAGCTCCAAGTAAGTTAAAAATATTGAAGTGTACGCAAGGGCGGATTTTGCCTCCAATTTAGGGGGGGGGGTCAGCGGTCAGGCTCAGTGGATTATAACATTAAAAAACATTATTATTTTTAATTCCCACTGTAAACCCATTGTTCCGGTCCGGACCCTCTGACCCCACCCCCCCCCCCCTAAAATCCGCTCTTCAGTGGTTTACATAGGCGTGTTGCTCATTACAATATCTCAAATAATGCAGTGGTCAATGGAGAGGGTCCTCTATCATTCTAGGCCGTTAACCCTCATTGGACTGTCGCAAGGCCGTAGCCAAGGGGGGGTTCATGGGGGTTCAACCCCCCCCCCCCTGAAATGAAATGGCATGACACTAGATATAGAATCGGATTTTGAGAGGAAAAATAAAAACCACTATGTGATACCCAATGAAATTTCTAACCACCCCCCCCCCCCCCCGAAAAAAAATCCTTGCTGGACTGTCGTGCCCGGCTTTAGTCTGTCAACATACAGGATTTGTGTTTTCTGCAAATATTTGGTTATGCAACAGATTAATTACAATTGTATTTAGATGTATGTTATTGGTCAGGGGGGGGGGGGGCATGCGGTTCTTTGGCACATTGGGTGTGCCTCTTTCCTACATTACCGGTTCCACCCATAAATTAAAACAATATAAAATATTTCAAAAATAAAAATAATTTTTAAATCAATTTGTTGCTTTTTTTCTTAGTACGGGATGTGGTACATTTTATTGTTTCAAAATTGGCTTTGCTGCTAAATACTAAAGCAAAGCTTAATTTCTAAAAAAAAAAATTAAAAAATCTAACTTTTTTTTTTGCTTTGGTGATCATTTGATGGTTGTGCACGACAACGTATCTCATGTCGTTATATTATCTCATTTCAACATTCAATTTTATCATCTCAATGCATCTCTGGAACGAGATTTGAGTTGCCTATTAGCAAAAGCAATCCTGTCCACCCAGGTCGATTTTTCAGAAACTGCAAAAAACTGCTGTGCCGCAACGCCATGAGGTATAACATTACAGTTTTAAAGCTAATTTTAACAGTATTAGAATTGCTTTTGCGTCTCAATAATATCTGATTCATCGGATAGAGTATTGAAAAATAAAAAAAATGGCGCGAATATCTCAAAACTGAAAAAAATGGAGAGGATTGCTTTTGCTAATAGGCAACTCATTTTTATTAAGTTATAAATTAGAAATTCCAGCAAGACAGCCTCTTGCGGTATAGGGCTGAGGAGAGGTAAGGGTTGTGGGTTGTGTTGGTCAGTGACTAATGCTTTGCTGCACAATGGGATTGGCCTATTGTATAGTCAGCAACATGCAGGACAGATGCGTTTTCCCCCTACTGGATAACTATAAGGGGCTAATTAAAATTGGGTGGGGTGGACCCAGACTAACTAGAATTTCCCCCCTTTTTTATAGGGTCGCGAACCTCGATTCTCAATGTCACGGTTCAGTTCTCAACAAATTGGGTTATGTCGGACTAATTATTCTACAGCATAGGCCAGAGTTAATTGTCAACGAGGCGTGAGGAGACTGCGTTTCTGAAATAAGCCTCACCGGGTCTATTTTTGAACTGCACAGTCCTTCGCATTTCCTCAAGAATTTACTAACGCTAAATGCCATTCCAACGCTATATAAATTTAATTGACCTGCTGCGTTTAAACTTTTTCCCCATCAGTCACTAGGGCCACTGAGTGACGGTTGTTCGTCCGTGTTAAAAATAAAATTTCACACCCCCCCCCTCCCCCCTCGCCATCCCACATAGACCTGATTTTGATTTCACAAATGGGGCAAATTGAATGCAATCACGGATTAATAACTCAAAATTATTTGATTAACTATTTTTTTGGGCCCTACACCAAAAGATTACGTTGTATCCTCAAAATTGTGCCGTCCCGAAAATTTGCCGCCCTAGGTGAGCGCCTAGTCCGCCTCTTAGGAAATATAACTGAATACAATTAAGTAAACTATGAAGGTATTTTATATGCTATTTACCGCATTTGGGCATTTAGTTAATATTAAGTTTATGATTGAGTTAAGAATTAATCTCTAAATAATAATGTCAAAATAATCAGAAAGCAGTCTGCTACCGCTATAACCAAGTTATCCTAGTTTGTACTTGTACGACAGAACGGCTCACGGCAACACAATATTATGATAGACATCTGCTACATACCTATTTAAGCAACCCAATTCTGACACAGCTGCCTAACTAGGTTTTTGCAGGGAGGCCAAAATGTATAATCCATTTCAAAGAAAAATCTTAATGATTTAGCATTTTATTTCCTTAAAAAATTGCAAAAATGACAGGCTGCAAATGACCGAGCATCCGACTCCAGCGATGACAATATGAAGCCCCGTGCCGCAAGGATATAGGGGTAACCCCCCCCCTCCCCGAAACTATAATCTATTTTTTTTTTTTTGGTTTTAGGCCGCGGGAGATGCCATCTTCTCTGAAGTTCAACGAGAACGATCTAAATACGAAAAAGTTTTGGTTGACGACGACAAAAAAATACGCGCGGACGTGGCTAAATTGGTAAGTTTTTTTTTGTTGAATATTGGTAAAGAAATTCTGTGATTACCCTTTGGAAACTTCTACAACTTAGAAAATATTAAATTAGGTAGGTACTCGTGACTTCATGGCATTTCATTTTAATAAGCAAACAAAAACAACAAAAACCTAGCGTTTTAGTGAAACTTGTTGAATAACTAACTTATTATAACTTGAATTAGTAAAACCCAATCGATAAAAAAATTAACTTTGTCCGAGATCCCAATGGTGTTAATTTTTTACTAATTCAAGTTAGCCTATAGTAAATTTAGTTACTATAACCTAACGTGTTTTGCTAAAACACTATGTTTTTGTTTGTTTATTCTACAACCTAAAATTCTTAGTGTCTAACATTTTTATAAAAAATTAAGTTCAGTAAAATGTAAATATAGTTGATTGGTGTCGTCACCTAACCACTGCCTCATGTTTTTCAACCAAGATGCCCTTCTGCCTTCCCGTGGATTATTACATGCAGATGGTGATACATTTCCTTCCTCATCCCGTAGCCGAAGTATGTTAGTTTCCGTTTCTTAACCGTTAGCAGCAACTCGGCTTCTGTATCCATTCGTCTCAGGACCTCAGCATTAGGACACGATCTCTCCAGGATATGCCCATCATTTTCCTGTACCGTATACCAACAATTCAAATGCACTGATTCTGTTCTCCATAGCTTGTGTCATAGTAAAGTGACATTCACATTAAACAGCAATTTTAACGTTGAGGAACATTTCTTTTATCTCATTCTCTCGTTTACCTACTACTTTTCCTTATCCTTTGAATTTTTCGCCCGTAAGGGATTTCCCCTACGCAGTGGCGTAGCCAGATTTTTTTTTTTAGGGGGGTCCAGTTTTCATAAAGTATGCCCGCTTACGATAGGTTTTCGAATGGGGTGGTATTTCATTTGGCGCCCCCCCTCCCCCCGGAATAGTTTTTTAAAAGATAGGCCTGAAGTTTTGATTTTGTAGACGATAACTTTATATTAACAAAACTGGTAAAAGGGGAACAGGAGTCTCCCCGGCGATTTTTTTAAAGATAAATATCTAAAAAAATTTGCTATTTTGCTAAATTTGGGGGGTCCGGACCCCGCTGACCCCCCCCCCCCTGGCTACGCCACTGCCCCTGCGGTAGTGGCTTAAATAGCCGTATCACCTATTTTTCTTCAGAAAATAATTCACTGTCAGCAATTTTCTACTACTAAGCGATATATCCCCCTTTTTTTTTGTAATTTCCAACTTCCTGGATATTTAAAATTTTAAGCGTCTACCTAGGCACCATTGTTAATTAGGCACAATTTCAACAGACTAGCAGACAATAATATACAGCTGTTTCAACAGCTGCTGTATACTTTCAGTGTAATTAATTATACTCCTCTCGTCAGTGATGAGGTAATGAGGTGCTGGACGAGACATTGAATTGAAAATTACCGGTTACGTTGTGGATGTTGACAGTGTAGGTCTATGTGCTTAGGCCAACGTAAACAAAACTACAGCTGAAGTTAACGTGAAGCTTAAAGAAATAGCTGATTTTCGCAATCTTCTTTGCCAAGTAGGTGACGGTCATGCTTATATTATGAGGTAACACAAATTTAAAACTCCATTCTTTCCAGTGTACGCTGCAAATATTTTGGGGGAGGGGGGTCCAGGCCCCCATCCCCCCCTCTGGCTGCGGCCATGTACCTGACTGATCCACAACTATTCTATAAAATCTAGGTTTTGCAATTTATTGGGGTTTTTAGAAGTACGGAATAATATTCCAGATGAAAAAAATGTAAATTTTCTTCGAAATTTTGATTTTTTTTATGAATTTTTCATCAGACTACTTTCAAGACTTTGGGGCTGTGGAACAAAAAATTAATCCCTAAGGAAAAGGTGTCTTTCATGTCAAATATCATGTGCCCCAGTCTTACATTGTTAATAGGCGATGTAACACTCACGGCCGTGCCCAGGTTTTGATTTCGGGGGGGGGGGGAGGGTAAAAAAAAATTGTTAATGAAAGTCCATTCTACCCAGTAATCAAACTCAAATAAATTTATTCCAATTCTTCAAACAATACAGGTTTACATAAAAAAAATATTTGGGGGGGGGGGTCCGGACCCCTTGGTAACATTACTCAGCCGATTACCATTAACTCTTCAGGCCCATGACGTCGCTGTCACTAATGAACCCCGTTCAAAAATGTATCCATCCCTGTCCAAAACATCCAACGCCTCTGTTAGATCCAAGAAAAGGGCAAACGAGCAGAAGAATTGTCAATCTTCAAGACTGCAAGGGCTGACAGAGCGCCGGTCGAATCCCCTGAGCTGCCGCCAATGTTGCGCAAAGAGTGGCCTAATGGACGCAACCGTTGACGAACGCAGGAAAACTATGATTATCTTACGTGAGCTTCTTCAAAATTAAAATTGTCTAGTGAAGAAGTTGTTTTTGATGTTTACAGTCAAGCTTAAAAATCATGGTAAGTTGAATGTTGACTGAGGCAAATTGTGCAAGTGTTATGTGAACTATAGTCATCTTAGAAATGATATGCGATGCGAGCTATGGAACACTTGCATCTTTGATACTTTTCCGACCAAGTTTATGAACCAGAAATTATTCGGATTGAGTACGCCTAGGTAATTTGGGGCAAAATGTTAAGTGGAAACGAAAATATCTTGATTATGGGCAATTTCTTTACTCTTGGCAACTTTTCCGATCAATATGAATGAGTGAATGAATATATTGAGAAACGCAAAGTACAATGTTTCAATGTTTAAAACAATTTTGTAAAACTATTATATAGTCTAATGATCACGCCACTGGGCAGCATTCTGAATCAGAAATGAAATAAATCATCTGAAAGTGAAATTTATGGAAGGGGGGGGGTGTGTCGAATGAAAACCAAAAAATCTTGAATTAGGGCAATTTCTTTGGCCTTAGGTGGATATTTTCCCGACCAATAGTAGCCTTATGAATCAGACATTGAAGAAATTTCGGATAGTATAGTTAGGGGCGAAGTTAATGAAACAACCAATAATATCTTAATTTTGGTAATTGCGGAAGATCCTGAACCATAATGACACCGGACATCCTCGGCAGCAATCCTCAGCTTATCCTCTTTTGACACACCAGAACACCCCCTTCCCCCCCCCCCCCCCGCAAAGAGGCTGGATCCGTCCCTGCTGCTTTGTAGCC
Source organism: Psococerastis gibbosa (assembly GCA_963971405.1). Taxonomy (NCBI): domain Eukaryota; kingdom Metazoa; phylum Arthropoda; class Insecta; order Psocodea; family Psocidae; genus Psococerastis; species Psococerastis gibbosa. The sequence goes on from OZ020484.1 coordinate 45,077,066, forward strand.
TAATGTACATCAAAATCTAGAGGAACATTAATTTGTTCTAACGCGCGGTTTCCACCGACCTCTAAGTGCAAAATACCCATACGGTGACGTGATAGCAGATATCATTAATAAATGCGGGGTTTCCACCGACCTCTCATTGCAGAATGCAAATGACATTGACGGAAATTTTTGTTTTACTCTATGCCATAATTAAAATTGATCAATGATCATAGAGTAAAATCACAAACAAACTAAAATTAAAAAAATGGCGTCATGGGATATGTTAAGTACAAACATTTTAATAGATTTCTATAAATAGAAAAATTCAAATTTCCGTCAATGTCATTTGCATTCTGTAATGAGAGTTCGATGGAATACCCGCCTAAGTCTTGAATGTCTGCTACCACGTCAATGTCTTTGCATTCTGCAATGAGAGGTCGGTGGAAACCCCGCCTAAACAGTTTTGCTAATGAAGGGTACGTATTATCTCGATGGAACCCCGCCTCTTGTCTTGAAGTCTTGAATGCCTGCTACCATGTCACCGTATGTGTATTTGGCACTTAGAGGTCGGTGGAAACCGCGCCTAAGCAATTGAGACATTGTGTAAAGCTCTACGATCAATATACAGTATGCTATGATATGGGGTTATGGGGATGACATTATTTTTGTCTTTTCGTCTTAGGCTATATTTAATAATTAATATGCGTGGTGTCATTTCACTTCGGGGGTTGGGAGGGGGGTGGGGGTAGTGCTGGATCCGTCCCTGCTACCCATAGTCTTATAAGCTTACAAGCCAATTATAGCGTGACTTGTATTTTTTTCATCACATTTATGCCTCATGATGATGAGGCTTGGACTTCCTGGTAGTCATTCACTGTGTATAGTGTGTGGCTAATAAAAGGCCTACATTACGGCCTTCCAAGGTGTGGGGGAAAGTCTAGGGCATACATAATTAAAGACAATGCATAGCGACTCATTGGAAATAATGGCGTAGCTTGTCTATCTACAGACTAAAATAACTTAGGCCTTTACACCACCAAATACCAGAAAAATTTGCAATGCTATCTATAACTATTAGTTAGGCATATACCTTGGTACCTAGGTTAAGAAACGGTACCTTACATATTATATTACAATATTATATATTGATCCAATTTCGATACAGAGTGTACACTACAATAAAATTATATACATACTGTACATTGGCCATGTGATCAGAAACGATAAGTATTGCCTATATCTATGACTCGTATCAGTACTTGGTTAAGTCATGCTTTCGCCTATTTCATTGCGTCAATGATAAGCTTGTCTCAGCCTGTCCATTATCGCTTGCAGTCGGTGTAGGTTGACATCGAGAACGTATGACATCGTGCCAATGACCAAAAGTGCATACGGGAACAATATATTGCATACCCTGCATTATTACTGTGTTGTAACAATTATATTACTGTGCCCGTTCTCTACTATGCAGTCGTCCAATCGCACGATTTGGGTGCTTTGGGATAGGGAAAGTCGAGACAATTGAAATTTAACCCCAGGACTATTATCTACCATGCAACTACTCATATTATCTATCTAGGTAGGTACCTTAGTACCTATGCTAATTGTTATAGGCCCTATAGGAGAGCATGTACGGGTTCACTCGTACCAGTCTTTTCATTATATATAATAATACTATACATATATTAGCATCTATCAAGCATCATTGTTATTTTGTATTAAATGAACGCTATACTTAATTACTTTACTACTATTATATAATCTGGAGAATGCTGGAGAATGACATCAAGTGGGGTTAAAGTCAATTACTGAATATATTAAGCCGCAGGGAGACTAAGATATCAGTAATTAACCTATTATTACAGAAAAGGATCATTTAAAATAGCATGACTGAGGTAATTTATCATAGAACGTGAGAAAAATGATAAAAAGATATTATGAAAAACTAATCAATATTTTTTATATACATAATTATGAGCAATGTTTTAAGTGGCATGGTAAGAGGTACAAATATGTCTCTGTAGGTTAGTGGCAACTATAACTGTAGCCTACGTATTTGGCTCATAAATTGTTTATTTATTTGCCAATGCCTACTTTCCTATATTCTGAGCGTCGTTCACTTTTAAAGGTTTTATCGTAGAAATTGCCAAATAATTTTTAAATATGTGCGGCTCCCACCCCCTCTTGTTATGAAAGAAATTTCTAGATACGGCTCTGACTCAAGGACGGATCCAGTGGAAAGTTTAGGGGGGGGGGGGGGTCACAAGTTTTTTGTGAGTTTAAAAGGTAATATTTTAGTCGAAAAGTTGAGTTTGATTTAAAAAAATTTTTTATTAGGTATCTTATGAATTTACTCATATGGGGGGGAGGGGGGAGGGGGAGAGGGGGGGTCATGACCCCCCCTCGTGGATCCGCCATTGCTCTGACTCAATGAAGGTTGCGGTAAGAGATACAATCTGAACTAAATAATTAATTTTTCTTTACACATTTTTTTGCAGTATTATAAATAAGGACTTTTTATTGTTTCTATTACTAAGCCAACCTTGCGGAGTTAGGGCTACAAAGCCCTCTCTTACACTCAACTAGAAAGGTCCGGGACCACCTGCTTTACATGCCCTCCGAAGCATGGCCAGAGAATGTAGCCAGTGTGGGACTCGAACCAACAACCTTTCGGGTGAAAGTCAGAGTCCGTACCACTATACGTCTTGACATACATTATATGATATATACAGTAAAATAACACTGACATTAAAATAACTTTAGTTGAAGAGGTAACCACGTTATAACCGAAATTAGAGGATGTATCCTCTAAAAAAACTGGGATCGGCGGGAATCTACGCCTAGATCGTGGGTTCGAATCCCGTCAAACCAAGTTTTTTCTATATCCTCTAATGTCGGGTTTACGCGGGAAATTCAAACTGATAATTAATATCACTCTCTTTGTATTCCAATAATTTATTAATTTGAATTTCCCGCGCATTTTGCACTCTTTTGTTTAAAACAATTGAATCAGTGGCTAACACCTTGTTGTTTATATTAAAACCGTCACCTTACTAATACGGTATTATATAAACTCTGGTGTTAAGTTAATCCCAAATTGCCATAATAGGGCTGCAGGTGAAGAGACATACTGTGTGTCCCTGGGTACGGAACTAGCTGATTGTACTGTAGGTACAGTACGACGTCAACAGTGATAGTAATTCTGATATTGACGTGGTAGCAGACATTAAAGAGCGTCTAAAAATGTCTGCTACCACGTCAATATCAGCATTACTATCACTATTGACGTCGGTGGAATATCCACCTTGGTCTAGTTTCTTAGTTTCTGCGTTTCTCTAATGACCCCGCAGCCCCCTGAGCTCCGGAAACCTCCTGGAATCCTAAAAACATTGTAACAGAGTCAAGAATTCCATTACATCTCCAGAAACACTGCCACTTTCACTTAAGCACTTATCGACACTGCCATTATCTCTGGTGCCATGTTAATAGCCATCTATGCAGATGGGCCAGGAAGAAAATGATTGTTGATTTACATGTTCGTGTGAAACCAAATGCCTTTCGCAAACGCTTGTATTGTTTAATACTACAATACTTATAATGACATGACGGGTAACGCATATCTACCTGATGGGTCTCGGAAAGTGTTTTAAGACGATTGCGGTTTACGAGGAAAAGTGCGCGGGAAAGGCAAATAGTGCGGGATGTGAAGTGGGTGAATTTACATCATTGTAGGGAGCGCTCGAAGTCTGTACGATAAAGTGTCTACCAGTAGGCTGATCATGGCGATGTGGTATATTATTATAATACCGGGGGTAATATAATACCATGTCACGTTATGGTGTTAATTCATTTGTTTAAAATAACTGAACAACAAATTTCAGAATTGTCCGGGGTTTATAATTTTAAACTTAACATTTCACGAGAAATTAAAACGTAAATTTAAAATGAAATGAAATGAAGAAATAACCTTAACGCTAATCTATTGTCTCATTTGATTAATACCTTAAACGTCTTATCATTACTTTTAAATTTACACCTAAATTTACTCTAGATAGAATAGGACTTGGATACCTGTCCGTGGTTAAAGCTCGAAAAGCATGGTAACTATTAGGTTAAACAATAAACAAAAAATAACAAAAACTTTTAGAAAAACTTGTTATAAGAACCCGAATTAGTAAAACCCAGATAATCGTTATGAAATTAACTTTGTCTAAGAAACCCACTTGTGTTAGTATAAAACCCTGAGCGCTTTCGACAAGAACTGCCATCTACAGAGGGAAACCCACTAGCACAGTTACACCTTATCTGCGATTTGAGAATTGCTCTGGCATCTTCTCCTCGAGTTGAGCAAGTCTCAAATCGCAGATAAGGTGTAACTGTGCTAGTGGGTTTCCCTCTGTAGATTGCACTTCTTGCCGAAAGCGCTCAGGGTTTTATACTAACACAAGTGGGTTTCTTAGACAAAGTTAATTTCTTAACGATTATTTGGGTTTTACTAATTCGGGTTGTTACAACAAGTTTTTCTAAAACTCTAAGATTTTGTTATTTTTTGTTTATTAAAATGAAATACCACGAAGTCACCAGTAATCTAATTATTTAAACTATTAGGTTACTTAGTGAGGCGACTGAAAAGGTCAATCGGATACATTCATTAAATTGTTTTAACCTTTTTAAAAAAGAAAGAAAGATCTTATTAAAAATTACTCAGCTATGCATATTTGTTTTACAATTATTTACAATTTAAACGTTTTTATAGTTGGTTATACTATACAACATATGTAGCATAATTCTTAATTTATTCTTTTATGAATCTTCTATGATGTATTAATACGATATCAAATCGTAATAAGTACCGTAGGTACGACTGATTAACTAATGTTTTTGCTTTCCTAATCATTTGAATTGTATATTGTAATCGTATCCCGGCAACGCAAGTGCTATTGAGGAACTTAAGGTCGGGATAACTTTACGCAATTAATTAGCGTATGTTTTTGTAAATAAATACTCTATTCTATTCTAGTATATTCTATTCAATTGGTAAAGCAATGTGGCGAAGATTGTGAAGGTTACGAAAGTTATTGAATCATACCTCCCCATATGTTCCGGCATAACTTTTTAACGAATGATTTAGTAGGCTATCCTGTGTGAAGGGGGAAAAAATGAAGCAAATGAAGAATATCGAATTTGTAAAGGTTTGGTGCCACATGAATAATGTATCAGCTTAAACAGAGTGGAATATGCGTGGGAAACTGCTGGGGGCAGGAGTCTACTACTGAGCTATGATTAGGCTCATTAAGCCCGGGGCTACCCCCAGATTTTCGAATTAAGACACCCCTTGCGCCGCGCCTTAGGCATTCCATTCAGACAAATATTTTTTAAGTGGGCTGCACATTCCAGACCCTTTTTTCTAATATGACTCACAGTAATTGATTCATTGTCAGATTTTTTAACTCAAGTATCTACCTAGGTACATTACAATACAATGAGCTCAATTAATCATATACTGTATACTGATTACTAATTGTAGAATGATATTAGTACACATACCTAGGTACAGGGTGAGTCACTCCATTCGACAATCCCCTTCTATTTTAGAATCCGCTGTAGAAATTATTTGTGCTCACTAACTAACTAACTGGGGGAGGGGGGGGGGGGTGTTGTACTTATCAATAGTTTATTAAGAAACATAACTAGGTTATTTATAACTGAAACCTTTACCTAATTATTCAAGTCATAAAGTCAGGCGCAGATCCGCAGGCTTTTTGAGGCTCGTCAGGGTTATGAAAAAGGCTGCCTCGAGGAAAATGTTTGTAAATACTGATGCAAAATATAACGAATTTCGATCCAAAAAATCGAAATTTTTATTTACAAAACCACAAATTTCTATAAACACGGGGGGGAGGGGGGGGGGTCATAGCTTTGTAGTAGTTAATTCCACAAAACCCTAACCAATTTCTTTATGTAGTTGCAGGTACTTAAAAGCAAGGACCAAACGATCCTACGTCAACGCATGGAAATGCTGAGGGCTAAAAATGCTTGGGAAAAACTGAGGACCAAGAACCATGTAAGTGTTTAGGAATTAAGGTTCAGGGTTCTGGCCAGACGCATAAGGATCAGGAATTGGTAGGCTACGTATGTTTATTTTAGAATTAGACTGCTGGGTGCGGCCCCTTATGCTTTTGTGTCAAATGTTGTTTCTCTGGGATGTTCTCACGAGTATTTTGTAAACGACAATGGCGGATCAACGGGGGGGGGGGGGTGTTACGGGATTCCCCCCCCCCCCCCTACACAAGTAAGTCATAACTCAACTCTTCAACAAATAAATTACTTAGGCGGGGTTTCCACATACGTCAATGGTAAATATGGTTTTGACGTGGTAGCAGACATTTTTAGTGTGTCTTTAATGTCTGCTAAAACGTCAATACCACATTTATCATTGACCATTGACGTATGTGGAAACCCCGCCTTACTAAAACTTACATACAACTTGTGGCCCCTCCCCCCTAAATTTTCAGCTGGATCCGCCAATATGGGCATGGAATTATTCAATAATTTGCCTTCTCTTAGGCGCAATTATGGACAACATTTCTTCATGTCCTTGGCACTCAAGAAGGTATGGCCCCCGTTATCAAAGTTATAATCATAGGGGTGGTAACTATGAACGGAGAACGTACCTGCTTAGGCCTATATTAAATATTATATTTGAACATTATGGATACCGTACATCCGGAGGAATCTATCCAATGTATGGTTTGGTTTTGGGGTTAAATATTGAAATAAAAAGAAAATACAGAACCTTCCCTCCTAAAACAGATTTCCAGAAAGCAGTCTCACACAATACAATACTTCTCCAGCACATGATTCCTTTTCTTCACTCAGCAGCTCTGGGAAGCCTCATCTAGCAAACAACACACTGGTTTAATACAAGCATCGGCAAACTGCCCTTGAACGGTCACTGGGCAACCCGTTGTCCAGTGCCCTCTTGATCGCAGTTTGCCACACATCATCAACTCACACACACACAATACAGACAACCAACACCGGCAAACTGCAAGCCAAAAAGTGCGTTTACCCACATGGGTCTGAATGTATATATTAAAAAAAAAAAAACTAGACTATGAGACTTCGGAACTCCTCACAATGGGAAAGTTTTCCTCCGATCCAGGTGCAACCCAAATATAGGCTGATGGGCATGTTGCTGACGACCAAGGGCGGATTTTAGGGGGTCAGGGGGTCTGCTCCCCCCCAGAAGGTTAAATGAACTTACACTAGATAATATGGGCTTACAGTGGGAATTAAAAATAATAATGTTTTTTAATGTTATGATCCACTGAATCTGCCCGCTGACCTCCCCCCCCTAAATTGGAGGCAAAATCCGCCCTTGCTGACGACAGCATTCGGCATGGAACAGTATTGTAGGTTCCTCTGCCACATAGATCTAACTAAAGCTTTTTATGAAGGCAGCACTAGCAAGCCTGAGTATCCGTTTTTAGCCTACCAACACGAAATCACTCATTGGACAGAAAACGAACTACATAACTTACTTTAACCGACTTTAAGAACGACGTTTGGTCTGCTTAACAATATTCATAATGTATATTTGTATTTGTAGTTTTTATTTAATTTTTTATGACTAAAGAAACTTGTAAGTGTAACCTGTACCTGACCATAGTTTTGTACAACAAGGACAATCATCTGCTTATTTTTTACATGTTACATGGAAATTGTTACTATTTATAATAGGCTAATGTGTTACCCTCCCACTCGTCGGTTTGAGGGGGCTTTTAATTATATATATGTATAGCTGTAGAGCTTTTAATTATATTTCCACCTATTTTTTTTATTTTTTATATACCGGTAGGCCTACACGGATTTTCTATCCATCTATCTGTCTTATAGGAGAGATGGGACTTTCAAGCGCGCCAAAAATTCTTTTTGAATCCTGGAGCTCCCTGGTAAGGTTTTTTTTTTTCAAAGTCTGGTCATAGGCGACGTCGTGGGTGGCCTGAGAAATTAAAAGATATATTTTTGGTGGAAATCAAATGTCCCATCTCTCCTATATAGAATGGGCCAGTTTTTGTTTCAAATTTGGGTGTAGTTCCCTTCCACTCCCGCCCAAAGGAAAAAATTTACTTTAAATTACGTACAAAAGTGACACATCCAATTTAAAAGTAACCATGTACGATAATGTACCTGTGTAAGTTCAGTGACTCCAGGAAACGTGCTACCTAATCTACACGTCGGTATTTTTATCAGCAGCAGGTGCGAAGCAGGTATTTTGAGTGAAATGCGAAAGGAGTGCTCCTATGCATATCAACCAGTAATGCACTATAGCAAGTTGCCATACCTAGTGAACCTACAGCAACATTGAGACCTCTGAAACAACGGAAATTTGATTAAAAATTGACCAAAAACTTGCGCAACTAAGAAAACTCTTAGTTATAAGATTCTAAATTTATTTCCACACTTTTACCGAGAAAATGTTTCTCCCAACTTCAGTTTTAACGTATTTTCTTTGGATTTCTCAAGGTCCCATTCGTTACACTCATTGCACCTAAGACCGGTACAGGTATGGTACCAGGTGAAGACTAAGGTACTGGAGGAACTTTAGTTGTGGTTGTTATTTGGTAGAGTGCGGTTCGCGCTATGATTGCCTCGTTTAACGCTGTACTTTCTCGGGAGTTGGTGGGCTAGGTTTACTCTGTTGCTGATTTTGCTGTAGATGGGCAAAATGCGTACGGAGGCAGCGGCTCAGGTTAGTTTTTGTTGTTGCATTAATTTATTTTATTTCATATTGTTAAAATGTAACCAACAATTTGTTTCAAAGGGGTCTTTCTCATACAACTTTCTATTGTGTGTGGAATGCTTGCTATAGCAGAAGAGGTTAGGTTTTCCTGTTCAACAGTACCGTGGAACGGGGTCAATAGAAACACTGTCGTGAATAGAAACATAACTTTAATTTTTTTTAAAAAAAGGCTATATTATAATTATTTTTTAAAACTTCCCACCAAAACTTAGTTAAGTTGGTGGTATGGAGTGTTAGCAATAAAAAAATAAAAATAATTATAATATAGCCTTTAAAAAAAAAATTAAAGTTTTGTTTCTATTCACCACAGTGTTTCTATTGACCCCGTTCCACGGTATGCTTCTTGAACTAGTGGAGTTAGGGCTATAAAGCTCTCTCTTACACACATCTAGGACGACCTGGGACCGCCCGCTTTACATGCAAATCTAGCAAGTGTGGAACTCGAACCAACAACCTTTCGGGTGAACCACTACTCTACATTGTAGTTCCTTTTCCGAGACTTGGCTATATATTAAAGGGATAAACAAATGATATTTTGATTTCTATTTTAACTAGTGAGTCCGGGCGAACATTTGCATTATTATACAGTGTCTGTGCGCACGAAGGATACGTTTTAAGAACGATTTAATTAAAAGTTTGGCCTATTTCTGGCGTTTTAAGGAAAGTGTTGATTGTACAACACGCAGGGTCTTATTTTATTTGTTTTTTACCACGGCCACTTGGCTAAGCCAATGGCAGGGCCTTATTTTCGGTGCAAAACTACCCAGTGGTCTTAGCGGATAAAAGCGCGGGTATGGATTGAACCTTTAAAGTAATCTTGACACCAAAATTAGTGGCCCCCGTCAGCAATCAATGAGCGTATTGGCCATAATTTCAATTTTCGCAGTTCCTCGTTGCCTCACCACTACATTTTTCATTGGGTTTACAATAACACTAATATAAATAAATGAACGTTTATTTGCAAACAGACAAAGTCCAATAATATGCAAATTAACTTAACTTACTTAACTATGCTTATCATAATTTACATGTGTGATACATAACTATTGTACAATTATAATTATAAGCAGTATATCGTACATCTATTTGACAATGTGAAGATTAAATAAATGTGACTATCCGGGCGCTATAAGCAATATTCGTAGCGGTGGTACCTTCCTCCGGCGTGTTTTTTGGGGATTTTCTCGGTGAATATGCGGTATTCATCAGGACATGTAGAGTAGTGGTACAGACTTTCACCCGAAAGGTTGTTGGTTCGAGTCCCATACTTGCCACATTTTCCAGCCATGCTTCGGAGGGCATGTAAAGTAGGTGGTCCCGGGTTTTCTTAGTTGAGTGTAAGAGAGGGCTTTATAGCCCTAACTCCGCTAGGTTGGCTTAGTAATAGAACAAAGAAAGTCAATATTTATTTATTTATTTATCGGAGAAAAGTGTAGAAATGGGCATTAACTATAGAGTGAGTCTGTTTCACGTATTTCCTCTCGTATAAGAGACCAAAAAAAAACACCCGCACAAAACAAAAGGAACTTGCTAAAAGGCGCTTATTCCACCTACGTCAATAGTCAATAGTAAATGTAAATGGTATAGCAGACATTTTCAGACTGTCTTTAATGTCTGCTACCACGTCAATACCACATTTACTATTGACTACTGACGTAGGTGGAAAAGCGCCAAAGTATAACACGAGATTATACATTTCATTTTCTTCAATTGGACGACGGCGACATATTTGGAGAAGTTGGTATCGCCTAAGACCTTGGTGTACTAGTTGCTCAATTAGCCTTTTTGGCACAGTGGGGTGCCCATTTTGAATACCAAGTAGTAATCATTACGTGTGTAACGAGACATAATCAGGTGGGTGTACCAGACAAAGAGGGGCGTATCTGCGGCAGGCGTGAGCCGTCGCCTCTAAGTGGTGCTCATATAGGGCGTAGGCTCGTACCTGCTGCTTCTGGTGAAGGTGCCAGCTTAAATAGAACTCGAAATATGGGCTGTCCCTTTAAATTTTCGGCTCGAAGTTGAGAGTTGAGTTGTATTCAGGCTGGTCTGTCCAAAATCAGATCATTTTCTCTCTCTCTCTCTCTTTTCGCTAGTATAAAATTGACAAAATAAGAAGGTGCCAATTCAAATATAGCTAGAAATCTTGGCTATCCCGGCTATCCCTCTACATTTTCAGCTGTAAGTTGAGTGAAAATTTAGCATACAGGCGGGTCACTCCAGAATTATATACTTTTCTTTTTTCAAAGCTTTATTTGTCCAAAAATTACAAATGAAGGTGTTACTTCCAATAGAGGTAAACATCGTAGTTATTCCTCTAAAATTCCAACTACAAGTTGAAGGGAAGAGTTCCATTCAGGCTGGTCACTCCAAAATCAGACACCACTTTTCATTTTTTATTGTTTTTGTTTCATGTGACCAGTAAAAATTTTACTGTGTTGTCATACAAAAGAAAGCCTTATAGGTTTCTGAAAATATCGGTCAGCATAGTAAGCCGTTTAACTTTCCTATAAACCGTTTTTGGAGTCCAAATTCGGAAGCCGGCAATTTATTGAATTTTATCTCTATTTTCTGTCTGTAAGTTATCCAGATAATCGGAGTTCAGATAGTGAGCTCTACTTTAGAAGATACTGTATTTTGTAAACATGGAAAGACCTCTTCATGTCTCATTAGGGGTACCCACATCTCTGCTGTAAAGTGAAAAAATTCTTAAACGGGAAAATCCGCTTCAGAATACATCTGCAGCCTGATCATGGCGATTATAATACCGGTAGTTATTTAATCCTCTAGTATAAAAAATGTAAACAAACAAATTTTCAACAGCACTTTCCATTATAAAATTATCTTGTTACTTACATTTGCAACACCAGGGGATTAAATAAATATCGGGATTACAATCGCCATGATCAAGCTGCAGGTACTCGTATTTTAATCAGCAAAAGAACAATAAAATAATCAATAAATTGATGAGAAGGTGGTAGCGTGCTTGTTCTTGTGCATGTCCCTACATGCCATGCGATCGTAGACGTGTAGTAACTCAACACCTGCTGAGGCGACTGAAGAGGTCAATCGGATACATTTATTAAATTGTTTGTATGTGATTAACCATTTTCTAAATAATAATAATAATACAGCTGAATGAAGCAGCTTGAGCACACCTCAAAAAAAATATTAAAAAATTAGAGAAATCGACACAATCCTTGAAAAACCGAAAAGAACTGTTTTTGACGTCGTTCTTTATAAATTTAGCTCTGATAGCTCTGTTTTTCTAGATTTCACTTCAGTTTTCCCACTTGTGAGCTGTGAGTATCCCTATTCAAAATAGTGATCTTCGTCTCATCCTGACCGAAAATTTGAACAATTCCAACAGTGAAGTGGTTCGACTGCGGTCGGTAACCGCTTTACCATTACTAATTGTTGTCTGTCTGAGTGTTTATTGTTGTCATTGTTGACTTAGTTTTTGTCTGCCCGGCAGTAGCTGTCCTTCAGGCTTGGGTTGCTACTATGTTAGTGCACTAACACTAGGTACCAACTTTATACAGTACCTAAAATGGAGTTGTTGGTGTTACTCTGACTATAGTCACTCCTCAACTTCGTGCTGAATTGTTTCAAGGTTGAATATGTTCATGTAGCCTATTTGTATTACTGTACTATCAGAAATTATGAATGAGTACAACCGTTTCCGCGAGAAAAAATATCAATTCATTAGACTTCTATTATTATTGGTTACACAGTATTATACCTTATTGTTTGGAATGATCAATTAATTAATTTAATGATAATAAAAGGCACAAGATTAACCTCCACTTCACCTTCACTCATAGGCGCAAATTCCACCGACCTCGATAGTGATAGTGACACTCATATTGACGTGGTTGCAGACATTTTTAGACTGTCTTTAATGTCTGCTACCACGTCAATATCACTATCACTATCGAGGTCAGTGGAATTTGCGTCTTACAGTTTTATAATTGTTTCAGTGTGAATTTATTTTGACCATTTATTTAGATTGGCTAAAGATACGGGAAGTAATTTCCAAATTGTGAAGGTTTTAAGAGGATATGCTACGCAGAAAATTATTTAATTAACTGAGCAAGTAATTAAAATTTGGCTCATCTAAGTTGTAGAAAACTACTTTGTGCATCATTTAATCGGGTATTTTTTACTTTTCGGTTTTGTAGTTCGTCCAAAAATCCCAGAATACGCGAAATTTTAGTCCTGTCTGGTATTTATGAAAGAACTAAGGTACCAAAAATTTAATATTTCCTATTATATGATGCATGAAGTAATCTTCTACAAATATCATGAGCCGAATCTTTAATGACTTGCTTTGTTAATTAAATAAAAAAATAAAAAGTCAATAAAAACAACAAGTTTTGGGTGGCTCATTTTCTACGTAGCATGCCCTCTTAACCAATTTACTTAAAATTAAAATGTGTCTTAGCTATTCCCCCCTTATATCTGAAGAAAACCATCCATGAAGAAACGAAAAATATGTGGAGCGACAGCTCAATGAGGGGGACTGGTGTAGAACCCTCTCTCCTGACCGACGTGGAACATTGCCAAAAATGCAAAAAAAAATCGGGCAAAATCACTCTCCGCGGTTTTCTCGCTGTAGTTCGGAAACTATCAACTTTGTCAGAAACTATTATCTAATCCAAATTAAAGACTATAAAATTCTCAACAATCTCTACTTTGTTAACAATCTCTTTCTATGATTCTGATTGGCACATTTGGTACATTTTCAAAAAATCATTTATAATTATTATTAGGCTATTTTTTACATTAAAAAATTACATTTATTTTCTTTGGAAACGGCTTATTTCAACAGTAATCAAATGGCCTGGTGCAAAACCCCAGGGTCTATTTCAGCTTATTTCTGTCGCTAGCATAACGCTGACCTCACGTCAGCAGAAATGTTCTGAAATGCGTACAGATTTTTTTTTTTTTGCACAGGTCCGTTTTTTAGGAGTCTTCGGTTTTCACCATTATCATAGCTCGCACGAAATCGTGAAATTGGTGCCAGCTGGTTCTCTGGTTCTCTTAAGTTAGAACAATATGACTATACCTGTGTGTGACATATCCCAGAGGTTTCCTGGGACGAGAACAGACAGTGAATTTAGTGAATTATTAAATATGGAGATTTAACGGTGAAAATACTGGAAACAGCGCACCTACTGTACATCAAACAAAAACAAGGACCATGATTATATGCAAAATGCAAAACAGCACCCGCCCATGCATTTCTCTAACCTCGTCATGCCTATATTCACCCAAGTTGACCCGAGACGAACGTCTGTAATACCCGTGCGAACATCGGTAACGTGCCTTGACTTCGGTATTCCTACGCGTACCCGGGGGCACAGGATGATGATTGTTTAAAAAGGTACCTACAGGTACAAAAAAACTTTCCCGTCCTACATCGTCGAAGAATGGTCCCATCAGGTTTGACGAGAATGTTTGATTATTCACGTCCTAAATGTGGCGGCCATGATTTTTTGTGTGTTCATTGTTTGCTCTCTTGTTATCGGTTACTGTGTGGAGAGATTGGGCTGGGAAGCTGGACCAGTGTAGAGAGTTCATTTAGGCGCTTATTCTACCTACGTCAATAGTGCATAGTAAATGTGGTATTGACGTGGTAGCAGACATTTTTAGACATTTTAATTGTATTACATGCAAAATGAAAAACAGCACCCACGTCCTGTTCATGCATTTCTTCAGCCTCGTCATGCCTATATATTGACCCAAGCTGGCTGTGTACATGATAAGAGGCTGCCTAAATCTGGCAGAAGACGAAACTACTCCGCATATTGTTGGTTAAGGTGGGGGGGGGGGGGGGGGGTTACACATATAACATAAATATAAAAATGATTTAAATTACATGAATTTTTATTATTATTATCTGCTGATTAATTGGGAGTTGGTGATTGTGTGAGGTTGTTTGTTGAGCGCATTCGCTATGTATATAGGCAAACTAGATCCTTCTTCCTCTTCTTCAAATGTCTCTTCTATCGAAGATTGGCGATTATCATGGCAATTGTAGCCATGAAAACAATACACAATACTAGGGAATTGTAATGCAGTGGTTTCCAGTTGCCGTCTGCATACGTATGCCCCACTTGCCATCAGGCTTGGGGACGCCCTGATTATGATAAAATTTGTACATGTTCGAAAAATAAAGAATTATTATTATGACTCTTCATTGAGTTCCTCCGCCTTTGAAGCCAGTTTCCCAACCCCCGGACAAAAGGCACAGAAAAGGCTGTGTTTTTCGCTTATCTCGGCCCCGGCCTATCTATTCAGTCGCCACTAAGCGCTTCCCTTTTCAGGTACTGATTAGGGATTTTCGGGTCTTCGCCTCTGTGGCCATAGAAGGCATTATTCAGAAGGTCAGCTACCTGAGCTAAGAAAAGTGTAAGTAAAGAACCGGTACGAGTGAACCCGTACATAGCAGGCAGACAGGCAGACAGACGGACATTTTGTAGAAACCAGTTTTCGGGGTTCCTGGGACCTCAAAACGTGTAAATCCGTTCAAATCACTGAATCGAAAATAACGAACATCACAAAGTTTTCCTATAGGTATGCGTTTAAAAAGGAAAACAAATAGGGTAAGACCTTTATTAAAGAAAAAGGGTATTCAGGAACAAAGCATAGCACTAACACTCAGCAGGGGGCGCATGAGGCAATAGGCTACAAGGCTTAATTGCATACTGTTCGACTAGCCATTGAATACTAAACTGCAATGCTCGATTCAACTTGGCTGTTGGACAATTTAGTCTGCATTATACAGTATAAGCTGTATAAACTTTTAAATAAATATGCATAATTAAATAAGGACATTATTTTTTTTGTACTATTACTTAGCCAACCTAGCTGAGCTTGGGCTTTTAGAACCTTCTCTTACACTCAACTGGGAAGGCCCGGGCCCACCTGCTTTACATGTCCTCCGAAGCATAGCCGGTTTTATCATGTGGCGAGTGTGACAAAAACCACAGGCCCCGCGCTTTCAGGGGGCCCCGCGCTTGGCACAATTTTTAATAATAATATATTTTTTTTTAATTTCCATACTGAAAATAAGGACTAAATTCGTCCATGAGTACGTGGCTACTTTGTTGTCAGTTTAACCCCCCCCCCCCCCCCCCGCCTCACCCGAGAAAATATATCGTAATGTATGGGTCCCGCGCCTGGTAAAACCGGCCCTGCTCCGAAGTATGGTTAGAAAATGTAGCCATGTGGGACTCGAACCAACAACCTTTCGTGTGAAAGTCAGAGTCCGTACCACTACTCTACATAATATGTATATTATACAGTATAGTAATTATAGGCCTATATATTTTTAATTCAAAAAGTGTTGTTTGCATATTATAACGTAGCCTACTGTTCTGTTTCAAGCCTAAACCAGTATCAGACGTTAACCCCTTGCAAATTCCTCTCGCATGGGATCTCGGGAAGACTGAAAAATTGAGAAAGTCGGTCGGCGTCATCAAAAGAGCGGTTTCTGAAAAAAAAAAAATAGACCACCCTGTATAACGACCTATACTGTTTATGGTAACAAAGACCGGGTCTGTTATATTTTTCATATTTAGACATGTTATAGTACGTTGAGACCAGTTATTACCCTAGTATGGACACCGACAACTATACACAGTTCAGTAACCTCGAACCCACTCAGGCCGGCCATTCATTCATTGGGGTCTATTTTAACGTCTGAATTCAATTTCTGATAATATCGAATTTCACAATAGGTAGAGTACCCATCAAAGGGCGACCTACCAATAGACCTACACATCTAGATTCGTTAACGATAAGGTATGGCCATATGGCAGACGCTTATACTGGGCGATGTGAGAATGTAAAAATATAGAATACTATTGTACAATATACACATATGCATTATGTATGGCACATGCATATAACAGGTGTTATATTTACTGTATGTATGATAATAACGTCCTGCTGAATTGAAGGGACTTCTATGGACCTATGGCTCCTTTATGGTGGCCCTTGTCCAATGCTATTGACCTCATGATTTTTTGTATACTATTTATATTGTTTTCGTATGCATTTTTGGCCATTGGCACGATGGCACACGTCCTCGATGTCAACCTACACCGACTTAAAACGATAATGGACAAGCTGTGACAAGCTTAGAATTGACACAATGTAACAAGGATAAGCGTGACTTCGCCAAGTTCAGATACGAGCCATAATTATATCGTATGATAGTAATCACGCCTGTAACCTGTAACAAGATAGAATTGAACTTTCCAGACGTGCGACATTTCACTACATACTATAGGATCGCAGCTTTACCGCCTGCTTTACATGTTCTCTGAAGCAATGCCAGAAAATGTGGCAAGTGTGTGACTCGAACTTCCAACCTTCAGAGTCATCCGTACCACTTCTCAGCATGTCCTGTTTGTATAGCAATAGCAAATGGCTTACCCAATATGAGTAACCACGAAGAACTAACAGAAATCCGGCAAATAACAGGCTTCAGGTAGGCTCAGGTACAGTACACATAACGGCCCAACACGTACCCTTCTCCAAAATCATCGAAAATCATCAATGTGAGAAATGCGAAGAGGTAAGCCTATAGGTCGTGCCTGAGCGCGCAGAACCGATCATTATGCCCAGGCACCATGTGCCTGAAATTCTACAAAATCTGGGCCGAAAGTGTAGGCGATGTCGTGTTGCATGGTGGCCTGCGGCACCTGGGCCATTATGGTCCAACCTGTGCATGCTCTCCGTGGTATGAAATTGGAGATTACTAGTCCGGAAAGGTCTAAAAATGGTTATTACTGCTTCGGAAAAATGTCCAGCAGAGTGTGTGTGTGAGTGTAGTTGTTTTCTTTCTTAGTGGAGTAACCCTGTCCTACTTCGCTGAGACAAATCATAAGGGTGCAGAAGGACGAGGCTTGACTCGGTCGACACAAGACACAAAAGGAAAAATTGTTTGTTGGTCGCAGTGGCGGATTAACGGAGGGGGTCACGGGGTCACGGGACATGTTACTGATCACACATCCCAAATAGATGGTAATGGTCACGATCTTCTACCATAAGTTAGGCAAAGGATCAGTCTCAAGGCCGTGCCCAGGTCTTGATTTCGTGGGGGTCCAAAATTTTTTTATTACGTAATTTATTAATGAACTAATGGATAAATTCTTCAAACCATACAGGTTTACATACAAATATTTATTGCGGGGGGTCTAGACCCCATGGCACGGCAACCCTGGGCACGGCCATGATCAGTCAACTTCTTAAACATGAGATATGCTGAAAATTAGAGCTTGGCAGGACTCGAACCCACGATATACGCCTAACCGTGGCGTCGTCTTAACCGCTGGACCACAAGCCCAGACAAGATTAGTCAGGGGCGTAAGGTTGGGGGGGGGGGGCACGGTCCAACTTGCCCGTGGTCCCCTTTGCAGCAATATTAATGTTAGCATTCCTGTTTTAGCGTTGTAAAATCTACAGCTATACTTTACAACTATTAAAATGCGTAAAACCCTACTATTTTGCTTTTATATTTTCAATTTTTCCTTAAATCCTGCCTGATGACGTCATAAGGTCTACTTTTTTTGCCCCCGCCATCATTCTAAAACTTTACGCCTTTGAGATCAGTTGATGTATATCCTCTGCTTATATGCTCGTATTGACATGATTCGTAATGTTAGACAGGTTAGCACAGGTACACAACTGTCTAACCGAACAAGCCTGTGAGTTTACTAAATGCCATGAGTTATGCTCAGGCGTACTGTAGTCCAGTCAGTAGGAAACTAAAGAATAATGCACCTCAAGATTAAAGACCTAAATTCGAAGCTCAGTATGAAAGGAAAAACTCGCCTAGTTATTATTGTGTTGCGAGACAAATGAGTAGGAGTACTAGACCGTTTAACTAAGAAAAAACAAGATTAAAAGTCATCAAGGCATTTGTTGGACCAGGCACCAGAACTAACGCAGACAAATGGGGATACCTTTCCCACGTCCCTCCATATAAAGGAGGTTCACGGCTATATGAGTTGACGTAACTGTGGTCATTTAGGAACTTTATAGTTTTGTCATCAAAACGAATCTCGAGATGAAGTGTATTTTTTTGCGAGTAGTGACCATGACTCTAAGAACTGGTGTGATATAATAATAGGGTATATAAACTTAATAATAGAATGTTCCAGACCATAACATTCCAAAGAACCGGTCCGAGTTCACTCGAACATGCTTTCCAATTTATCAAAATTATTTTTTTTTTTTTTTTTTTTTTTTTTTTTTATTATAAAGCGCCAGACCCGTGTGGGTAAACGCGCTTTCTGGTTTGTAGTTGCCGGTGTTGTTGTCTGTATTGTGTGTGTATGGTATTAGTTGGTGGTGTGTGGCAAACTGCGATCAGGAGGGCACTGGACAACGGGTTGCCCAGTGACCGTCTAAGGGCAGTGTGCCAATGCTTGTATTAAAGTAGTGTGTTGTTTGTTAGATGAGGCTTGCCAGAGCTGTTGAGTGAAGAAAAGG
Organism: Psococerastis gibbosa; assembly: GCA_963971405.1. Lineage (NCBI taxonomy): Eukaryota > Metazoa > Arthropoda > Insecta > Psocodea > Psocidae > Psococerastis > Psococerastis gibbosa. The sequence continues at coordinate 45,096,354 of OZ020484.1, forward strand.
AATGGTGTGCTGGAGAAGAATTGTATTGTGCGAGACTGCTTTCTGGAAATCTGTATCAGGAGGGAAAGTTCTGTATCTTGAGTAGACAGGGCATTCTATGACAATGTGAGGAATAGTTAGTCGTACCTGACAATTGTGGCATATGGGGGGTGGGGTGCCTGCCATTAGGTGTCCATGTGTTAACCTTGTATGGCCTATTCTCAAACGAACCACCTTCACTTGGTCTCTTCTACTCATCTGGTGCTCGAACAAGTTCCAGCCCCCCACCCTTGGTTGTATTGTTCTTAGTTTATTTTCCTTCGCAGTACTCCACTCTGTCTGCCAACATTCTGTTAAGAGGTTGTGTGCTGTATTTTTAAAGTCTGACGGGGGAAAGTAAGGGAAGGGGGGAGAATGAAGACTTGTTGCAGAATTGGCTGCGTTGTCGGCCCTGTCATTACCCTCTATCCCTATGTGGGATGGGGCCCAGAGAAACTCAATGCATTGGGTCGGTGGCAGGCATGCGATTAAATTAATAATTAGGTGTATTAGGGGATTTTTAGGATATAATTGCTGAATAGCTGTAAGTGCGGCTAAGCTGTCGGAGATGATAAGTGCTCTGTCTATGGAATGTTTTATAATATGCAATATTGCTTGATGTATAGCTACAAGTTCAGCTGTATAGACGGACGCTTGCGGCAATAAAGGTATGAGGAGAAGATCTGAATTATATGACACACCGGCCCCTGCGCCGTACTTGGTTTTGGAGCCATCCGTATAGAAATGGTGCCATGTGTGAGTCGGGTAAAACAGCAGTTTATTCTTAAAGTATTTGTTTACAAAAACATGCGGAATAATATCTTTGGGATAATCTGTCAGGGACGTGTCGCACCGTATCTTAGGGACAATCCATGGTGGCGGCGGAGGGAACCCGAGAGTGTAATGCATTGTAATTGGTGGCAAGCGGGTGGTTAGCTTTTCTAAAAGTAGTCGTAATCTGTAGGAATAGGGGTGAGATGATCGAGGGTGGGTTCTATAGACGGTGTCAAAAGATGTGTCTGTTACATCAGTCAGGGTGACTAGATGTGGATTGCTAATGACTCGGGAATAAAAGGTGACCATTAACTTGTCTCTGCGAATATGCAGAGGTGGCTCCCCTGCCACTACCCCTATACTGTTTGTAGGGCTAGATTTAAAGGCACCCAGGCAAAGGCGGATGGCTGTGTTATGCACCACATCCAGAGCCCTTAACAATGTTTTATTTGCTGAAGCGTACATGATGCAGCCATAATCGATTTTGGAACGTATCAATGCTCTGTACATCGTGAGGAGGATCTTCACATCTGCCCCCCAATTTTGATTGGCCACAACTTTCAATGCGTTCAGATCTAGGATGCATTTATGCCTGAGACTGGTTATATGCTCAGTCCAAGTGAGGCGCCTGTCCAGAGTTAAGCCTAAAAATTTATGGGATTGTTTGAATAGGATCGGATGGTTGTTTAGCGTCAGGCGGGGATGATTATTGCACCTTCTTTTTCTGCAGAAGTGAACAGCGGAAGTTTTATTTATAGAGAAAACAAAACCATTCTCTCTGGCCCACTGTTCTAGAGATCTTATAGCAAGGGTGAGTTTGTTTTTAATTACTGGCAGGCTAGGGGATGAATACATGATACACAAATCATCTATATATAGTGACGCCAAAATATCCGGCGATAAGTAGTCGCTGATTGAATTGATTGCTATAATAAATATACTGCAACTTAAAATGGACCCCTGGGGGGTCCCATTATCTAAACGTTCAATTCTTGATAGGGTCTCACCCAAACGGACGGTCAGGGAGCGGTCTCTTAGAAAGTTCTTGATGAAGCTTAGTAGGTTCCCATAGAGTCCCCATCTTTCCATAGTTTTTAAAATTTGATGGTGCCACAGCTTGTTGTAGGCGGCCTACAAGTCAAAGAACACGGCTACGGTGTGTTGGCGACGTGTAAAACCCTGTTGTATGTTTTGAGTTACCCTTGCTAATAGATCTGTAGTCGTGCGACCTTTTCTGCCTCCACACTGATAATTTGTGATCAACTGGCGCTGTTCGAGAATGTGCGTTAGTCTATTATTGACTAATCTTTCCATTATTCTGCATAGGCAGTTCGTTAGGGATATAGGGCGGTAAGAAGAAGGTGCACCGGAATTTTTTTGTGGCTTTCGTATGGGTATTAGTATGGAGTGACGCCACGCTCCTGGAAATTTATGTTTTGTCCATATTGCATTGTATAGCGCAAGTAGCAGCGATTTATAGTGTTGTGGCATCTCTTTAATGAAAATTATTAGATAGAGAAAATTAGTAGTTTTATGGCAAATATTTTTCCTATGGTTAAATTTCCGATATCTCGGGGGGGGGGGGGGGGGGGGTTGTCCACCTGACGTCACTGGAAGTGAGGTAAATTCTCGATAGGTCAAATAAACACATTAATTACCACACAGCAATAATGGCAGGGCATGCAATGCATTTGAGCGCGAATTTTCTATCATTTTTTTCAAAAAATAATTTTTTGGGCAAAACCAAATATTTTTTTGGGAAAGCAACCTATCCGGTTTCGTTACTCAATTTAACACCTAAAACATGCTTGAAGGTAGAAATCATCGATAGAAAGGTTTCGCATTTTTTAGTCATTTTTTCATTAAAATTTAGTTATTTTTATTTTTTTACCCCAGAAGCAAACTATCAAGGGGCAAGCGACCCCCCGCATTTTGTCAACATTAATAACGACTACAATCTACGAGAATTAAAAAGAAATCGTTGGAGCCGTTTTTGAGAAATAATTTTTTTAGACGTTTTTTTGGAGTTTTTTGAAAATAAAACCCCCCCAAATTGAGTTAGCCCAAAAAAAAAAAAATGGTCCCGAGGTATGATTTTTGTGAACCTACATGCCAAATTTCACTCAAATCCACATAGTAGTTTGCCTGGAAATCGACGAACAGACAGACCGACCGACAGACCGACCGACAGACAGACATTTTGTAAAAACCACTTTTTTGGGTTCCTGGGACCTCAAAACGTGTAAATCCGTTGAAATCTCGGAATCGAAAATTTCGACCATCACAAAGCTTTCCTTATACTACGTATAAATTGGAAAGCAATAAACGGCCATACCAAGTTGAATCCACGATAACGTATATGGGTGGATTTTGATGAAATTCGGGATGTACAGTAGATTCACAAAAATCATACCTCGGAACCGTTTCTTCCATTCTTCAATCTCCGGGGGCTTACCCCCAAAAAACGTTTAAAAAAAAACGTTTACCATTATGATAAGGACATGTACTCGTAGTAGTGGTACGGACTCTGACTTTCACCCGAAAGGTTGTTGGTTCGAGTCCTACACTTCCTCCATTTTCTGGCCATGCTTCGGAGGGAATGTAAAGCAGGCGGTCTCGAGCCTTCCTAGTTGAGTGTAAGAGAGGGCTTCATAGCCCTAACTCCGCTAGGTTGGCTTAGTAATAGAACATAAAAGTCAATATTTATATTTATTTATATTTATAAGCCAACGGCCTTACGAAGGTGAATCCACGAGAGCAGAACATGTACTGGTCAGTCTGCTTGCGTGTCGAGTCCTGGTCACCTCCGAATTAGTCGTGCGACTTTACTATACGTTCCCCAAATGGGTCGGAATCCTTTTTAATCAGGAGTCACCCTGTCTGTCAACTCCGCTGCTCCCTGAGTTCCTGAAAGCTGAAAGCAAGCGTTGGAAGACAAAAACAAACAAAAACTCCCGCGAGAATCCTTTGAGACTTTACAAGTCCTCCAGCGTTGGCCGTCAATGATGGGTCGTTCGGTTCACGTCGTTTTTTTCATACTGTAAATGCCATAAATAAAGAGGAAGTATACATAACTGTCAATAGGTAAATATTTATGTACCTACATATTAAGTAAATAAACGCTAAATCCGATTCAACCAATCAATGCGACGCATTAACTGCATATACGATAATAACCGATACGGCAATACCGTTGCAACTACGTTGCATGGTTATGTGTACAGAACATAGTAAACAGTTCATCGCCTTTTAAAAGCATCAATCAATTAATCATAATAAATGTCGCAAATATATACACTGTGTCTTAAATATTGTGCAGTATGCATAATAAATCTATCTAAATGTTCTAATCTTTATAATTATTGGCCGAGATAAGTGAGTAAGCTTTTAGGATGTTGACGTCGATTCCCGACGTGACATTAAGATTGTGGAAGCTGGTACAGGTATCGTTGAAGCGATAAATGCTATTATGGTAGGTTTGCATTATAGAGTTGACAGTTGACTTAAGCTTGACGCCAACCACAAGTCACCTGAGCAAGATCAACGCAGCTCAGATGAAGTGCCTGAGACGGATCGGGGCCGAAAAAGATGGGACAGATCTGAAATGAACAGATACGGCAAGATCTACAAGGGATCTTGCAGCTAAAGACTGGTGGCCAAGGAGGTATACAATGATTAATAATGGGAGAAAAAAATGGATCCCCCAGAGGCTGGATAGAGACCATTAGCGGATCCACGGAGGGTTCATGACCCCCCTCTAAATTTTCCGCTGGATCCGCCATTGATGGAGACCACGCGGCAGACAATTTATAGATAAAAATTTGTAGATAAAATTGAACAACCTACTACTGAGCGGCCTGTCAATCACTTGTAGCATAAAAGGTGCAACGAACTTAGAGATAGACAAATCAATTATACACGCGTTTACTATATATATATATGCAGGAAAACCGGTTTAACAGCTGACGTTGTATTGCAAAACAAGTTGCAGGTAGCAAAACACGTCTCAACAACATTTTCCATGAAAGCGATCATTTTCGCGGTGGGAAACCCATTATGTCCATGCAATATTTCATTGACACCACAAGATTATATTTAGAATCAATTAATTCCTTTTCATTCATAGTAATATCTAGCGTGCCACAGTCGGAGAAAATTAAGTTGTAACGTCTTCCTCTGTCATGCCGCTTCTTCATCTTTAAATGCCTCTTCTATCAAATATTGGATATTATCATGGCAATTTGGAACTTGGAGACTGCTGCTCTGTAAAGGGAAGTCGTGCTGTTGCCAAACCACTGCCTCAGGTATTTCAACCAGGGTGTTCTTCTTCTGCCGGGAGCCCTCTGTCCTTATGTCTTCCCTTGGATTATAACATGCAGAATTCATATTTTTAATTCTTCAGTACAAGTATGTTAGCTTCCATTTCCAAACAGTCAGCAGCAACTTAAGGCTGCTAGATTCATTCACCTGAGCAGGACCTCGAGATTATAGGGACACTCCAATATTATTATGATCAGGATTAAACTGAACCATATACGACACTGACCCCAGTTAGTCATTAAATTTTTAATCCCATCCGAATATTCCACATAACAACAGAAATGATGGTGGGAAACACCCGGTATGGTTGTCTAAATTTTCCTCATGTTTACTAAATCATGTATATGTTTATCGATTTTGTTACTTGATAATAAAATTTCATTCCCAATATTTTCCAATACATAAAAATAAGCAGAGCGTAAAGAAAATGTAACAAATAGAGTGATCGGAAAACAGCCTCTGCTGGCCTCGCGTGGAAATAAACTTATTTGTGATGAAATGGATGGAGAAGAAGCAGCTGCAATGGTTCGGTCACGTCCAAAGGATGGACGAGAACAGGACCACTTGGAGGTTGGCGGAAGCAAGGTCACAAGGAAGAAGACCCATCAGCAGACTGAGGACAACCTTCGAGGAAAGGATTGAACAACTCGTCGGAGCAAGTGGGAAAACAATGACCGAGCTCAAGGCGTTAGCGACCGACCTGGGCGAGTTCAAGAAATGGGCTCGGGGCGACCCCCCTCCACCCCCCCCCCCCCGACGCTGCGCACGTGGCACTAATGGGCAAGAAGAAGAAGAAGTGATAAATGTTGAACTACACCCTATAGTCTGTCGGTACAGGTACAGCAAATAGATTGAAACCTCTTCATTGCACGAAGAACATTTTAATAACGATCAACGTGAAATGTCAAACTTTAAATGTCAAATTCCATGTTCAGGAAATAGAACGGTCTAATCAAAATGCGATTCGTAAAATTTTAGAGCTACTGTCTGTTATATAATTTAGCTTAGACCCGTATTAGAATAAGGGTGCGTTCGCAATACCATTGAATATATAACAGTGTTATATATTCAATGGCAATACGCAATGGGATGGGTTGCTTTTGGAAATAGCCACAACTCCCCAGTAATAATGCCATTGACCTATCACAGTTCCAACCCTGCACATCTTCCACGAACTGACAACAACAGCTAGACCGGTTTTAATGAACGGGTCAACAACTTGTCGAAACCATTTTTGCTTTTTTGGTGAAGACACCCTTCTTTGGCAATTGCAACCCTGCAGCCTAATCATGCCTCAGCCTGAAGGTAGGGCTCTATATTAGACAGGTATTGTCATCCGCCATTTTTTATCCATTATAAGTCTGGTGTATAAGCCAAGCATTGGGCGTTTACCTATTTATTATTAGAAATTTATCGTTGTTTATTTATTTTTTATATAAAAAACGTTCTACCAATTAGGGAAGTGTTTCATAAAAAAATGCTAAACTTGTTTTCGTTTTTTTCAATCTTTTACTTTTCTTAAAAATAATTACAATACTTAGCATATAGGAAATATGGGATAAAAAATGGCGGATGACAATACCCGGGTATATAGTGCCTTACCTGAAGGTAAACATGCCATTCAAGTACAAAATGTCGAAGTGCTCCATCTGCCCCATGGGTTATATTAAAGAGTTCAAGATAACACTACTGGACACTGACAATGCTCTTAGGTAACCTAGCGATTGGTTTTTTATCCGTCTGATCTTCCCCTAATTTTAATTGGTCTCCCTTTTCTCCTCCAGCTGATTCTATCCCTTCCTCTTCTTCCTCTGGATTCTTCTTCATCTGCAGCACCAACAAAAATGTGCATGACCTAATTCTAGGGTCACCTGCCATCTATTCCCACACTAATATAATATAAAAGACAAGCATACTGTATAACAACTCGTGAAATGCCCCAGTCAAGGCAACCAAGCAAGATAAGCAGAATATTAATATGCCTCCCACAGTATGAATCACAAATGCCGTATCCTGGTTTATAGTACCTATCCCCACCTCACCTATTTAATCGCTCATTGTCAACTGCTGGTAAGTGAAGTCACTAATTATAAATAGCTACGATATCCTTCTTTATAATGGCATCAGGGAGGCGTCAGGAACGACGAGAGTCATGTGAGGTTAAACCATAGATTTTAATAATAATACTAGATATCGAACTCCCATGGTCTCTGTAGGGAGTGTTGTGAAGCCATCCGCCATTGCTATAAGTGGATAGAAAGAACGGAAAGAACGCAAAGTACCTGTTATTAAATGAGTACTTCTCGACGAAATAAATTTTACCTTGATTTAATTTCAGTTAATATTGTCTTTTATGTAACTATTGATCAAAATCCACTGAAAATAAACTGAAAAATTGAACTTTTGAACGTAATTTTCACAGAAAATGTTAGGAAATCTCATAAGAACGCAAGGTGTTCATGAATGTAAACAACGTTTTCTATCCACTTATAGCAATGGCGGCTGGCTTCAAAATATGCAGGGGAGTTCGTTATCTAGTATTATTATTAAAATCTATGGGTTAAAACCAAAGCATAAAGGAAAAGTGTAAAATACGATAGTTACTACTGTATACCTACCATTGCATTCTACAGAAACTACAATATATAGAAATATTAGATATTTACCTTGGAGAAAAACAGCTATAAAAGCTTGTAAAATGTTTTTATTTACATTTTATCAAAATTATTCAACAGACCAAAACTCAGATGTGCCCCCTTATTATTACACACTCGAATATTGTTCCGTATACGTATACGGTTCTGTATAAATATTGGTCCAAGAAAAATTCAAAAGTGTAACACCAAGAGTCACATTCAAATCGTGTACTTCAAAATCAAGGGCGGATCCAGCGGAAAATTTAGGGGGGTCACAAGTTATTTGTAAGTTTAAAAGGTATTTTTGTTGAAAAGTTGAGTTTTATTTAAAAAAAATTTACTAGGTATCTTATTATGAATTTATTCACCATATCCCCCCTGACCCCCCGTGGATCCGCCATTGTTCAACATAAACATTCCAAATATTTCTTCAATCGAATAAATAAATATTCGAGTGTGTAATCAGAGTCATATCCTTCAAAATTTGTTTGAATGCTGACGTATCCTTGTAGCGTAGCAATTAATTGTTCTGAAGGTAAATTTCGATTTATTTCGATCGTATTTCTAGCACATCTCCAACGATCAACATCATCCAAGAATCAAGATGCAAGATCATATTTTCTTGATTATTTTTACATATGCCCTAAGCGGTTGCCTCTAATACCATTCCAGCCGTGTGGGATGGTAACGGAAAAGGTCCGAAAACTGCACTGTGAAGAGACAGAAAACACAATTCATCCTTAAAATTGCACTTCTATCACGTATTTCACTTAAGTATCAACCTTCTTTCATGTCATAACTTCATGAATCATAAGGCCCAACCTAGATAAGCAAAACTGCTAAATTTAAAGTAATGATCTACCTACAAGTTATATGCAGATGACATTTAAATCATAGATGATGAATGCACAAAGATGCATTCTAATGAAAAATCATAGCTACATCTATCTTTAGCCAATGGCTAATTTGTCAAATGATGAACACAATAGATGTTGTTGGACAAGCCACAATAATGTAGGTGGGTACGAATTACAACCTGCGCTTAAAATGACACAGAAATAATGACCTTCATTCATATCCTTTGTTCTCGCAGTTAAAGTGTGTATACGAGCCAATTTGTCTGCTAAAACAGTTGTGTCCATAACTATAACAACTCGTTTTGTATAGCTTTGTACTATATGCTGTTCTTGGGGGTACAGGGGCGTACATATAAAATATTTGGGGGGGGGGGCATGCCGGGAGCCAGGATGATAGCCAATTTTCGATCTTCTGCTTTTAATGCCTCTTCTATCAAAGATTGGTGACCATCCTGACCATTTCGACCTTACAGACAGATGTTTTGAAATGGGAAGTCGTGCTTTGCCAAACCACTGCCTCAGGTTTTTTCAACCAGAATGTTCTTCTTCTGCCGGGAGTCCTCAGCCTTTCTATCTTTCCTTGGATAATAAAAAAGCAGAAAGCTATATCGTATTATATACATTGGCATTACGGACACGATAAGCATTCATCTGTTTATCCAAATTTGGTTCTCCATAGGCGCGGTTTCCACAGACCTGCTAGTGCTAAATACAAATACGGTGACGCGGTAACAGACATTCAAGATTTAGGCGGGGTTTCCACCGACCTCGCATTGCAGAATGCAAATGACATTGACGGAAATTTGAATTTTTCTTTTTACAGAAATCTATTAAAATGTTTGTACTTAACATATCCCATGAAGCCATTTTTTAATTGTAGTTTGTTTGTGATTTTACTCTATGATCAATTTTAACTATGGCATAGAGTAAAACAAACATTTCCGTTAATGTCATTTGTATTCTGCAATGCGAGGTTGGTGGAATCCCCACCGGAGTCTTGAATGTCTGTCACCACGTCACCGTATGTGTATTTAGCACTAGCAGGTCGGTGGAGACCGCGCCATAGCTTGGCTCCCTCTTTGTACTCTGTATACCTAATAGAACGATTGAGAAGACCATTCTCAATCGAAGGTTCAACCGCAGAGAGGCTTATACAGTACCTGCCACTCCCTAATAATTCATATAGTTGCGTAACACACTCATTTGTCGTCAAAACACATGTTTACCGTCAACAATGGGCCTATACAATCACTTCTCCAGTGACCACAGTCTGGAGAGAAAATATCCAGTCAATGTGCGCTTACTAGGTCACAAATAACTTCTAATTGGCGCCTATCATGCGAACCGTTTGTCTAGGAAATACGGAAGTATATGGACATATCCATAACCAGGTACAAACAGTAGGTATTCTGTATTAGGTATATACGTTCACTGCGTTAAGGTTCTCACCAGTAGGTAACGTTACATAAATATGCGCGGTTATTATATATTAGGTACAACGTCTACAATATGTTTGCTAATTATGTATGCATGAAGTGGCTAGAATTTTCAATAGGGTTCTTCTATCGGCGGTTGATTGAGGAAGTGAGGCTTTGTACAAGGCTTGGTTAATTCTATAGGCTATATTTAGTAGGTGCTGTGCGTAATCGTAGTGTCTCGATCCATTTCAATGAGACAATCGAATTCGAAATGAAACTTTATATCTTAATATATATATTTCGACTGTCCGCGTGCATGTTCCGGGCCTCCTCTCAAACGACTGGACCGATTATGATGAATATTGTTGTGTGTGTTCAAGGAGATTCGAGGATGGTTTACATTAACACTTTTGTCCACTGGAGAATAGTTTTATAATTTGATTTTGGAATATTTTACATTGGTGCGTGTACATGGCTGCTGGTACTGCCGACATCAACCGACATCTAGCGGCAGACTGCGCTACATTTAACTTTCGTTTATCCCGACAGTTGGTGCTACGTGTGTGTTGTGCGTGACCACACTACACTACGTGACAACCACTACATGAGCAGTGACCGCGAGGCCAAAGGCCGAGCTGCCGCCCGTGGCAGGCGCAAGGGGTGGAGGCAGGAGGAGGGAACCGCTTGTATATATATATATATATATACATATATATATAAATTTTTATTATTTCCATCAAAAGTCGTTACAATTACAATAATTGTAATTATTATAACATGCTGCTGGACAGGTGCAGCTTCCAATTGGATGAAAGGTCTTACCTAATATTAAGAATGTAATTAGTAAGTAAGTAAGTAATTGTAATTATACTATATTATAACAATTAAAGAAATGTATCCATTATCCGAGTGATTCAGTCGCCTCTGTAGGTTAGTACCGGTGTTGAGTCACGACGCGTCTCCGAGCGCAGGGCGTGTATAGAGACTCACACAAGTACAAGCACGCTACTACTTTGCTATCGAAGTCGGCATACTTAGGGTATACTTTGGATAGCTAAAGCTTCTCTAGCTTTAATTATGCGTGAGATGCATGGTCGATCTGCAGTCTGATCGAGGCGTTTATAATACCGGGGGTTAAATAAATACCCTAGGATTATAACTGTAAACAAACAAATTTTGAATACCACTTTCCTTTATAAAATTATCTTGTTTACCAGTGGATTAAATAAATACCGGTATTATAAACGCCCCGATCAGGCTGCAGATCCAGCAAGAAAATCCGAATGCTTTTTGTTGGAATTCGGTATTGTCACCTATTGTCTAGTCTTCGTTTGTCTGGGGGATGTAGAAAAATTTTGGATTGTGGTTGAGAGCAACCGATTTTGGATTTGGCGCTACATGTTTATTGCTTTCCTATTTGTACGTTAGCATAAGGTAAGCCTTGTGATGATCAAAATTTTCGATTGCGAGATTTCAGTGGATTTCACCAGTTGAGGTACCACGAACCCAAAAATAGTTTTTTTAGGAAATGTCTGCCTGTTCGCCTGCTCGTCGATTTGTGGGAAAAATACACGGTGGATTTTTACTAACCTATATACACTGAATTTCACCGAAATCTAACGATTATTTTGTCCCCAAATCTACTAACAGACAGGCAGGCAGACAGACTGACTGATCAACAGACCGACAGGTATTTCGTAAAAACCACATTTTTTGGTTGAAATCTCGAATAGTTTCGACCATCAGAAAGCTTTCCTTATAGTAGTAGTATAGTGTTCGTCGGGTTAATAACGACTTAAGCCTCAAATTTGGGCCCATAGAGCGACCCCGCCTTGACTGTCCTATGCCAGCCCATAGGACAGTGGACCTCCTGATTATAGTGGATTCCGAACCACTTGGGAAACACAGTGAAGTCACACGATTAGTTCAGAGATGACCAGGACAAGTCCTACCATGTTTCCCTACCTGCACTGTGCACACGACCAAGTTATCAGCAGCTTTGAACCTGCTGTGGTCCGCTGGATCCAACTTGGTATGGCGGCCGGTTTCCTTATACTACAGTATATAAATAGGAAAGTAATAAGAACAAATCGGACGAAAGTTCACGAGCGCACTCTACCTGTATAATCAATCCGAGCCTAACAACGGTGACTAGGCCAAAGTGCTCCCCCCTCAGGCACAGGTAGACTATACCAAAACTGATGGCACAGTACAGCTGTCTTATATACAGTTTCCACGTAAGTGCTACAATCAGTCGCCGCCGCTGAGAGATTTCCTCGGCAGATTGCCGTCGACATATTGCCTTTTGCCTCCAAATTGGTGAAATGTCTGATGGATGGTAATTACATCAATGTGTACGCCTGTATTCGGAAAGTCACGTTCCGCTCGATTTGGAAAGATGGCGGTAATATGGAGAAGTTTCCAGAACAACGATATGCCAAACGATTATGGGCTTCGTATTGGTTGAATCAGAGGCCAGGCTAAGCCCCGGTATATAGTCACACCTGCGATTTCAACGCGAAGCCGGTGTAGCTGCTGAGAAATTTATAGTGGGAGCAAATCGGCTGGTGATTGGTTGGTGCAAAAACAACTGTCTGAACACAGTTCAGAAGATATCCCGGCTGCTGGTGTGTCCGTGTTCTCTGCGCCCAGGACAAGCCGGCGACAACCCAGCGACTGAAATCTCCTGAAGTAGACTCTGGGGTTTAGCAACAGATCATTTTCTCCTAAGGCGCCCATTCCACCGACCGGCTAGGGCTATTTACAAAAACGGTGACGTGGTAGCAGACATTCAAGACATAGGTAGCGTTTCCACCGACCTCGCATTGCAGAATGCAAATGACATTGACGGAAATTAGAATTTTTCTTTTTATAGAAATCTATTAAAATTTTTGTACTTAACATATCCCATGTCGCCATTTTTTAATTTTAGTTTGTTTGTTTGTGATTTTACTGTATGCTCATTGATCAATTTTAACTATGGCATAGAGGAAAATTAACATTTCCGTCAATTCTGCAATGCGAGGTCGGTGGAAACCCCGCCTAAGTCTTGAATGTCTGCTACCACGTCACTGTTTTAGTAAATAGCCCTAGCCGGTCGGTGGAATGGGCGTCTAAGATATGTATCGCAATGTATAAGAACATTTCTTGCATTTTATGATAGGCATCTCATTTATGGCTTCCTAAATTGGGGACAATTGCTTTTCGTAACGGCCACATTCTTTTTCTGACGTCACAAGCTCAACAATTCGTTGGGTTCAACTCCCTGCATATTTTCCAGCTCCTTCGGACCGGCACCTTAATATACAAGGATATATAAACATATGAACTATGAACATTTCTTCTATTTTATGATATATCATTTATTGCTTCCTAAATTGTGGACAATTGGCGTTCGCGTTGGCCACATTCTTCTTCTGAGGTCACAATCTCAACGATTGGTTGGCCGACCGACACTTCCTGTTATCCCCTAGCTCCGGCACCTTTATGTACAAAGTATCGCAAGGTATATGAAAATTTCTTCTATTTATGATATCTCATTTATGGCTTTATAACCGATGTTTCCTTTCATAATGGATTTTTTTTATCGGGTGTCCGTGCATTAAAGTTTGTGTGGACCTAGACCGCGTGGGCCCCATTACGCTGAGTTTCGAACCGGTATCCTAAGGCGCCCATTCCATTGACCGGCTAGGGCTATTTCCAAAACGGTGACGTGGTAGCAGACACTCAAGACTTAGGTAGCGACTCCACCGACCTCGCATTGCAGATTGCAAGTGACATTGACGGAAATGTTTGTTTTCGTCTATGCAATAGTTAAAATTGATCAATGATCATACAGTAAAATCACAAACAAAAAAACTAAAATTAAAAAATGGCGTCATGGGATATGTTAAATACAAACATTTTAATAGATTTCTATAAAAAGAAAAATTCTAATTTCCGTCAATGTCATTTGCATTCTGTAATGCGAGATCGATGGAAACGCCACCTAAGTCTTGAATGTCTGCTACCACGTCACCGTTGTTGGAAATAGCCCTAGCCGGTCAATGGAATGGGCGCCTAAACGAAAGTTAAATATCGTATAAGCCGTCTTCCCTGTCTATCATAACCTTGAAGGCTTCAACTAGAACTTAAAAGTTCCTGTCGAAAGCCATTACCAACTGAACAATCAATAGGTGAAATTGTGATAAAGCCTGCACGATCTGCACTCAGCCAATCAAAAGGATTGGTTTTCTATGATATGGCTGCTTTCAATTCACTGATTGGCATCCGTACCAATCACCCGAGACCCGGCCATTATGAGGTCATAGAATCGATAATTGGATCCTAGTGACATTCAAATTGCGATGGATCTGATTAAAGTTCAATAGCAGGAGAGAACGGTCATTTCCCAAAATTAGTTTCCCGCCAATATTTGAATCGGCCAATCGACATGTCGGCTTTGGAGTAATCAGAGCTTGCATTCAGCAGCCCGATCGTGGCGATTTGGGATTATTATAATACTCGGGTTAATTTTTTAATACCTGTCACGTGACGATGTTAAAATATGCGCGGGAAATTCAAATTAATAAATTATTGAAATGCAAGAGAATGCTTGCATTGTTTTTTACCGTAATTGACGGCAATACTTATAAACAATAAAATGTACAGGTACAATTTTGAAATATAATAAGAATTTTAATTATTGTGTCTACATCTAAGGGAGTAAAAATAAAACATAAATAATCCGAAGGCAAAAGTAGGGCAAGAGGGGTGATAGCCTACCACTAACCTCCCAATGAAAATCTAAAAAAAAAACTACCAACTAAGTTATACAAAATATTGTAGATGCAAGGTGCCTTTCACCAAGGCCCCCTGTAGTTTTAGATTACAATAATGATTAAGTAGACTGTTTACATTTTAGGTGCAAGCCTAATTTAACAGTCAACAACTTGTCTAGTACACTTTCGACTCATAAACTCTGACCATCTCAAAGCAAATAACTCTGGTGTGAGAGAGACTAGTTCCTTATTACC